>CM070521.1:40540624-41070738 GCA_036346375.1 Guadua angustifolia
GAGAGACAGGCTAGGGGGAAAGACGGTTGTTGGAGGAGAGATGAGCAACTTGATGTGTAGGGACTTCAACCTAGGGGTGAAAACGGATCGGATACGGCCGGATATTGTTTTTCCGTATCCTAACCTATATTTTTTTCCGGATTCGAACCGGATATGGGCTAGCCGGATCCGGATACTTAATCCGATAGTTTAGGATACGGATACGGCCTGATATATGACGGATTCGATCGAAAACGGTAATGCACGATATATAAAGTAATATATGTTGAATCAAACCACACTAATACATGAGAATAATTCAAATCTATTGTCTAATATAGAGTTTAATGTAACTGTTCACACAACTCACCGCCTCACCGGCAATTTTATAACAAAGAGTAACTAGCAAACTAGTATTTTTTTACCAAGGCCGAGGAGTGAGATATTTTATACCGACAGGCTTGCTGAATCGTAGTGGTAGTGGGCGTGGTCTGTCTCGGCGAAGGAATCAATTCCCCATTTCTTTGCGCTGCCGCGCTTACGCTCTCGTCTGGGCGATCAAGGGCGGTTTAAGGATTGGCATGAAGAAGACAAGGGCGATCTGGTGTTCATGGCGACTGACGACCGGCCGATAGAGGAAGGCCAGCAGTTTCTCGGCCCTTCCCGCCCAGCGTGAGGCGCCGACCTCCTGCCTGCCTTCCCTCGCCTCGGCCTCGGCCGGGCCGGGTTGGGGGAGCGCCACACCAGTGCCGCCAGGTTGAAGGAGGTCCGATCCAGATCTAAGAGACTTGAGTCTTTGAGAGTTGAGACTAGGGTTGAGACTTTCTCGAGTCGAGACTTGGGTCAAGGGGCTAGGCGCTGGGTCAGCTCGCTGCCCCGGGGCCGGGTGACTCGGGTGAGGACTGAGGAGACCACATGAGACAAACATCAAACATCAATCTGGATATCCGAATTCCCAAATACCCGATATCCGTTTCCCGACCCATATTTTTCGGATAGTAGATGACCCGAATCCGATCCGATATCTGCTTTCAACTATCCGGATCCGGATCTGGATCCGACCCGATATCCGTTTTGCTTCCCGAATGATCCGGCTCCGGATCGGGCGGGAATTATCCGTCCCGTTTTCACCCCTACTTCAACCCTATCAATGAAGACGGTGGGATCTAGTACAAGGGACGTCACATACGGTTATTTAGCCAAATCGTCTGTTGATGTTCTACTGATCTCAGATGGTTATTTAGGCTATGTTTAGATGGATTAGAGCTAATTGTTAGCTGGCTAATGGTTAGAGCTAATTTTTAACCAGCTAATAATTAGTCCATCTAAAATTAGCCCAGGGCTGTTTGGATACATGGCTAATAGTTGGGCTAATTTCTTTGAAAAGTCATGTCTGCCCCTCATAATGGCGAGGGTATTTCAAACTTTTCCCAGCGTGTTACATACTTTTAGTCCAAATTAGCTCCCACCCACCAACTAATGGACTAATTGTTAGTTGAAGGGTTAGCTAAAAATTAGCTCACCTATTAGTCTTCCTGTTTGGATAGACTAGAACTAATTTTTAGCCAGCTAACAATTAGTCTAGAGATCCAAACACGCCTTAGGCTAACCGTCTGTGATATGATGATATTTACAGATGATTCGATTAAATAACTGTTTATGATGTTCCTTTTTTTCTTTATAAAATATTTTACCTTCTTTAGATGCTTACATATTCTTGATGATAATCAAGATGCCTAAATAGTTCAGCATTTTATAGGCTTTTCACTCAAAATTCGACCATGTGCATTTTTATTGGTGCAATTTATGATATACATATTTATAATTAAGTATCGACCATATATACCTGATTTTACATGGTAATTAACAACCTACTAGTAATACATAGATATTTAGAGTGCACTTACCCTGTTACTTGTATGCTGTGTGTTGGTTCGATCGATTTGGCCGGATTAGTTATATTTTGGGCTAGCTAGTTAGTAGCACATTTTGGCCACATACAACTGCACATATTTTGGACTTGTTTTTTCTTTGTTTTAAAGGCTGTTTTTTAGAAAGGCTATTTTTAAAATGTAATACTGTTGACACCAAAAACGTGAAGTAGAGCATCGATCGAACACACCGCATTTAACGCCGGTTCGAGTGTGTGAAGCGCATCAAACCGATTTGACCTTGCAATCGCAAGAAGATAATGGATCTAATCGACTTATGCAAGTCGATTTCGATCAAAGCGAACAGTAAGTCTAGTCGATCCATGAAAGACTAGATGGGGTAAATAGGCCACTTTTCCCTAAAAAGGCGATGCGCAAAGAAGATCGAAGAAAAAGATGAACCAAAAAGGGTGTATGCAACAGAGATCAATACCGCGATGCGAACTCGATTGATCAAAGAGTATTACAGATGAAAGATTACAAACTAAATTAGCTACTCCTAATTGACAGAAAGTAAAGGAAAAGTAGATGCGTGTTTGTGGGTTGGCTCGCTCTTTCTCCTTGCCCTCGGATGTTCTTATATAGCCTATAGCCCACTGCAGTCCCGATAGAATACGCTTGATGTAGTATCCATATCGGCCTCCTTTCCAAATATGATGAGCAGATTCGGTCGGTCTCTTCTTTTCCAAATCGATGAGCAAGATCCATGTCGGTCTCTTCCTTCCAAACAGATTTTTTGAGATATTCCTAAGTTACATTTCTTTCCATGTTTCGCTGACCGGGCTTGCCGATGTTGACCATACTTGCCAAATTTGGGTGCAAACATATGCCCCCATTTTTGGGAGATAACTTGTTATCTTCCAAAATCACCATCATCGGCTTTGTACTTCACTCCGCTATTGGACATTATAGCCGATACACACTCGCCTTCCTCGTGCGGTCAATTCATAGTCGATGAATGCCTCTTTAGCCAATTTCGCTTTATTTTAATTTCAACCGCGAGTAAACACCATGTTGATGTCCGTGGGGGAGTATCATTTCGATCATTGGTGACAACAAGCTATCTGAAGAACCTGATTCATCATCGACTTGTTTCTTTTTCCTCCATTCTTGTTCAACAGGTTTTACCGGCCTTAACTCATTGAACGCTTGATCCCTTTGTTCTTCTTCTTCGCTTCTCTCATTTCATGCGCCCTGTTGCTGAAGTCGCCGGCTGCCAGGATCGATCGAGTCCCGTCAGACACCATCTAGGTTTAAGCTCAATCGCCTATCAATTTTGCCACCAGATTTTCATTCTCTCAGAGGTTTCGTGACTCTTGTCCCGGTTCGGTATGGACAATCTTTCCTTAATCGGCTTTCTTCCTCCCGACCCCAACCGATCTCGCTACCGATCCGCATAAATTGCTTCTTTCACCGTTGCCTTGGCCAATCTCTCAGAGGGATAATGTTCCATTGACAGATTTTGGAGAAGGCAATGCCATACCCTTCTCCCAACAAAATTGCTAAAAAGGGCATCTCCGATGAGCTCCTTTATCGTTGTCCGCCGATACCAATTATCCGACCCATGAGGTTGTTGCTTTTTGCCGACGGCTTATTCTTTCATACTTTTCGCAACCGCGAAAAAGTCGACTTTTAGCTTGAATGTCGCCGAGGTCAGCCCAACTTGTAATTCCCTTTAGTTTAATCATCCTTGAGTTTTTGCCATCTCGACGGCTTCTATCTCAAGTGAGCCGATTGTTATTTTCGTGTTTCGCTTGAACTCGATCAAAATTGACTCGCCTCATTGGCTTAGTCTCTTCATGCATTGGTTCTTTCCTTTGCGCGAGCATTGACCATGTTGATCGAAAAGGATTGATATCCATTTCATGGCTCGCCTTTCATTTAATTGTAATCGGCTATCCTCTAAAACCGATTGTATATTGTCTTCATTATTCTTAAATTCATTTTTGGAGTCATTATCATTAGAGAAACGACTTTCTTGAGCCGATATCTGTAGGAGGTGACTCAAATCGTTGAATTCTGCCCGCCAAGTCTTTCCTTTAATGGAGAAATTAATCCATGGAAAGCCAAATCGCTAACCGATTATCGGGCAAAGTCACACCAAAACACCGATTCCTAACCTTCTCGAATCTCTTAATGTATTCAATTGCCGATTCTCCGCATTTGCTTGACCAAACTTAGGTCTGAGATTCAGAACTCTAGGTTCCCTTAAAAGAAATATTCATGGAATCGGTTTTCCAAATCGCTCCAAAAGTGGACCGAATTTGGAGGTAAATTTGTGAACTATGTAAACGCAGCTCTCGACAAAGACAAAGGAAACAATCTGATTTTTCGCCTGCCGGATCGGGTCGCTTCGCCACACCGGGCAATAAATCGTCCGACGTGCTCAAGGGTGGTGACAGAGTCATCCCTCAAAACTTGGCAAAATCAGGATCCTATAATTGTGTGGATAAGCCATTCGATCTATGTAACTGGGCACGGCTTCCTATAGCCGACATTTTGCCCTTGGGCCGCAAGTTTAATTGATCTCTTAGCACGGCAGTAAATTTGATCGCCCAATTAACACTCATCGTTAACGCAGCGCTAGGGTTTTGCCAATTGGGGTGATCGCATCTGCCCCCGAAAGTGCCAACTGGTTGCCGACAGGCCTTTGGCCATAACAAGATCCTCGCCTCGAAGTGCTAGCTCTCGCTGCCGATTGGGTATCACCTCCGTGTATTGTTGTGGCGCTTGATCACGCTTATCGCTTTGGGTGCAGGTGCAAGGGTTCCGTAGGCAACCACTCGTGAGTCGCTCGATTCGGGCCGCAATCGGCCAGACATGTGCTCGCTCTACCGTAGCCGATTGATATAGGCACCAAGCGATACCGAAGGCGAGAAGCGAGCCGACGGCCGGGTTTTGCAAATACGCAGTATATGCATAGTAATCAATGAATCCATCGGATTGTGTCAAGATCGTGGGTTGAGTCGGCATTGCAGAATTGCCGATGCCGACTTAATCGCCACGTTAGTTGGCGCCCGCAGAGCGTGTGATACGCCGAAAATTATTGCGATGGTTCTAACACTTCTCGACATGGCCAACTCTTGAGCGATTGTCTTAACGCTTTTCTATCATCGCCCCAAAGTTGTGACCAAGGCCGATGATTGGTTGATCGCGATGATGTACCGACCGCTCAATCATAGAAGATAACTCTACCGAGCCGCATGTATCGACTTACCGACGGTTGGTTTATTGGTATCGCCGATAGGGTTGAGCGCCGGAGAGCTTTTGATAACCCTCGCCGGGTTTTTGGTAGCAACAAGATCATCTCCTCGAAAGCGCCTTTTCTTTCTTCGATCTCTTGTCGCCGTCAGAGTCAAGTCCTCCATCGTGGCGGCGATGATCGCCTGTGTTGACGCCTACCGAGCGATGGACTTGTTTGCGCTCATCCCGAGATTGGTTCTTGGTCCCACCAGCGTGCAAAAATGTGTTGACACCAAAACGTGAAGCAGAGGTTTCGATCGCAACACACCGCATTTAACGCCGGTTCGAGTGTGAAGCGCATCAACCGATTTGACCTTGCAATCGCAAGAAGATAATGGATCTAATCGACTTATGCAAGTCGATTTCGATCAAAGCGAACGTAAGTCTAGTCGATCCCATGAAAGACTAGATGGGGTAAATAGGCCACTTCTTCCTAAAAAGGCGATGCGCAAAGAAGATCAAGAAAAGATGAACCAAAAGGGTGTAATGCAACAGAGATCAATACCGCGATGCGCAACTCGATTGATCAAAGAGTATTACAGATGAAAGATTACAAACTAAATTAGCTACTCCTAATTGACAGAAAGTAAAGGAAAAGTAGATGTTGTTTGTGGGTTGGCTCGCGCCTTTTCTCCTTGCCTCCGGATGTTCTTATATAGCCTATAGCCCACTGTAGTCCCGATAGAATACGTTTGACAAGTAGTATCCATATCGGCCTCTCCTTTCCAAATATGATGAGCAGTATTCGGGTCGGTCTCTTCTTTCCAAACAGATTTTTCGAGATATTCCTAAGTTACATTTCTTTCCATGTTTCGTTGACCGGGGCTTGCCGATGTTGACCATACTTGCCAAATTTGGGTGCAAACAAATACATACATCTCATCTCATTAATTATAATACAAACATCTCATTAATTAAAATACATACATATATCTCATGTATTGTAATTAATTATAATACGTACATCTCATATGGACTATATAATAGCGCCTAGAATTCAACCCTCCTCAGCCATGCCAGCTATCGCCCGCGGAGAGGTCCTTCAAAAAATTGAAAATCACGTTTAGGTCCTTTTAGTGGTTTTTTTGTAAAATAGACCCGAAAAATATCAGAATTACATTTAAGTCCGTTCGTGCGGTTTTCTAAAAAAAACACAGATTCGTCGAAGGTTTATAACCAAATTAGAAATCACGTTTAGATCCTTTTGTCGATTTTTTAGTGAAATAGACCCCAAAAAAATGAAAATACGTTTATATCCCTCCATGCGGTTTTCTTAAAAAAATACAGATTCGTCGAAGATTTATAGCAGCCCATAGATTCATCGACGGGTCCTGATGATCCATTTTAAAAAGAAAAAATGGAAACCGAAAATACGACTAGATTTCGATTTTACATCGCTATGTCAGCAGCGTGACGATCGCGGGCGCAGATTTAACCGTATATCTTAAAGCCGGGAGGATTCAAGCTCATGCAGGCTACCACGTTACCGGTTTCTCGAAAAAGCCCCTCGAAAAATCAAAAATCGCTGATAGGTCCTTCCAGCTGTTATTTTGCAAAAAGGACCCCGTAGTTACGCAAATTCAACACAGGCACCGGTTCTTTCGGCCCGGAAGATTTTAAAAAATTGGAATCACGAGAAATGCTAGCTCTTTTGACCTGGAAGATGTAAAAAAAATGGAATCATAAATAGATCCTTCCGCCAGTTATTTTGGAAAAAGAGACCTGTGGTGCCGCATATTCGATTTGCAAAAAACTCGTGCCAGATTTTTTTCTCACGGCGCGGCATCACGCGCGGCTCAACCTAGTTAATTATAATATATGCATACATCTCATTAATTATAATTATTATAATACGTACATCCCGTTAATTATAATATATACATACAGCTCATTAATTATAATTCAACTACACTTAAAATGAACAGGACGACCTTATCATAACTCCACTTACTTATTCTTTTATATAAAAATGATCCCTTCACAATGATTGATATATGTAGTTAGCTTTCTTAGGTTGTTCTTCTTGGACCGTGATGCCATTACCGATATGTGGCAACTCGTCAAACTAATTGTATTCTTCCTAATCAATCACATTCTCAACTCCGCCAATCCTCCTTTATCCCTGAAGAACCACGTGGCGCTTCTTGTTGGACGGGTCGGTTACATAGAAGACTTGAACAACTTGGTTAGCGAGTAAAATTGTTCATCTTGGTATCAAACATGTTCAAAGTCCACAGTAGTGATGCCGTACTTGTTAACCTTCATGTGTTGCAGGTGAACCCAACGACACCGAAACAAAGGGGATCTTGAATAATATGTAGTCGAGCTCCTAAATTTCCTCAATGAACCCATAGTAGGAGCTCGTCGATCCAACGGTATTGAGTGCATCTATGCGAATATTGTTGTTTTGGTTTGTGCTCTTCATGTCCTGATCTCTCGTGTAAAATGTGTACCCATTTAAATCGTATCCTTTTCATGTTACAACTGTAAATAATGGTCCTTGTGCCAACCATATTAGCATATCACCTGATGAGCCTCTAGCGATGTCTCGTCACTCCTTCAACCATCTGTTGAACTGAAGGTTATGCTGTCTGATGGTCTAGGACTCCTGCCACAACGAATTCTCTTGCCATAGCCAGTTCTTGTGCTCGTCGATATACGGGGACACTACAACCATGTGTTGCAAAACTGCGAAATGGGCTTTAGCACATGCAGCTGGATCAGGCATTATTACTTTCCTTCCGATGGTCCTGATACTCTGGAGCCTCCCCTCACAATGGGATCTAGGAACACCTATCGGTTTGACCTGAGCCATGTAATCCACGTAGAATTTGATGACCTCTTTGGTTGCATAACCTTTGATAATACTACCCTCCAGTCAAGATCGATTCTGTACGTAGGACTTGAGAATTCTCACGTACCTCTCAAATGGGTACATGTTACGTAGGAATGCGGGCCTACACATCTTTATTTCCCTCACAAGGAGAACAATGAGATGGACCATGATATCGAAAAATGGAGGGAAATACATCTCAAGATTACATAGAGTCATTACCACCTCAGCCTATAGAGCATCTTGTCCTTCGGGATTGATGATCTTCTGAGCAATTGCGTTAAAGAAATAACACAGACTTGTGATTATCTCCTGGACCTTGCTTGGTAAATTCTTCTAATTGTGATAGGGAGCATCTTGTCATAAGCACATGGCAATCATGAGACTTCATGCCAATTAAGCTCAATCTTGCATCGAAACAAGTTTCTTTATATTAGAGGAGTAACCAGACGGAACTCACACCATGCAAATATTGGCACAGTTCAGTTCTCTTAGCCTTGGATAGTGTGTAATAAGTAGGTTCGTAGTATGTTCGAGATTTATTGGTCTTTTTCAGTGCTAACTCAGGTTTCATGCCCATATCAACCAAGTCGAGCTGTGTGTTGATACTGTCCTTTGTTTTACCCTTAATGTTTAATAAGTGTCACAGATTTCTACCGGGTACCTCTCCGCCAAGACAAAGCATGCGTGGCCCACGGGCGGCCGTGGGCGTGGGCGAAGTACGCCCGCCCGCCAGCGCCGCCCACGTGGCTCGGCGAGCAGCGGGCGACGGACGCTCGCTGGCTCGCCCACGGGCGGCGCCACGCCGCCCACGGGCGACCACGTATGCTCGGGCGCATGTGGGCGAAGCACGCCGCCCGCCAGCGCCGCCCACGTGGCGTTCGGGCGCACGCAGGGCCAGCGACGCCTGCGGGCGGCCGCTTGCCCACGGGCCAACCTGTGGCGCGTAGGGCGAAGCACGCCGCCGCCAAGCGCCGACCCACGGGCGCTCGGGCGAAGCAGCAGGGTGAGGACGCCGCCGCCGGCCGCCCAACCCACGGGCGGCTCGGGCGGGCGCAGGCGAAAGCACGCCCGCCCGCCGCCGCCCATGTGGCGTCGGCGAGCAGTGGGCGACGACGCCGCCTTCGGCCACCAAATTTCCACGTGGGCGCGGTGCGGGCGGAAAGCAGGTGGGCGAGAACGCTTGCTCGCCCTACCCAGGGCAAAAGGTGGGATGGTGGCTTACCAAGTCTCCTCCCCATCGCACCATGCCAGGCAGCTCGCTGTGTCAGTCCCTTGATCGCGAGGATTTCGCTATCAATCCCATTCTCCGACGCCTCACCTACCCGTCGCAAAGGTCACATCCCGCGGACCGGGCGGCCATGCATCGGCATTTAATGAGGCCGAGGAACGGGACAAAGACGGAAGGAGTAATAAATGTATGAAGATCAAGATGATGACCCCTTTACCTACCCCCGTTAGCCTGGCTATATAAGGGCCCTCTCGCATGGGAAAAGGGGAAGAAAAAGGTCAAAGGATCAAGAGTTCACCAGAGAACCCAAGGAAGAATTTGTAACTTGAGAGCTCAGACTAGCTTCAAACACTCTATAAAAGATCTAGCAGATGTAAGGCTATTACCCCGGCCGAGGGGCTCGAACTCGGGTAAAATCTGTGCCATCTTAGTTCATAGACGCCGAATCCTTCAAGTGGGAGTCTCTAGGTTTTCACTGCTAGGGTTTGCCACCAAGACGCCTCTCACCAACCAAACCCGCCCAGACCTGTGCTCGCTGTGGAATATGCCGATAGGGCACGCTGTAGGGGCTAGTGGTTGGTTCTCCCGCTAACTCCCCGGCGGACTTCGTGTCCGTGACTTGGAAGCAGTGCCCGCATCCGGAGATGGCGGTTCTCAAGATCAAGGAGCGGCGGGGTGAGCGGCGCCTGTGGCGTGTCCCAGAGTCTCACCTGCACGGCGATCGTCTCATCCCGCCTTGCACAGGTGGCGCGCTGTTCTTTTGAAGCGGCGAGCACCGCGCGACGCCGGCGGCTATGGAGGTAGCCACCCTACCAGTAACTCGCATGATTCGCCTCTCTGACCACCCGGAACTCGCAGAGACTCCTGACACTCCGTGGTCGCGAGCATCACCGGTCTGTGGACGCGCCCAACTCCGAGTAGGGCTCGATCGCCGTACCGCTGGTACACCATTGCTCGGGCGATGCCGAAGCGATTAAGGCGCTTCAGCCGCCCTAACGAAAAAGCTTTGCCAGCGGGTCGAGCCAAGGAAAGGCGCGCGCAGCGCTGGTCCCAATTCCGCGAGGGACCGTGGGGACCTTCGGTCGCACTTGGATGAAAGCCACCGGCGGCGCGGCGATGACCTCCGTGGTCGCCTACTGCGCCACCCGCTCCAAGAGCGCTGCCGCGGGAAGCAGATAGCCTCTAACGGTGAGAGTCCCTCCCATGACTCTCGCACTCAGACCAAGGAGGAGGTCCACTCCGACCAGAGGGAGCCAGCCCCACGCCTCGGGACGGTCTTCGACCAGACTCCCATGAAGCCATTGGCTCCTTTATGGCATCGGTGCCAGTGCCTTTCCGACGGTCCGCGCTGCTGGTGGGTCTCGGACAGTTCCGCCAAGGCCCATAGAGAAGTATGACGCACCACCAACCCGAGGAATTTCGCAGATGATACCACGATGGTGCGAAAGCAACAAGGGTCTGAAAAGATCATGGCCAACTACCTCCCAACGGCCTTTGACGGCTCGCGCCGTTTGGTCGTAAAACTCCCCGAGGGTCGGTGCACTCGTGGGGAGTTAGCGCCTCTTCGCCGCCAACTTTCAAGGCCTTTTGCGCAACCAGCGAGAGGACGACCTCCATGCCCCGAGCAGAGAAGGGGAGTCATGCGCGACTTCATCCGGCGGTTTTGCCATCGCCGCAATACGATCCCCACATTTCGAGCAGCTGGTCGCCATCACCTTTCGAGAGGCGCTCGAGACCAGAAGATGAAGGAGAAGATGGCCACCCGACCATCGGCACCACCTCCGATCTTTCTCCTCGCACATAAGTGCGCGGTCGCGGAGGCGCGGGGTCAACGCTCGCCCCAAGGATGGCCGAGGCAGGACGGTTTAACCTCGGCGGTTCCAAATGGCGCGGCAAGAAGGCGCGAAGCGTGAGGCAGAGAGACCAGCGGTCTTGGCCGCTGAACGCGACGACGAGGACCCTGTGCCGCAGAAGCGCAACCGCGGGGACGATGGATTTACCGCCGGATCGGCGAACAACCACCGTGGATCGGGCGTGATGATCGCTGCGGATCGGCGCTGAGACCGCCATGGCCGTGAGAACGACCGCCGCGAGCAAAAGGAGGGCGAGCTCTACTGCCCCATCCATCGGACCAACACTCATGACCTGGACGGCTGTCGGGTCATGAGCAAAATGGTGGAGAAGTGGCTCAAGGAATGCCACCCTGACGATGACCAAGATGAAGATTCGCCTACCGCCTTACAAAGAAAGTGATCACGCTAGGCCTACATCCATGGTGGTTCGCCCAATTTTTTCCCTCCACAGATACAAACAATCAAGAGGGAAGTGTGCGCCACAGCATCAAGCTCAAGGTCGGGTCGGATGTTGAAATGGTCAGAGGAGACGATCACTTTCAGTCAGGCTGACCACCCTGAAAGCACCACCGGCCTAGGGCATCTCCAGATCGTGGTGTCGCCCACAATCCGAATGTACGCATCATGCAGGCCGTGGACGGGGAGTTCCATCAATCTCTTGTCCTCTTCGGCATTCCTAGCACCTGATCCAAAGCAGCAGGATCTCGGCCCCGCCGCTCTTCTTCGGGTAGCCCCGAGGCTGGTTTAATGCCCCTGTCAGTGCACTCTCCCATCACCTTCGGGAGAGGGACAACTACCGTGACCGAGATGGTGGACTTCGAGGTCGCCGATTTCGACCTTCCCTACAATGCCTTGCTTGGCCGGCCGACGCTAGTCAAGTTCATATGGCAACCCACTATGCCTACATGGTGGTGAAGATACCGAGGCCCGCCGCCCCATTACAATTGTGGACAGTCGAGGCCTTATACCGCCATTAAGCAGCATGGGACTGCCGACGCCACTCGCCGGGCGGGCGACGCCACGGCCGGGAGCCCCTTAGGCCCGGACCAGGCTTTCACCTGCTCACGGTGAGGTTAAGGTGGTCGCCCCGAGCGAGGGCGAGCCCCAAAGATCACAACATTGGCGCCAAATTTCGCCAATAGAAGACGCGCGCCACCTTCCTCCGCCCATTTCGACGTGTTCGCCGCAACCGTCCGACATGACCGGGTCCTGTGGAGGTGATCGAGCACCGACATAACGCCTCGGCGCGCCCGATCCGCAGAAGGTCCGGAGGCAAGCGGCGAGCGGCAAGACACCATTCGGGTGGAGGTAGAGAAGCCGTTGAGCGCAGGATAATCGTGAAGTTTTCATCTGCAGTGGCTTGCCAACCTCCGGCTTGTCAAGAAGTCCAACGGAAAATGGCGATGTGTGTCGATTTCACCGATATCAACAAGGCTCGCTCGAAGGATTCTACTTCGCCGCGAGTCGAACTCATTGTTGACTCCACTACGGTGCAAGTCAGCCAGGCTTTCGGATGCCAGATTCGGTACCACCAGATTAGCATGGCGGTAGAAGATGAAGAGAAGACTACTTTTGTAACCCCTACGGGTGTTTATTGTTATGTTAGAATGGCTTTTGGTTTAAAGAATGCTGGTTCTACTTACCAACGTGACATGCACATTACTTTTCGCCCTCGATAGGGCTAAATCTTGAGGTCTACGCTGACGACTTAGTTGTGAAGATTAAAAGGGCGAAGAACTAATCCAAGACCTGGAGGAAACCTTTGATAACCTCCAGAAGAATTGCTTGAAGCTCAACCTAGAAAAATGTGTGTTTGTGTGTCCCAGAGGTCATTGGTTTCGGTGTCCATGGGCATTGAAGCCAATCCCGACAAGATAGCGCCATCGAGCACATGAAGCCGCCAGTGCGACTCAAGTAGGTCCAGTGCCTGGCCGGTCGCTTGGCCTCCCTAGGGCGGTTCATTGCTCGGTTGGGAGAGAAAAGCTTGCCCTTGTTCAGGCTGTTGAAGAATGCTAACCACTTTGAGAGGACAGATGAGGCGCAGAAGGCATTTGAAGACTTGAAGCAATACCTCACCTCTCCCCTTGCCGGGTCTCCCCTGCAGCGAGCCGCCGCCTCAGACATTGCTGCCACCTCAAGTGGTGAGCGCAGATCGTTAAGGAGAGGAAGGTGTCCGGTTCGGTCTACTACATCAGAAGGTGTTGCATGAAGCGGAGACTCAGATCCGCAGCTCGTAAAATGTCAGATGCGGTCTTGGTGGCGCCCAGAAGCCGCGACATTATTTCCAAGGGCGAGAAATCACCGTGGTCACGGCTACCTCTTCGAGAAATTCTCCACAACCGCGGGCGTATAGGTCAGATATAAGTGGTCGTGGAACTGGGGAGTTCAACCTAAATTTGTACCGCGACCGCCATCATGAGCCGGTTGGCAAGAAATTGCCGCCGAGTGGACTCCCGCCACTTCGGTCAAGAAGCACCCGCCTTCTCCCCGACCTTATTCTTCGATGGCTCATTCAGCCGAAGGCGCAGGGCGGGGTTGTCTTGGTCTCCGACCAAGTGACACCTCCAAGATGTGGTCGCCGACTTTAAGGCCACAAACAATATGGGTGAATATGAGGGCTCACAGCAGGTGGCAAGATCGCTTCGGCCTGGGCATCCGATGCCTCCAAGTCAGGGGCGACTCCCTGCTAGTCATCAACCAAGCGCGGAAGGAGTTCCAATGTTCTGACCCCACCATGGCTACAGACCGGCGGAGGTCCAAAAATGGAGCGCCACTTTGAAGGATTGGGGTATGTTCATATCCTCGATGTGACAACCACTCATGGATGGGCTCTCACACCAGATCCGCAAAAGCTTCGCTTGGTTGGGGTCTTCAAGAAAGACTATCGCGACTGGCCCATCGTGAGCCCCCAGCCTGTGGGGATGATGGTGTGTTGCCGCAGCCCCTGCCCGGCGGGGACGACGGATGGCTGCAGCCTCCGGCCAAAGGGAAGGTGGTGCCGCCGCCGTGGCCTCTAGTTCAGTGGGAGGAAGGCGGGTTCGCCGCCCCCGTGTCCGGGAGGAAAGCGGCGGCCGCCGATGCACACTGGGGAAAAGCTTGGCCTAGCGGAGTACCCGCAAGAACCGAGTGTTCGCCACGCTTGCCTGTGAAGGTCAAGGATGGATCCTATCCTAGCCTTCCTACGTGACCAAGTGATCCCCGACAATGATGCCTCAGCTGAGAAGATTACACGTAAGGCCAAGTGCTATACTCTGGTAGGTGGGGACCTATATCGCTAGAGCGTAAATGGAGTTCACCGGTGCATCACCGAAGAGGGGAGCGGCTTGTTCTCGATATCCATGGAGGCGTGTGGGAGCTATATACCCTACTTAACGCTAGCTGCAGAAAGCATTTCGCCAAGGATTTTATTGGCCTACTACCCTCCAGGATGCTTGCGAGCTAGTGAGGGAATGCAAAGCTTGTCAGTTCTTCACCAGGCAGACCCACCGACCAGCCCAAGCTCTGCAAACCATCCCGCCCTCCCGCCGCTCATGTCCGGGGCCGATATCCCGCCCGCTCTCATGAGCCTGTGGGGCTTCACCCATCTCTTCATCGCCATCGACAAGTTCACCAAGTGGGTCGAAGCCGAAGCAGTACGTGCCATCACGGCTTCCGCTGCTATCAAATTCATGCGCGGGATCTTCACCCATTTTGGGGTCGCCAACCGCATCATCACCGACAACGGGACCCAGTTCACCAACGCGGCTTTTTTGGAGTTCTGTGACGAAATGGGCACCAAAGTATGTTTTGCTTCGGTGGCCCACCCCAGGAGCAATGGTCAAGCAGAACGCGCCAACGCGCTGGTGTTGAAGGGCCTCAAGACAAGGGCGTTTGATCGGCTCCACAAGCGAGGGGCGCGATGGACGGAAGAACTCCCGCCGGCCGTGGTCGCCGACCACGCCCGCCAAAGCATCGGCGAGACGCCTTTTCTTCTGGTGTACGGGCGGAAGTCGTTTCTCCCTCTCGAGCCGCCGCTTGCTTCTCCGCTGCCTCGGCGCTCAACGAGGAAGGCCAAGAAGATCTCCCGCGAGAAGAAGTCATCCTCTTGGAGGAGGTGCGGATCGGCCGCTTTCTTCAGGCCGCCGGTACCAAAGAAGCCTCAGAGGTACCATGCCACCCGGTCTCCGAGAGAACATCGGCAAGCATGCACTGGTCTCTATGAGAATCCAGACGATGCCGGTTGCACAAGCCGCCTCCTGTGAGGGCCCTTTAAGGTGGTTTCAAGATCTCGACCGGCGGTCCGTTGGCCAACGAGGACGGCGAAGAACCGATTTAACTCCTACAACATAGAATTGTTATGAAGTTCTATCCATAAAAGAATTGTAAGTACACAGCAGCTCGCTTTGGTCAGCCTCGAGGTAAGTCTTTCCTCCTACGATCGGGCGATCGCCGCAATTAGTAAAGTTGTTGCCTTGAAGGCTTTTGCTTTACCATCTTTATCTCCTTTGCCTCTAAGGGCTGCTGTCAGATGGGTGTTGTTGGTCCCGACTATTTGGAATTTCTCTGTCGATCTGTGGTGGCGCCCGACGCCTGCGTGGGGCAAGAACGGGTAACCGGGAGGCGAGTTTGGCACGGCGCTCAAACTCGGCTCGCGCGCGGGTTGGCTCTTAGAAGCACCGCTGGTCGTCACCGCGAGCGCCGTTGGCCTATTACCACTCCAGGAAGCCCCACTTCTTGGCCACGCAGCGCTGTGGTTTGGTTCCCAGAAAGGTCGCACGGACTTAAAATCCAATAAGAACGGACCATGACGATCCCACGCAAGGGTTTATGTTGTTTAAATCCTCCCTACGCATGCCACACGTAATGTCTACTTGTCTTTGCGATAGATGTGTGTGCATGCAGGAAGAAGATCAGAGCATCGGCCCGCTCCAAAAAAAACTCAGCGTCGCCCAAATGCCTGGGGGCTGGTCGCCCGATGCTCCAGACTAGTTGCCCGATGCCTGGGGGCTAGTCGCCCGGTCGCCTAGGCTGGTCGCCCTGTGGTATATAAGCTAGATAAGTGTCTTGTGCTACACTTCTAATCCTTTACTTATGCATACACTGAGATGGGCCAAATTATGCGTGATTGTCGTGGGCGTCAAAAACCAACGGCCCCTTGGTGATAAAAGGAAAAGTGCTATGTTAGCGTCCGGCGGGGCAAGTGACCGAGGCGAAGGCGCAAAGATTTTGACACGGCTCACACACCTCAAGTTGGCTCCTTGAAGCACCGCCGGTCGCCACCGCCGAGTATCGCTAGCCCGAAAACACTCCCGGAGACTTATTGCTCGCGCTAAGCCGCAAAGATTTGCCCAGAGATCATCGGATCTAAGTTCGGCGATCTCGAACTAACGACAATCTCACGCAAAAACCTAAGGCTAAGGCTGTTTTATGCTTTTTATGAACCGCTGTGCTTAAGGTCGCTTTTACCTAAGTTCTCACAGAATTTATGGCTTTTGTGCCTGCGCTTGTAGCCGCCATGCTGTGACCTAAAAAGGACCCCAAGTATTACCCTAAACTTGAAAGCTTACTTGGTGTTATGGCTAAGTTCAAGGTCGGTCGCCCGCGCTCTAACAGACGGAATCAATCAAGCAAGTAAACAAGTTTACGTAAAGCAAGTAAAAACATCCACTACGCTAAGATTTGTCCAGATGTTGGTATATGCAGAAGGTAGATCAACACAAGACAAAAGAAGAAAAGCAAAAGAACTAAAGCGGCCGCCCATTTCTTCACTGTCCGCCCAGGTCGAGGTCGCCACGCCTCTCCTCCTCCGCCAAGGTGGAGACGCCCATGACCGGCCGCTTCCACCCGCAGAGTCTCGGCCACATGCTCGCATGCGACGCAAGACCAGCGTTCTCCGTCAAGCAGATCTTCTTCAACGCCGCCGCCACCACCGCCATTGATCAAGGGCTGCGCGGGCCGGGCGCAGCAGACAACGCGTAAGTTGCGCTATATCAGAATCTTCCCGCCTTCGTGGAGCGGGCGGCAGGTATGGCGGCAGCCCGAGTGCCTTCAAGGCCCGGTTGGTTGCATGGGCGAACCACAGGCGGAGTCTCGCAGGGCGATTCGCCGCCACCCAAGGGCTCCTGCACCTCTTCGCGGCGCCTGAAGGCCTTTGAGCATGATGGCGAGATTGTGCCGCAGCGAAGGACTCTGGTTCGAAAGTGCTTCGCCGCCGCCCTTTCTCCGCCTCATTGCTCGCCTCTCCGCCAGCAGAACAGATAGCGCCATGTTGGCCCTCTCTCGCCATCTCCGCCGCCGCCTTCTCTCGCCTCCTCAAGGCCACTGCCACCACGGACGCCAATTGTCGGGTTATCCTGAGCGCCATGCCCGGGCGGTTTGGCGAGGATGGTGCCCAATGAGGCGGCATGTCGCCTAGTTCGTGAAGAGCTCGACTGCCAAGCAAGAGGGCAATGGCGGTATGGGGGCGAGATGCCCTGAGGCGCCTGGTGCCGGGTCACCTCGACCTCTGGTGGCGGTGGCGTGCATGCACTGGCGAAGTTTCGCCACCCCTGGCGCTGGGGTAGCAACATGCCCCGAGGCCGCCTGGCAGACCTCAGCCGAGGGCACTGGCGGAGCGTAAGCCCACCTGCTGGGCGTGGCCTGGCCCGTGGCCGAGAGCGCGGGCGCCAGAGTAGCGGGGGCCAGGCCGGAGGAGAAGGAATCAGGAAAGTGACGGAGCCGCGGCACAGCTGCCCGTGAGGTGAGGTCGTGGTAGGGGCGGCCTATGCCTCCGCCCATTGCGAGGGTGCCGCCGCAGCAGAGCTGGCGGCGGAGTCTCCGGCCGAGGCGGGCCTTCGGGGTCCGCCCGTGGCTTCCGAGGCACTTGCCGCTGTTCGCAGCTCGACATCGGCGGTGGTCACCCTCGCTCACTATGGGCCACGGCCGGCACCACGGCAGTCCGGTGGAGTCCATCGGCGGGAGCCGCCGACGATTCGCAGGCGCCCGCTGTTCCAAGTCGGCGAGCGATCGAGCCGCTGAAAGTCTAAGCCGCTGAATCGACGGCATCAACCCGCAAGCCATCTGCTAATGATCGCCCTCCTGATTTTCGCTACCGCAAAAGATAAAGAAAGATCGCTGGCCAGGGAAGCCGCAGAAGAAGCATGTGCGAAAAGCCAAAGGAAAGCGAAGACTTACGGCCGGTACGGCGCGCAGGTCGCTGCCGCTCGCGGTATCGCCATGCGTGATGGACGCGCCGACGAGGGGGCCGATTCTCCAGTCACGAAGTCTCCGGCCACCAGCTTCGAAGTTAACTCAAGGCCCCGCAATTGTTGATGCGGGCCGCCATTGCAGGAGCTCGCTGCCCTTTGACCACGGCGAAGTTCCAACTTTGAGGTTTCCATCGCTTCTGCGGCACCCCCTGTATGCCGACCATTGCCATTATCATTGACGACAGCCCAATCAGCCGCACCACGCCTTCCAATTGTACTTGGGCTGGAAGGCAATATAGCGGGAGGCTAATCCGTCCCGGAGGCGGAAATAGCAACTCCCCACTACCTCATCGTCGTTGAAGCCGCGGCAAAGGAAGAAATAGTGGAAGAGAGGGAGGTTCGGCATCACCCCCATGAACATTTCACAGCGGTGTGCGAAGATGGAAAGGAAGACGATGGCATTGGGGGTGAGGTGAAGGTGGCGGATTTCGTAAAAATGGAGGACGGTGAGGAAGAAGTCGGAGAATGGCGGACCAGCACCGCCATCAAGACTCAGACGTGGATAGGATCTCATCGAGAGGCACCGGGCGCGGGGGGTCCCCGCCCGAAGCGAAGGTGCCTCCGGCGATGGGGAGATCTTTCATCGAGCAGCATCGGCAGGATGCAGGATGGAAGGCGCCATGAGGAAAAAGAAGGCAAAGACTTTGAACGAGGAAGACGGAGAGGCGAAAGCTGAAGTGCGCAAGAAGGCAGAAGGCGTAAACCGCTTGGTACAAATGTATCTATATATGCATCACCCGCACCGACAGTTCGCGAAGGGACAAGATCGCGCCTGCTTGGTCCCAAGAAATATCGGCGGATACGGAGGGAACCGAGAAGGTCAGATCTCATGAGTGGTGGCCCCACCCAAGAGCGCACCAAACTTTTAATGAAGGTTCCAAAGGGTTTCAGCGCGTTTTAGGGCGGCCCGGCTACTGCCAACAGATTTCTACTGGGTACCTCTTCGCCGCACAAAGCATGCGTGGCCCACACGGGCGCCTAGTGGGCGGCAGCACGCCCGCCACGCCAGGCGCCTACCACATGGCGCTCAAGCAGTGGCGAGACGCCTCGCCAGCGCGCCGCCCACAAGGCGCTTCGGCAGCAGGGCGAGACGCCGCTCGCCGCCCACATGGCGGCTCGGGCGCGTAGGGGTGAGCATGCCCGCCCGCCAGCGCGGCCCACGCATGCTTCGGGCAAGTAGGGCGCGACGCTCGCCACCGGCCGCCGCCCACGGGCGGCTCGGCGGGCGCAGGGCGAGCACGCCCGCCCGCCAGCGCCGCCCACGGGCGCTCGGGCGAAGCAGTGGGCTTGACGCCGCTGCCCGCCCACCCACGCGGGCGACATGGCGACATGGAGCAGGAGAGAACGCCCGCCGCCCCGCCGCAGGCAAAAGGTGGATGTGGTGGTTGGCCAAGAATCCTTCCCCATCGCACCATGCCAGGGCACTCGCTGTGGTCAGTCCTTGATCGCGAGGATTGCACAAGCCCATTCCTCCGACGCTCACCTACCCGCCGCAAAGGTCACATCTCAAGTGACCAGCGGCCAAGGCCAAGCATTTAATGAGGCCGAGGAATGGAACAAAGACAGAAGGAGTAATAAGGGGTGTTTGGGATGCCCACATTCTACCAAAATCAGGAGTTGGTGGAGTAGGTATTTCTAGCTCCGTAAATTTGTGGAGCTAGAGTCAGGGTACATTAAGAGTGTTTAAGAGATCATCTTGTTTACATTTTAGACTAAAAATATAAACTTAATTCACTTTATTTTAGCCTATAAGTTTCACGAGTTGGAGTTAGGAGCTTTCCCAAACAGGCCTAAATGTATGAAGATCAAGATGATGACCCCTTTACCTACCCCCGCTAGCCTGGCTATATAAGGGCCTCTAGTGCATGGGGAAAGGGGGAAGAAAAAGGTCAAGGATCAAGAGTTCACCAGAGAACCCAAGGAAAAACTTGTAACTTGAGAGCTTTGTACTAGCTTCAAACACTCTATAAAAGATCTAGCAGACGAAGGCTATTATCCCGGCCGAGGGGCCTCAACTCGGTAAAATCTGTGCCATCTTAGTTCATAGACGCCGAATCCTTCAAGGGGAGTCTATAGGGTTTTCACTCGCTAGGGTTTGCCAACCGCGAAGACGCCTCATCAACCAAACCCGTCTCAGAGACTCCGCCCGTCTGTGGAATACGCCGACAATAAGAGACTAATCAAGCTAGCACAGACATTCTTCTCTACATGCATGACGTCGATGTAGTGCCGAACTTCTAGGTACTGCCAATAAGATAGGTCCCAAAATATTGATCTCTTCTTCTACATACTCTTCTCACAAGTCCTTGATTTACGTCTCTTTCCAAGCGCAACATCCACGTTTTTAACTATATCATGAACATTTGTTTCACTTAAAGGCTTTGGAGCTGAACCATCTTTGTTCGTCTGGCTTAATTGTTTCTTCATCTTGCGATATGGGTGATTCCTCCAAGGAACCTACAATGACACATATACACGGTTTTGTGTGAGTGATTTAGCCACATACTATTAGTATCATCTAAGTAGTGAGTATGCACTTTAGCTCCTTTTGTACTCTAGCCTGAAAGGTTAGCAAGGGTGACAATCATTTATGGTGCAGAACAACAAGTAGTGCAAAGTGAGGTACTCTCGTTTGTGAGCATTCCATACCTGTACCTCAGGAGCTCACTGAGTTTTTAGATCTTCCACCAATAGTGCTAGGTATACATCAATATTGTTCTCAGATTGCTTCGGGCCTTGAATAAGTATAGACAGTAAAATGTACTTTCACTTCATAGAAAACCAAAGAGGAAGGTTATAAATATAGAGATTCACAAGCCAAATGCTATGACAGCTACTCATATTACCGAAATGGTTCATTTTGTCTGTACTTAATCCAAACCTTATATTCCTCGGATCCGTAGCGAATTCTTCAAACCACCTATCGATGTTTCTCCACTGAGTGGTATCAGCAAGGTGCCTTAGCATTCCATCGTTTTACGCCATCCGCAAGTGCCACCAAACAGGTTTTGCTTCCTTTGGGTTCACAAGTAAACGCTTCAAACGAGGAATTACAGGCAGATACCACACCACCTTACTAGGAGGTCCTTTCTTCACCTCAATGCCCTCTCGTCATTATCCGATTGATTTTATGCTTGTACGGAGATACATTGCACACTAGACATACATGAAAGTTTGCATACTCTTTTCGATAGAGGATACAATCGTCGGACATGTATGTATTCTTTCCACTTCTATTCCCAAGGACAAAGAACCTTTTGGTTTTGTAGGTGGTTTTAGCAACTCGCTTCCTTCCAAAAGCATGTCCGCTAACAACCTAACAAGTGTCGTGAAACTCTTGTCGAACCAACCGCTGCTTGGCTTTAATTTCAGTAGCTCAAGCATGGATGACAATCTTGTGTATTTGGACTTATAGCAAGGAACAAAGGTTTCTCCGAGTCATCCATCAAGCCCTAAAATTTTACATACTCCCGCCATCATGGTTCCTTCAAGATCACACAACATTTGATCAAGATTGTCATCATGAAAACTTATCCTTATCGAAAAGCACAATCGATATCATCCAAAGGTAACGTTAACTTCATTAGCGATGTTAATACTACTTGCTTCCTCAGATAATTTGCTATTCATCGGATCGTCCAACATGTATACCCTTTGAAACCCCTTAGAATCAAGTGTACTTTGATCTACGCTGGGTTTCGAAGCATCCTCAGATTCTCGTAGTCAGTGTATGGACAAGGTATAAATTCCACCCCTTTGTTTAATATATCCTCCTCTGCAACTCTTCTAAAAGCGAAGATGCCATTAATGTACTATTGCTCACACGGTTCTTAGCATACATACAATTCGGTCCATCCACGCTACATATATAACAACTAGATCAATGCCCGTATGCTACTACGTAAAAATAAAATTGGTAATAAAACATAAAGGTCAAGCAATAAAAGAAAATTGTGCTACAAGATCAAACATCTATTTCTTCCAATTACAAAAGTTTATATGGTTTCTTCTCCGATATGAATTAAAACCAAATATATTGTACGAGTAATATATATTACCAATCTCAAAAATCAATCAATCATTTTTATCCCTTTTTGCAATTTATATTACCAACAAGGCTTTCCTTGTCGAACTCGCCTTCTTCGTCACCTGCCTTGCTCGTTCTCGCTATCCATCGCTTTCGCAGAGAGGTACATGGGGCTTCTCAGAAGATCGAGGATGCCGACTAGAGGGGGTGAATAGGCGGCTTTTAAAAATTAATTACTTTTCCACGATTAATTAAAATCTCAAGATAAGAACCCTTATGTCAAAACCTATATGATAATAAATGCGAAGTGATAAACTAAGGTTTTGACAATTAAGACTAAGTCAACTAGGCTCACTAAGTGCACTAGCTAATTATGTCTCTAATAAGAATATGCAAGAATAAAGATAAGTAATCAATCAATTTAATTCTACGAATGTAAATTGCTTGAATATAAATAATCTAATACAATGCAAGCACAAGAGACACAATACTTTTTACCATGGTGTTCGGAGACTTGCTTGCCTCCCCTAGCCCACGCTGAGGCAAGCCCATTCTTGGACCGGCCCGCAATGAGCACCCGCCGATTCCACTAGTGGAGTTTTTCACCCTTCGGTAGGCTTAACTCGAACCTTCACAAACTCGCCGGGCTTTCACACCTTCGAGAGCTCTCAAGACGACGCTTACGCTGCCTAGGAGGCGGCAACCTCCAAGAGTAATAAGCCGAGTCTCCGCCGAGCTTCACCTAGCACAACACATGCGCTTCCGGTGATCACCTAGTGCAACACATGCACCTAGGTTCTCCTCAAGTGCAACACATGCACAAGAGATCTCAACCCACTCCAATTGCAACACATACAATTAGTCTCACTCTTAACTCAAAATCAACTTGTGGGAATGCAACACATGCAAACCACCTCCCAAAAACTCACACAAGAGCTAATACACAAATGAGAGCTTCAACACATGAACCACCTCACCCAAAATGCTCAATCAACCAGCAAATGCTCCCCATGACCTCCTTTTATAGCCTCACAAAGAAAACTAGCCGTTGGGGGCAAACGGACATTAAAAGTGCTGAAACTAGCCATTGCTACAGATCCACGGCACTACCGACATGAAAATAGCGGTAGTACTGCCCGGCAGTATCGCACAGTAAAAACAGCGGTATTACCATTTTTGCGGTACTATCAAGAAGACAAAATGCGGTACTACCGCACCCGCTGTTTCAGCACGCATTTACACTTAAAAACGGTCATAACTTTTGACTCAACTCCGATTTAGGTGATCTTGGACTCTATGCGGTTTATCATGAGGGATACAATATCCACTCATTTTCAAGATTTAAGAAACCATATATATTTTCCAAAATCACAAAACAAAGACTCTAATGTAGTCATTCAAGTCCAATTTTGATTTTCTCAAATCCTCACATAGACTTGATCAAAAGCATGACTACAAGCTAGCAAGGGTCAACAAACTTGAACCATGTGATGATCAACTTGATCAAAATAATTTGCAAAACACATTTGCAAATACTATTCACATATTTTCAAAGAACCGCATGTAAACTCCAAATCCAACTTACTTACATCCTCATTTTGCAACACATGCAAAATCTAGCTCCATGCAAAACCAAAATAACTCAAATGCATGAGCTCACTATTTGCAACACATGCAAATCTTAGCTCCATGCATAACCCATAAATACAAATTGCTTAAGCCTCTCCTTTACAACACATGCAAAACTTAGCTCCAAGCAATCACTTCAAATAAGAAATTGAATTAAAACAAGCATGAGCTATTTTTTCTTTGCAACACATGCAAGTACAAAGCTCATGCAAGCACCAAGGATGAATTCAATATTCGCAACACATGCAAAATACTTAACTTCATGCAAAAGCCAACGATACGCTTATCCCACTTGCAAAGACATGCAAATCAAAGCGATATGCAAAACCAAAGTACGAAGCTTCACCCATTCGCAACACATGCCAAATAGTTAGCTCCATACAAAACCAAACAAGTTGAGCTTGAGGAACGCGGGTTGAGCTCACCAACACATGATGAAGCTCAAACTAGAAAACTCGACCCTCTTAATAGTACGATGATAAAAACTAGACTCCAAGACTAGAAAGTCCTTAACCTATCTAGTTATACCTTCGCCGCCAAGACGCGTCCCTTTGGGGCTTTTAAGATCTTTGATCTTTTGCATCTCCCCGAGCGCCACCTTCTTCTCTTCTTTGTCCATCATCTCTTGATGAATTTCTTCTTCTTCTTTCTTCGGATCTCTTCTTGACGCCCATCTTCACTTGATGCGCCATCGCTCCGCTTTTCATCTCAACCATTTGGACTTAACCTATCTTATTCACAACTCATAAAAATAGTTAGTCCAAGATACATGGTTGTCTCAATCATATATTCACCCATTAACACATAATGGAAGCTTCTAATATCGATTGAGCACAACCCAAATCAAATTAAATGATATAAATGTGTCTTGAGTACACCGATGCAACTAATGCTTCGTTATACTCAAGAACTATCGATTATCCTTAATCAATCCAAAAGAGCACCATCAACACATGATGAAATATCCTTTGATGATTAAAAGACAACCGACCTCAATTTAAATTTTCATCTAAATTGATATGAGTATATATTAACTACACAAGTTTTCATATACTCATGTTGATTTAAAAGTAATGATCCATAATATGTGGACTATATGGAAATGACCATTACTCTAAGCCATCAACTATAGAATAAACCCCACATGTATATGTGCATAGATATAATTGATTTATAGACAATATGCACATATTCAATTTTGATTACATTGAAGCTTATCCTATATTACCATGAGTATACTACAACTAGACACTTCAAATATATACTATGATTTAGTTTCAATGTCTTGATCCTTATATGTGTCAATAAGGAATAGATCAATACAATGAAACCTTTAAGTTAAATGACTTAACTCCCCTAAATATGTGCATCTATGTAAATAAGGATTGGAGAAATATGATGCACATTTTGTGGTTAATGCAATGGGAAATTCATACTTTAAATTGAATTCAAAGTATGCATTAAAATCATAAACATTAATACAAGACATACCTTGGGTTTTCCATTTTCCATCCAAATATGAGACTACTAAAATTAAGCTCAATTAAACATGTTAGTCTCATAATAATTAGATTTGTCATTAAACAATGATTATCGAAAAGAATTAGTCTCAATATTAGATTTGTCATTAATACCAAAACCAAATTAATGGAGCTTGAACTTTCACTTACCTCGAGCACGAGGCGCCATCGCCGGCCACCGCCATTCCGCATCATCGGTCGCTATGCGTTGTTTTGGGGATGTGGTGGCTTCGCCTCGAAGAATCCTTCCCCCATCGTACCATGCCAGGGGCAGGCCTGCTGTGTCAGGTCCCTTGACTGCGAGGATTTCTGCTAACAAGCCCATTCCTCTGACGCCTCTCACCTACCCGTCGCAAAAGGTCACATCTCGGGCGGACCAGGCGAAGCCATGCGTCGGCATTTAATGAGGCTGGAGGAATGGAACAGCACAGGAAGGAGTAATAAGGGGGTGTTTGGGACAGCTCCAGCTCTACCAAAATCTGTGGAGTTGGTGGAGCAGGGTATTTCTAGCTCCAGAAATTTGTGGAGCTAGAGCTGTGGGTACATTAAGAGTGTTTAAGTAGATCATCTTGTTTACATTTTAGACTAAAAATATAAACTTAATTCACTTTATTTTAGCCTATAAGTTTCAGCTCTGAGTTGGAGTTAGGATCTGGAGCTTTCCCAAACAGGGCCTAAATGTATGAAGATCAGCATGATGACCCCCCTTTTACCTACCCCCGTTAGCCTGGGCTATATAAGGGCCCTCTAGTGCATGGGGAAAGGGGGAAGAAAAAAGGTCGAAGGATCAAGAGTTCAGCTGTAGAACCCAAGGAAAAACTTGTAACTTGAGAGCTTTGTACTAGCTTCAAACACTCTATAAAAGATCTAGCAGGACGTAAGGCTATTATCCTGGCTGAGGGGGCCTGAACCTGGGTAAAATCTGTGTGCCATCTTAGTTCATAGACGCCGGAATCCTTCGCGTGGGAGTCTATAGGGTTTTCACTCGCTAGGGTTTGCCAGCTGCGAAGACGCCCTCCTACCGAACCAAACCCGGTCTGTAGACTCCGGGCCTGTCAGGTGGAATACGCCGACAATAAGAGACTAATCAAGCTAGCACAGACATTCTTCTCTACATGCATGACGTCGATGTAGTGCCGAACTTCTAGGTACTGCCAATAAGATAGGTCCCAAAATATTGATCTCTTCTTCTACATACTCTTCTCACAAGTCCTTGATTTACGTCTCTTTCCAAGCGCAACATCCACGTTTTTAACTATATCATGAACATTTGTTTCACTTAAAGGCTTTGGAGCTGAACCATCTTTGTTCGTTCCGTCGAATTGTTTCTTCATCTTGCGGTATGGGTGATTCCTCCGAAGGAACCTACAATGACACATATACACGGTTTTGTGTGAGTGATTTAGCCACATACTATTAGTATCATCTAAGTAGTGAGTACAGACTTTAGCTCCTTTTGTACTCTAGCCTGAAAGGTTAGCAAGGGCAGGACAATCATTTATGGTGCAGAACAACAAGTAGTGCAAAGTGAGGTACTCTCGTTTGTGAGCATTCCATACCTGTACCTCAGGAGCTCACTGAGTTTTTAGATCTTCCACCAATAGTGCTAGGTATACATCAATATTGTTCTCAGATTGCTTCGGGCCTTGAATAAGTATAGACAGTAAAATGTACTTTCACTTCATAGAAAACCAAAGAGGAAGGTTATAAATATAGAGATTCACAAGCCAAATGCTATAATGACTACTCATATTACGAAATGGTTCATTTTATGCATGCTTAATCCAAACCTTATATTCCTCGGATCCGTAGCGAATTCTTCAAACCACCTATCGATGTTTCTCCACTGAGTGGTATCAGCAAGGTGCCTTAGCATTCCATCGTTCTTACGCTCATCCGAGTGCCACCGAAACAGTTTTGCTTCCTTTGGGTTCACAAGTAAACGCTTCAAACGAGGAATTACAGGCAGATACCACACCACCTTACTAGGAGGTCCTTTCTTCACCTCAATGCCCTCGTCGTCATTATCTGATTGATTTTTATGCTTGTACGGAGATACATTGCACACTAGACATACATGAAAGTTTGCATACTCTTTTCGATAGAGGATACAATCGTTCGGACATGTATGTATTCTTTCCACTTCTATTCCCAAGGGACAAAGAACCTTTTTGGTTTTGTAGGTGGTTTTTAGCAACTCGTTTCCTTCCAAAAGCATGTCCGCTAACAACCTAACAGTGTCGTGAAACTCTTGTCGAACCAACCGTTGCTTGGCTTTAATTTCAGCAGTTCAAGCATGGATGACAATCTTGTGTATTTGGACTTACAGCGCGGGAACAAAGGTTTCTCCGAGTCATCCATCAAGCCCTAAAATTTTACATACTCCCGCTCATCATGGTTCCCTTCTGCATCACACAACATTTGATCAAGATTGTCATCATGAAAACTTATCCTTATCGAAAGCACAATCGATATCATCCAGTGTAACGTTAACTTCATTAGCGATGTTAATACTACTTGCTTCCTGTATAATTTGCTATTCACTGTGACTGGTCCAACATGTATACCCCTTTGAAACCCCTTAGAATCAAGTGTACTTTGATCTACGCTGGGTTTCGAAGCATCCTCAGATTCTCGTAGTCAGTGTATGGACAAGGTATAAATTCCACCCCTTTGTTTAATATATCCTCCTCTGCAACTCTTCTAAAAGCGAAGATGCCATTAATGTACTCATTGCTCACACGGTTCTTAGCATACATACAGCTTCGGTCCATCCACGCTACATATATAACAACTAGATCAATGCCCGTGCGTTGCTACGAAAAATAAAATTGGTAATAAAACATAAAGGTCAAGCAATAAAAGAAAATTGTGCTACAAGATCAAACATCTATTTCTTCCAATTACAAAAGTTTATATGGTTTCTTCTCCGATATGAATTAAAACCAAATATATTGTACGTAGCAATATATATTACCAATCTCAAAAATCAATCAATCATTTTTATCCCTTTTTGCAATTTATATTACCCATTTCGCGTTTCTTCCGTCGACCTCGTCTTCTTAAATCGCCTCGTTAGTCCTCGTCATCCTTCGCCTTCGCGAGAGAGGCGACTGGGGCTTCTGAAGATCGAGGATGCCGACTAGAGGGGGGTGAATAGGCGGCTTTTAAAAATTAATTACTTTTCTACGATTAATTAAAATCTCGCATAAGAACCCTTATGTCAAAACCTATATGATAATAAATGCGGAAGTGATAAACTAAGGTTTTGACAATTAAGACTAAGTCAACTAGGCTCACTAAGTGCACTAGCTAATTATGTCTCTAATAAGAATATGCAAGAATAAAGACAAGTAATCAATCAATTTAATTCTACGAATGTAAATTGCTTGAATATAAATAACGAATACAATGCAAGCACAAGAGACACAATACTTTTTACCATGGTGTTCGGAGACTTGCCGGTCTCCCCTAGCCCACGTTGAGGCAAGCCCAATTCTTGGACCGGCTCCGCAATGAGCACCCGCCTCGATTCCACTAGTGGGAGTTTTTCACCCCTTCGGGTAGGCTTAACTCGAACCTTCACAAACTCGCCGGGGCTTCTCACAATTCCTTCGAGAGCTCCCGCGCACGACGCTCTACGCCGTCTAGGAGGCGGCAACCTCCAAGAGTAATAAGCCGAGTCTCCGCTCGAGCTTCACCTAGCACAACACATGCGCTTCCGGTGATCACCTAGTGCAACACATGCACCTAGGCTCCTCCTCAAGTGCAACACATGCACAAGAGATCTCAACCCACTCCGAATTGCAACACATACAATTAGTCTCACTCTTAACTCAAAATCAACTTGTGGGAATGCAACACATGCAAACCACCTCCCAAAAACTCACACAAGAGCTAATACACAAATGAGAGCTTCAACACATGAACCACCTCACCCAAAATGCTCAATCAACCAGCAAATGCCCCCCCATGACCTCCTTTTATAGCCTCACAAAGAAAACTAGCCGTTGGGGGGCAAAACGGACATTAAAAGTGCTGAAACTAGCCATTGCTACAGTACCCACGGCACTACCGACATGAAAATAGCGGTAGTACCGGCCCGGGCAGTACTGCCGCAGGCAAAACAGCGGTACTACCGTTTTTGCGGTACTACCGCAGTACAAAATGCGGTACTACCGCACCTGCTGTTTCAGCACAGACGACACTCAGAAAAACGGTCATAACTTTTGACTCCGAACTCCGATTTAGGTGATCTTGGACTCTATGCGAAGCTTATCATGAGGGATACAATATCCACTCATTTTCAAGATTTAAGAAACCATATATATTTTCCAAAATCACAAAAACAAAGACTCTAATGTAGTCATTCAAGTCCAATTTTGATTTTCTCGAAATCCCTCACATAGACTTGATCAAAAGCATGACTACAAGCTAGCAAGGGTCAACAAACTTGAACCATGTGATGATCAACTCTTGATCAAAATAATTTGCAAAACACATTTGCAAATACTATTCACATATTTTCAAAGAACCGCATGTAAACTCCAAATCCAACTTACTTAAGCATCCTCATTTTGCAACACATGCAAAATCTAGCTCCATGCAAAACCAAAACAAACTCAAATGCATGAGCTCACTATTTGCAACACATGCAAATCTTAGCTCCATGCATAACCCATAAATACAAATTGCTTAAGCCCTCTCCTTTTACAACGCATGCAAAACTTAGCTCCAAGCAATCACTTCAAATAAGAAATTGAATTAAAACAAGCATGAGCTATTTTTTCTTTGCAACACATGCAAGTACAAAGCTCATGCAAGCACCAAGGATGAATTCAATATTCGCAACACATGCAAAATACGAACTTCATGCAAAAGCCAACGCATACGCTTATCCCACTTGCAGCACATGCAAATCAAAGCGATATGCAAAACCAAAGTACGAGCTTCACCCATTCGCAACACATGCCAAATAGTTAGCTCCATACAAAAACCAAACAAGTTGAGCTTGAGTGAAACGCGGGTTGAGCTCACCAACACATGATGAAGCTCAAACTAGAAAACTCGACCCCTCTTAATAGTACGATGATAAAAACTAGACTCCAAGACTAGAAAGTCCTTAACCTATCTAGTTATACCTTCGCCGCCGCACGCGGTCCCCTTTGGGGCTTTTAAGATCTTTGATCTTTTTGCATCTCCCCGGGAGCGTCACCCTTCTTCTCTTCTTTGTCCATCATCTCTTGATGAATTTCTTCTCTTCTTTTCTTCGGGATCTCTTCTTGACGCCCATCTTCACTTGATGCGTCACTGTCCCGTTTTCTCATCTCAACCATTTGGACTTAACCTATCTTATTCACAACTCATAAAAATAGTTAGTCCAAGATACATGGTTGTCTCAATCATATATTCACTCCATTAACACATAATGGAAGCTTCTAATATCGATTGAGCACAACCCAAATCAAATTAAATGATATAAATGTGTCTTGAGTACACCGATGCAACTAATGCTTCGTTATACTCAAGAACTATCGATTATCCTTAATCAATCCAAAAGAGCACCATCAACACATGATGAAATATCCTTTGATGATTAAAAGACAACCGACCTCAATTTAAATTTTCATCTAAATTGATATGAGTATATATTAACTACACAAGTTTTCATATACTCATGTTGATTTAAAAGTAATGATCCATAATATGTGGACTATATGGAAATGACCATTACTCTAAGCCATCAACTATAGAATAAACCCCACATGTATATGTGCATAGATATAATTGATTTATAGACAATATGCACATATTCAATTTTGATTACATTGAAGCTTATCCTATATTACCATGAGTATACTACAACTAGACACTTCAAATATATACTCAAGGATTTAGTTTCAATGTCTTGATCCTTATATGTGTCAATAAGGAATAGATCAATACAATGAAACCTTTAAGTTAAATGACGAACTCCCCCTAAATATGTGCATCTATGTAAATAAGGATTGGAGAAATATGATGCACATTTTGTGGTTAATGCAATGGGAAATTCATACTTTAAATTGAATTCAAAGTATGCATTAAAATCATAAACATTAATACAAGACATACCTTGGGTTTTTCATTTTCCATCCAAATATGAGACTACTAAAATTAAGCTCAATTAAACATGTTAGTCTCATAATAATTAGATTTGTCATTAAATAATGATTATCGAAAGAATTAGTCTCAATATTAGATTTGTCATTAATACCAAAACCAAATTAATGGAGCTTGAACTTTCACTTACCTCGAGCACGAGGCGCTACTGCCGAAGCCACCGCCATTCCAGACCACTGGCTGCTATGCGGTTGTGCTCGGGGTGTCCGCTGTTCTCCTCGCGCTCATGTTCTTCCTCCTGCCGAGCACGCCATGGCGCGCTGTGGAGTCCGCCTTTCTCGTCGCCCACTTCGCCGCGCACGCTATGGCTACGTAGTCAGTCACCTTGAAGAAAGGGGTCACCGCCACCACCCAGCCTTTGCACCTCCGCATCTTCTGGATTGCCACCGCCCTCGGCGCCGAACTCTTCTCCGCTTCGGCGGTGGTCCGCTGCGCCGATGGTTCGCTGCTCTTCCCAGATGACCCTCTTGCCTTTGTCGGCCTACTCGTCTCCATGCCTCTAGCGTACCTAGCCATCACTGGCTTCACCGGCCATAACGCCGGATGTAAGGACCCGAATTCACCAATTCGAATCCACTATGTTTTACCGCACTATTCCTAGGATCAACGCTAGTGCACACAGTTTAACATTGGTAAGCATCATATCATACACAACGATAAGAGTAATAAGACTTCATTTATTTAATATAACTAGTGTATGATCTTATGATCACTTACATTATTCAGCCACACGGGCTAGACTGAAAGTAACTTGAACAAATGCAGCGGAAAGTAGCAAAAGACGTAGATGCCCCATCAGCACACCACAGATGACTGACAAGGATTGGCCTAGTGACTCGCGTCCACCTGGAAGTCCTCCGGCGATGATTTCTCCACTGTTTGTTGGTTTTTTAAGCAAGGGTGAGTACAACCACACGTACTCAACAAGTTGTGCACAAAATGCAATTCTATCATAGCTATATGCAGGCTTATTCCAAAGGAAGGCTAAGTGGTTCATTTGCAGTAAGGTAGCATTTAAGAACACATATACTTCATAGATTGAAAAGACAGTAAAACAAATATTAACAAGTAAATAGATTCAGTGATTTCCAAGTAAACCCAAGTTTCCATCCTAAGTCAAGTTTCCTTTATCCACATGGCATCCTGCCATCCCATCCAGTTGTTCATTTTAATTAACTACCCTTGATTTGTAATTCGAGCATTGCTCAATACCGTGAGCACGGCTATCCGAATAGTTTGTACACTCTGCAGAGGTTATGCACTTTACTCACATGATACAACCATGCACCACACAGGCGAATGATTATAACAAAGCCTTTACAATGCATCCTCTTAACCCAGTGCTACCCGTTGAGGTTTCAACACTGAAGGGTTACACCACCACAATAGGGCCCCCCTCTTGCGCCATGTGAGTTTCCTCCGTACACCTGGACTCACACCACCACGATAGCACTCAAGTTAAGCATTTGCAAATTAGTCACTAGGTCGCCCCATATGAACATGTGGTTGCAAGATTGACTCAGTCAAAGGCTCGCAAGGTTAAGTCCTTAGGATTGATTAAAGCAAGACATGCACATACCCTCAGCTCCACTGAGCCCACCCTGGCACACTTGCCCCTTCCACTTGCTTCAATCATAAAGTGATTACCACCCGGTTGGTTACCAAGCACCACGTGCTACTCACAAATCAACCTCGTTGTGTGACCTCCCCGCCACGACAACTCAATCTCTTTGTGTGACCACACATGACACACAAGTTAACATCATGGTTCCATATTCCATTAGTCAAAATTAATACTTAACATTTCATGTACATGTGATGACATGGCATGGCTAAGCATCCTAATCCGATCTAACCATCCATGTTGATTTCAGTATTAACCAACTATAGTGAACCAACCTAAGGTAACAAGTGGATTATGGCATACAAAAAACAAGGTAGGGTGTAATTTCAAAGGGTACATTAGCTAATCCCAAAGTTAAGTTAAAATCATTAGTACACATAAAATACCATGCATAAAGTAAATCAAAATAGCAATTTTTGCAAACATGGGTGCAACATGATCAAAGCACAACTTGCCTTGCTTAAGCTCCTGGTCTTGATCTAAAGATTGTTCCTGAGTTGCAAATTCCTCCTCCGAAGCCTCGCACAATTCAACGTCTACGCGAATCGAGAAGAAATAGAAAATAAACACCAAAACCAAAGAATAAATGAACTCAAAAATTCAAATAAAATTCACCATTGGATAGATCTCAATTTTACAAATTTTTAGGAATTTGAATCACCTCAATCGGAGTTCGTATGAGGGAGAACGAGCCCTCGGAAGTTTCAAATTCCTAAAAATCCATAAAATCAGAAAATCCGAATATTCCGAATTGTTTTTATAAAGGAAAATACGAATTTCCCCGCCCCGGCTGTACGAACGACACGTGGCGAAATCTGGACCGCATAAACCCGATCCAACGATCTTAATCTAACCCCGACGTGGCCGAATGATAACCCTCCGATCTAAATCCAATGGCCGATACTTGACCAAGCAGTTCACTGTGCACTTAAATGACGCGGCGCAAATCTAACCGTTCATCTACAATCAGACGGTGGGATACTTACCCGAGCCCTTTACTATTTCCAAAGGCAAAGCGGCCTGATCTCAGCGGTACGCTGGTGATCCGACGGCTGACAGCTCCCGATCCTAGCAATGACGAGGCGGCGGCGCAGGGCTACCGGACTTGAGGAAGATGACCACGGGCATGGCGATGCAGCGATCCCCTGCGATGAAGAAGTGGCGGAACTGGTTCGTCTTGACACGGTGAGTTCGGAGCTGGCTCCAAACTGGCGGAAAATGATCCGACGGCGGTGCAAAACGGCGAGAATGACGGCGGCTTCAGCGGCAACCTCGGCGAGATCTTGCGCAATCTCCACGGCGACACGAGCGATGGCGCAACAGCGAAAATAGGCGGCGGCTCACGGAAACTCTGGAACGGGGTGCTCGGGCTTTAAATACCCCTTACACGACGCGAGAACTTGGAAAGTACAATGGCGGCGGCGCGGGTTCGACTCGGAGACGGCGGCGATGAGTTTGAATCGGAAACGATAACCTCCGGCCGTTCGATCACGATCCGACGATCCGGATAGAACAAGGTCTCCGAACCGGTAAGATCTGATGAAGACCGTTCGATCGAAATCTAACGGCTACGAGGCGCTAGGGTTTCCATAATTGACGTGGGCTGATCTCGGCCGTTGGATGGCAATCCGACGGCGCACGTTACCCCTCCCGATTTCACTGATCGGTCCGCACAGTGGTGGGCTGCGGCCCGTTACTGTTCACAGGGATTTTTCCGGTTTTTCGATTTAAAATAATCAAGGAAATTCATTTGATTTATTTAGAGCAGTAAAATACTTCTAAAAATTTCGAGAAAAATCTCAAAAATACTTTGAGACATTCTGGACTTAAATAAAATATTGTTGGCAAAACTTTATTTTAAACTTTTCTTTTTATAATTATTGCTTAACAAAAAGGAATATATTTAATTTGAAATAATTCCAATAAATCTCAGAAAATCCAAATAAATCCAGAAAATTCACAAAAATCATAAATTGCAATAAAATAATATTAAATAAATAAAATGTCAAAAATTGGGATGTTACACCGGAGCCCATGAAGGTGAACCAGAAAACACCAACGCCGAGGCGCCCGCCGCAGGCGCCGCCATGTCGTTCCTCTCTCTCATGACGTTCAGCTGGATCAACCCGTTTATCTCTAAGGAATATGCCAATGACTCTCTTACCGCCGACGACGTCACACCGGTGTCGCCGGGCAACCACGCCGAAGCGTCGTACGTTTTGTTCACGTCCAACTGGCCGGCGCTGGGGTCACAGCACCCGGTGGGCGTCGCGCTCTAGCTGTCCTTTTGGCCGCAATTACTACTGACCGCGGCGCTCAGCCTCCTGCGCCTCGTGGCCATGTATGTCGGTCCGTCACTTATTGATCAGTTCATCAAGTTCATTCGCTGCGGTGGCATGATATGGGAGATTTTGAATGAATTCCCTTAATTGATTTTGTGAAAACTGTACAGCATATATAGAGTACAAAAGAAATGATTGGCCGGCTATTAATTACCAGCAATAATCAGAGATTTTGCTATAATAATCAGCCATATTTAGAGAGATATGGCTAGCTGTAAATCAGGAAAGAATAATTAGCTATAATGACCGGTCATTATTGAAGATATAGCACGGGGGGGGGGCTAGGAAGAACGGACCGCTACCACCAACTGCAAATTTATATTATTAGAGATAAGTGTTAAATAATGAATTAAGTACACTAGAAGTGCACATGCACACATTCTTAAATTAGAGCATAGATTAAAACCTTACCCTAAATCATAAACCATGTTAGATCTAAAGAAAAAATAGATCTACAATATTCTACATATAAGTTACATTTAAACTTGCCAATTAACCTATATAGCTCCTTAGATCACAAAAAACAAATGGATATATATGTAAGCTACATTTAACTTAGTATCTTCAATTCTCTCTTTACATAGCTAGCTACATCTTGAGTACAATGCAATTAGAACTAATTACTACTTTAGATCATAAAGCACAAATGGATCTACACCAAGCTAGATCAAAACCATCTTCCATTCCCTCTTTACCAAGCTAGATCTTGAATATAATGCAATTAGAACAATTTACTAACCTCGATCACCTTACCATCTTCAATTCTCTCGTTACCTAACTAGCTACATCTTTAGTATAATGCAATTAGAACTAATTACTACTTCAGATAACAAAGAACAAATGGATCTAAACCAAGCTAGATCTAAACCATCTTCATTTTCCTCTTTACCAAGCTAGATCTTAAATATAATGCAAATTAGAACCAATTATTAACCTTAGATGACCTAGAACAACATAATCTACAATCGTATTTCCAAATTCAGGGTCTCTTTTCACCAGATCGCCCCTCAATCATAGCCACCTCAAAAATAGCTCAGGTAACCCTAAAAATACAGAGGAAGTCAAAGCTCGCTGTACTTATTTCCAAAAAAAGTTCATCACACACGTTTTTTAGCTAAAACTGTCTCTGATGTACATCATAGATGGTTTTAGCTAAAAACCGTCTGTGATGAGCATGGGCCTCAACACTGACTGTTTTTGCAAAAAAAACCATCACAAACGGTTTTATCCAAAAATCATCTATGATGAGTATGGGTCTCATCACTGACTATTTTTGTAAAAAACCGTGTGATGGTTTTTTTGCAAAAACAGTCAGTGAGAGGGGTCTAATATGAGTCCTTTTGTAGTAGTGGAGTATATTAAATATCTTGCAATAGCTTTCCAAGACTTAAGAAGTAATACTACATAAAAAAGTCCACAACATAAGTTGGGACACAAAATTCAAGTCATTACCACTTTTGGAAATAGCCTTAGATATAATACCTAACCGCTATTTTTGACGTCTTATTTTTCCTTTACCTTTTGATGTTAGGTCATATTAAAATCTTAATTCCTTTATGTCAAATTCTATAAGTGGATTCTAATAAAATAGCATTGGTATGGAGATTGACTGAATTGACAATTTGATAATCATCACGTATGAAAGTCTATTAACACTTTGTATATGTATAGTCTATTAAATTTTTTTGTCTTATTAAATGTATCAAAAGAGAATTACACTATAAGGTATCAACTTTAGAACATGCAATAGAAATACATAATACAAAAGAGCCCTCAGGCAACTCGATGAGGTTTGGGTCCAAGTACCCGACGTCTTTACCATCAATTCCCAAGTATAGAAGTATCTATAAATTGAATGTTGCTCTTTTTCCACTAAATTGTATTCAACAAGTTTTTAATCCAATGCAACAATATAGATGATTGGATATGTAAAAGATGACTTACTATGGTTGATAGAGCGAAAGCGTAGTTTTAATTTGAACCGCATTAATTAGTGCTTCTATGCTTCATTTAATAGGAGTTGCACAATCTTGAAGCACTCGAATGGATAAGTAGATCAAATCCACCGTTGATTAAAATTTGTGCATTTCTCAAGGGTGTAGCGTAGAAGCGACCCCATGTAAAGCCATTTTCAACTAAAAGCATTGAGTAATGACAATCAAAAAGCCAAGCTTAAACAAATGAAAAACTGACTTCAACCAGAACAACACAGTACCAACTACCATCGTAGCTTCAATTGCTAAAGACATTTTTTAGAAGTAGTATGGTGCCAAAATATTTTCTTAAAGATTTTTTCCAAAGCATGCCAGAAAGTCTCCCCTCGTGCGACAACCTAGCCATTGCCATCACAAAAGGCACATCTATTCTAACACAGCTTTCCTTTCAAGATGTAGCAACCCATTTTATCAAGCTACAGACAGTAGCATGATAACGTATGACAGAGTTGTTATAATAAGGATTTTTGAATGCCTCACCCTAATAACCCACCCGATGAACTTTATCCCTCACAAGCTTATCTAAATAAGGAGCCCACCTTTGTGAGGGAAATTGTGTGGCATTGTGCAATCCTATTTGGACCATAATAGTTCGATTTGATCTCCATTTGTGCATTCTAAGAAGACACGAGCATCGATTCTAACCACCTAGCCATGTCCCACAATGCGGATTTAGATATTGTGGACTTAGAAAATTACTTGGCTGGGCATATCTCATACTGAGCATTTAGTTGTATAATAAAACAAAAGCTCAGTTTTCATAGCACAAGAGTCTATTCCTTACATGGCCCAAGTGAGAGTTTGATACTAACCACCACTCACTCATATGCTTTCAACAACCACCAAACATAACACCAGCTCGTCCAAGATACCAAAAACACTATTCCACAACTTCATCCACCATTTTTCAGAGTCCACGCTATTGTCAAAATTTCCTAAATTTCCCAGGAAATTTTCTAGGATTTTACCATAATTCTTCTAATGTTTTCAATAATTTTTCTAAGCCTACCTAAGCAATTCACTGAATAAACTTTAGTTGGTTCATATGAGTATACAAAGTTAACAACTAAAGTAGGCTTTCTAGGGTATGGTGACTTGGTAGTGGCATATAAATAAAGAAATATTGATTGCAAGTATTGAGTTTTAGCTAAGCATTTATGTCTTTAACATAATATTTATAACAAATTAAGCTTACATATTAGTTTCACAACACAATATGCTTAGTAATTGAAATATGGGCATAATATGGTAAACGTGTTTGACTTGGATTTCTCAGCAGTGTCTTGAGTGAAATCTTGCTGTCTAAATCTTGCGAGGCTTCCTTCTCTATTACCAATAAACAAATAAAAATGAATAAATGCCAATAAATTCAAATAGAATTTTAAAGTTGAAAATTTTTCCATCAGATGAAAGTTATAAATTTTAGAAACATCATGGAAAGAACCGAGCGAAAAAGAAGGGGAAAGCACAGCGCGACTGACATTGGTCTCACAGGTTTTTACTTATTTGTTATTTAAAATAAAATGGAGATCTCATATGAGAGGCGATAGGTTGTGCCCACTTGTCAGTGTTCAAGTTTATTAATAAATCAAACCGATCGGTGATGCCCATGTGTCATTGACCCATTTCTTCAAATCGGTTACTAAAATAAATTGGGTTAGCACCCATGGCAGTCACAGAGGCATAAAAATAGCCTTTTTATTGGAGGGCATACAAGCATAGCACAATTGTAAGCGGCGACAGCATGAGGAAGGAGAAGGGAATAGTGGCCACACCTGGTGAGCTCGTCGGTGGCAAGGGGAGTTTATTGAGGTGGAGGCAACCTTGAAAAAGTACAATGGGAGAAAGGGAAAGTGATTGGTGGTGGTGGCAATGAAGATGCCTACCTAGTGACGAACAGAGGAAATTGGGGGTGCAAATGGCTCAAGGATCAAGAATAGGTCACCAATGGCAAAGTGGTGGCTAGAGGAGCTCTAGAATAGCAGGATGATTGTTATTAGTGTTGGAAAAGAAGACAGCGACGACGAAAGGTGAAATTAGCAAGGGGAAAGAAGTGGAGAGATGATGCCAATGACGAGACTAATCAATAGATGGTGACGAGGGTTGGGCAACCCTTGGCCGGTCAGCGCACGGTCAACGAGCTCCCAAACTTGGGGGCCTCGACCACGACTTAGGCGTACACCGAGGCGCGCGACCTAGAGCGCGTATGCCCCCGAGCACGGCATCCGCACGACCTCGAGCTCGGGTCGGCTCTCGTTCGTGCCGGTGTCCCCCTTGGATTCCGGAACGTGCGTTTGCCCGGCGGTTACCAAGACGTGGGATCGTGGGGGTGAAGCAGGCGCACGCGACGGGTCCGGAGCGGTTGCTGCCAGCCCTCAATGCGCATGAAGGCCACCACCCGGGAATATCTCCCGTCCGTTACGAGCAGGGAAGATATAAGGCTAAGGATGCGCAGCCTAAAAAGGGGGGACATCAGAGCTCGAGCGCTAGACATCGCCATTGTTAAGCTTGAGCTGTAACACACCTCCGTACTGGAAAATAGCAAAGATCACCGCCGCAAGGCAACTGGAGTAGAGCTATTACCTTCACAGGGGCTCGAACCAGTATAAACCCTAAATCTCACGCTTCGTTGTCGCCTAGCTCCGACCTTGACACGTCGAATCCTTTCCTTCGTTGAGCCAAGCTCTACTCGGGTCCCAAGTTCCACTAACCCCCGTTTCTTTTCTGCGGTTGGCGATTCCGATCGTCGACAGATGGCTTGTCAGCAAGGGAGAATTTCTAGGAGTGTTGGTTTCTCAAGTGCACCAATCATAGATTTTCAGTTAGTAGAATTTGTTGATCCCATGAGAACAATAGGCTTGCACCAAAACCAAAGTAAGATTAACCATAAATTCATAGTAAAAAAATGGCAATCCACAATTTTTGCAAGAAAGGATTGATTATGATTAATATCTTCCCTTATCTTTAAGGCAAACACTCTATTGTAACCTACATGTATCTTTCAAAGGCCTGTTCTAGGGATAACGGCAATGGTGTGGCTTAATTCTGACGATGGAATGGGTGAGAGGTAGTTAGAGTAGACGGGAAATGGAGTGGTCACAAAGCGAACAAGAGGAGGGTGGGCTCATCATAAATATAGCAGGGTGGCAGCGACTTCTACTAACAACGTTGTTGTGCGGTCAATTTGTCACTGTGGATGTGCTGCCGTGTGACGCACATGATCAGGAGGCGATGCAAAGCAGCCAATACATGCTAAGTTTGCTTGCACGTGGGCTTGCGTGGTTGGAGGCAACATGGGATCTAGAGGAAATTGCTGGTATGGAGGCGCATGCACGGCTATGATGGCGATGGAACCAGGCTCACACTCCATAGGGGATGGGGTTGCTCGGTAGTGTTGATCTTACCGGTCAATGAGAGGAAGGAGACAAGTGGGAGCATGACATGTGGGGCTGGGCCTGCATGTCAGGTTCAAAGAAGGCTAAAAACAAAAATAATTTCCGCAAAATATTCTTTTCAATACAAGAGACATACTTTGGAGAGAATGATGTCAAGAAGAGATTTTTCCAATGTTTTCTTTTATTTCTACAAAAATAGTAGATGAACTCTAGAAAAAAGGGTGAACAAAAAATTATAGAATATTTTGGGATGCATTTTAAAATATTTTGAACTTGATAAGATATTTTTTGACTTAATTTCTCTAATATTCCAAAAAGTTTTTAAATGTGCACAAACATATATATTTTAGTTATTTGATAAAATTTTGGATGTTGCACCAAATAAGGCAAGTGATGACACTCTCCATTGACATATCATTGATGCCACATTTTCTTGACATGTGGGCTCAAACCAACCTCGTCAATGAGGCAACAAGGAATTTTGCAAACATTTATTGATATATAAGGAATCATGTAAAACAATTATTTAGCGTACCAAATGCCTAAGTGGCATTTATGGCTAGTTTTTGGATTGATCAGGTTGATTTTGAAAGTTAGGGACTTAAGTGGCACATTCGTGAAAGTTTAGGGAAACATGTCACAATTATTAAATTACTTTGAATGAAAAATCTAGTAGTATCAATTTGATGTGACTAATACAAGTGTTTTTATGTATGATAGTTTGACATTCATCTTAATATGCATCTATTTTAGATATTTAGTAATGGAGGGAGTAGTGTGCTCATGCTTGTACTTAGATTTCCCTATTACCTTAACATTGAACAATCTATGTGAATTTATTGGCAGGTACTTCATTGTAATTGATAATTTATGGGATACCTTGGTAGGGTATTTTTATTTTTACAAGTGATTTATTTTATTTTTACAGAAAATAGTTTATGAACTCTAGAAAAAATAAAATGGCTGAAAAAATTCCAGAATATTTTGGGATGCATTTTAAAATATTTTGAACTTGATAAGATATTTTTTGACTTAATTTCTCTAATATTCCAAAAGGTACTAAAATGTCCACAAACATATATCTTTTAGTTATTTGATAACATTATGGATGTTACGCAATGGGGGATTTCACTAATATTTAGTGATATGTAAGGAATCAACCGTATCATTCAAAATAGTTATTTATCGTACCAAATGGACCCAAGTGGACTTGTCAGTAGTTTTTGGATCGGTCAAGTTTTGAAATTTAGGGACTTAAGTGGCACATTCATGGAAAGTTTAGGGAAACACGTCACAATTATTAAATTACTTTGTCTTTGAATGACAAATCTAGTAGTATCATTTTGATGTGACTAATACAAGTGTTTTTATGTATGATAGTTGTCAGAGTTTGAAATGTTTGACATTCATCTTAATATGCATCTATGTGAGATAAATAATTGGGAATGGAGGGAGTAGTGTGCTCACGCTTATACTTAGATTTCCCTGTTACCTGAACACTCTGAGCAATCTATGTGAATTTATTGACAGGTACTTCATTGTAATTGATGATTTATGGGATACCTCGGCATGGGATGTTATTAGATGTGCTTTTCCAAAGAACAATCGTGGTAGCAGGGTATTAACAACTACACGAATTCACCCTGTTGCCGTTGCTTGTTGCTCCAATAGTCAAGAGTATGTTTATAAGATGAAATTTCTCAATGATCAAGACTCACAAAGACTCTTTTTTAGTAGGATATTTGGCTCTGGAGAAGCTTGCCCTGACACATTTGAAAATGTTTCAGCTGATATTCTGAAAAAATGTGGTGGTTTGCCACTTGCAATTATCAGTATAGCTAGCCGTTTAACTGGTCAACCAAAGACAGAATGGGAGTACGTGAGGAATTCATTGGGCTCCATTTTCGAAGGAAATCCTACCTTGGAAGGAATGAAACGGATATTAGACCTTAGCTACAGAAATCTTCCTCATCATCTTAAGACATGCCTGCTATATCTTGGTATGTATCCAGAAGATTACAACATACCGAAGGGAGATTTGGTGAGGCAATGGATAGCTGAAGGTTTTGTGTGTAAAATCCATGGGCTAGATGCAGAGGATGTTGCAGAAAGCTACTTCAATGAACTCATCAACAAGAGCATGATCCAACCTATGGACACTGTCTGCAATGATGAGCTATTGTCATGCAGAATACACGATATAATGCTTGATCTTATCAGATCAAAGTCCACAGAAGAGAACTTTATTGATGTAATAGATGATCCACAAGTTGTGGCAGGGGCTCACAAAAAGATCCGTCGAGTCTGCTTCCAGTATGATAGTGAAGAGCATAGCTTGATGCCAGCAACATTCAATGGGTTACTATTACAAGTCCGATCGGTAGTAGTTTTAGGAAGGTTTTTCAAGACATCTTTTGTGGAGTTCAAGTATGTTCGTGTTCTACACCTTGAACTTCCAAACAGTGCAGTGGTGGACCTCACTGGTATGTGTAGATTGTTTCTATTAAGATATTTAAAGATTGTTGGAGCTACAGGATGGGATGATAGGATTTTGAAGCTACCTAGTCACATTGGGGAGCTACAGGAATTGGAGACAGTGGATCTAGGTCAGATTTCAAGGTACTGTTTTAACATTCCATCAGGTATTGTTGATTTGCCCCGGTTGTCACATCTAATTGTTCCATTGCTTATGGTGTTGCCCGACGGAATTGGTAGGTTGAGATCCCTACGTACCCTAAAGGTGTTTTATTTGGCAATAAATTCGGTGGACAATATTGAGCGCCTCGGCGAGCTGACTAACATAAGGGATCTTCGACTAAGTGGCACTGGTATTCAGCCCTTGGATTTGGCGACACGTATGGATGCCTTGCGCTCTTCCCTCGAACGACTTTCACATTTCAACACCCTCAAAAATCTTGTTCTGGAAAATCAATCTCAATTATTAATTTGGCTTGATGGCTGGAGCACACTGCCTCGCCATCTTCGGAGGCTCCATCTGCATGGATGTTCGTTCTCCAGGATCCCCAAGTGGATTGCTCAGCTCCACGACCTCTACAGCTTGGTTCTTACGGTCAAGGAGGTGTCGTGCAAGGAAGACGATGGTGTTGGTATTCTTGCAGGCTTGCCCTCCCTTGTCGACCTCAGCTTGGATATTCTAGAATGTCCAGAAGAAAGGGTCGTCATCTCCGGCACAGTGGCATTCCGAGCCCTTAAGAGGCTGAGTTTCAAGTGTCCTAAGCCGCTCTTGGCCTTTGAAGCGGGGGCTATGCCCAGGCTCCAGAGGCTCGAGCTATTGTTTGGTGTGGAGGGATGGAGTGAGCAAAGCGGTGGCACGTGGGTTCCTGTTGGCATCGAGCACTTGCCAGCTGGCCTCAGAGAAATCAATTTCCAGCATATGCCCTGCGGGTACTACAAACGAGATTTTCAAGCCGCAGAGTCTGCATTGAGGAGCGCGTTTGCCACGCATCATCCTGGCGCTGAATTGGTCTTCCCAAAGATATATTGGGGTGAATAAGGCGTTTGACGCCTTATTAATTTTCCTGAAGGATAATGCTGCACGGTTGTTGCGTGGAGCCAGAATGAATTCACAGATCAGATAGTCCTGTGCTGCCGGGTAATTTTACTGTTCATTTTCATTTCATGGTAAAGGTGTCCACAGTGGCTCGTGCAAGACGTGCGTGAAGGATGCTTGAGAGTTGAGATCCCTGCTCAGTTCACCACAGCCCGCTCATATCTCCGGATCTCCCAACTAATGAGACAACTCCTTCAATGTTCAGGCCAATACTTTAGTCCAGTTTGCTAGCTTTTTTGTGTCTCAAATTCTCAGTTAATTTTATCCCTCAAAACAGTTTGATGGTAACCTCGCTCATATCTTAAAATTATTTTTTCTCATTTTTCTTTTTATTGTCTTTAAATGTCACTTGTTGCAGTACTAAGATCTTGTACTCTTATCTAGTTGCTGCTCTTGCATAAATGCTGAATTTTTCAGGTGAAATACACATAACCCTAAACCAGTTAATGTATTTATATGCAATCTCTGCTTTTTTTTTTTCCTTGGTACATCTTTTTTTACCTTAATTCATTCAACTTAGTGCTTAAGCAGCGGCTATTTTGTATTTATATGCAATCTTTTTTGTAACCATGGATAAATTTTATACTCTAGGAGATTTTTTTACGGAACTACACACTGTAGTTGTTACTCTCTTAAGACCTAATCAAGCATAGTGTTGCTTTTGGGAGGATCAATCACTTAAGAATTATAGCATTGTTCAAAACCTAAAAAATGATGCCATATTCTGACAACAATGCAACCCCCTTCCTTCCTCCCTTTTTTGAACTCAGCAACTCTTTGTTTAGGTGCTGGCGAGGTATTTTTCTTGTATTGTGTTTGCAGCCCAATATGGATATACAACATCTAGCTACCAGCCAGGAGCTTTTTTGTTTTTGTTTTTTTTTTAAATTGTCCAGATCATATCTCACCTTCACTTAAAAAGGAGTTGAACGCTAGGACCGGTCCTAGTACTCAAAACCGGATGTGCGGAAAGGTTAAACAACCTCCAAACCGGATCAAGCATTTTATGTTTGTATGACATGCATGCATGTGTACAGAAATATGTTTTGTTGAAATCCTTTGTGAGGCCACTCAACATATATACCACGGTTTCTCTAGTCCAAATTTCTCATTGCAAGTGTATACTCTTTGAGTTCGTGGTGAACTTGGGGTGGGTGAGTGATTTTCCCAATTGCTTCCCGAGAAAAGTTCAAAGGAGGATTCTGAATTTCAGTTGCAGTGACGAGAGAAAATGCAGTGTCTAGCTATTAGGAGTGACAGCCTTCTGACAGAGATAACAGACTGGAGCGACCAAGGCATGCCTTTTGACAGAGACAAGAGGCTAGGAGAAGAGCTAAACTCTAGAGTAAAAACGCAGTCACAGCGCCTGTCTGATGTGGTATTTTCTGGCGCCTGATACCCTACGTTGTGGATGCCCTGCCTCAGGGCTTGAGATTGATTGATGACTACAATTTTCTTCTTTTAGGTTCCAGAGTACCGAAGGAATATGGCGTATGAATACGGAATTTCTAAGTTGAGGTGTCATCTCCTTTATTCCTTTTTTTCTCTCTATTCCTTTACCCTTAAATTCAAAATAGTTTTTATTTTTCAAAATTTCCTCCTAAGTTTGTGAATAAGAAGTATTTTTTAACCACTTTAGAAAGTTTTTGGATTGAAAATTTTCGAACCAAAAGATTCAAAAGTTTTTGGATTGAAAGTTTTCGGAGTTGAAACTTTTTTATTTGAAAATTTTCTAGTTGAAACTTTCTAATTTGAGAATTTTCGTTTTGCAATTTTTCGAGTTGAAAACTTTCTAGTTTGAGATTTTTCAAGATGAAAATTTTTGATTTAAAATTTTTAGTTGATTTTTTTTTTGAGTTGAAACTTCCTATTTAAACTCAGACCAACATAGTAAGTTAGTAACACCCATTCCTCCTCTCGCCGCCGCCAGGCCCTACCTCCCTTCTCCGGCGCCGCGGGAGGTATGGGATGCGACCTTCCCTGCTACTCTCCCGTCTCGCGTTCAGGGGGTTGTTAGTTGTTGGGGTTGTCACGCCGGGACGGCGCTGGATCAATCTGGGAGTAAATGCCATGAATCCGCTGCAGTGGATTGGCGCCGTCTTTTAGCGCCTAGATAGTTGTGGTTACACGCCCACAAAAATTGGAAAAAAAATTGAACTTCTTGACTGTAGTTCTATACTGAGCAAGCTACGTTACATGTCAAAAAAAAGTTCAGAAACCTAATTCTAGTTGTGTGAATTTAACATATAAGAGAGGTATTTCTATGCTTTTCTTTTATACAGTTGCACAAATATTAAAACATGAATGAAGAGTCAATAGTATGCATCATATAGAACTCATACAACTGTATGTATCATGTTGGAGGGAAAAAGACCCTTTCGACACAGCATTGGCATGTCACTGCTGTGGTGCCAACATGGCTCCGACATGGCATGGGCACACAAGGAATATTTTGATGGAACTGACAATCTGGCATAGCTCCAATTTTTGCCCAAGAAGCGTTTGGGAATTGTTGAATAATATTATATCATGCCTGGTAGGGGTGTATATTTGGAACCAAGATATTTGATGAATAGTAGGTTCTTTGATGAATAACATATAATACTTTACTTGATCTGTCTCCTACCAATTTTGTATGGGTGTGTTTGGTTGGTGGGATGAGGTTGAATGTAATAGGATAATCTTGTACTGTTTGATTCTATTGTTTTAGTGAATGAAATGGTTCAATATCTATAGAGAATATTTCTAAAATCTGTATCTCACCGTCAGGACGGGGTTCCATTCAAATGGTGTATGCAAGTTCATTCACATTTGCTTTAGCTGACGGCAGGACTTTGAACACCAATTTGACTCTACACAGGGCTTTTGTCCGTTCTCAATGAAGCCGTATATGGCAAATTTTCTTTTTTTGAAGGTTTTTCCCCTGCAAGTTTTCTTATTTTGAAGGTTTTTCCCCTGCAAGTTGTCGCAACAAGCTGCCGGCGCCGTAGTGGGAGACTGGATATTGCTCACCGTGTTTCCTTTTTTGACGTGTAGTTTTTCTTTCTTTTCCATTTTATTCTTTTCTTTTGTGATGTAGTATTGTTTAATTAGTTCGATCTCATACCATATTTCCTTATTTCAAAAAACAATATCGTGCCATGTTTCACACCCTCTCACCATGTCCGAGATACTTCGTTGCTTTGTTGTTTGTGTTGTAAAACGTCATCGAACACCAATGATCGATCACCAGATGTAGATGCAATCACAGGAGTAAGAACAATAGACACACAATGTATGGGTGAAATTCTCTCTCGCTTTATTGATTCAATCGTTTACAAAAGGGGGGCACCCGATATATATAGTAGCGTGAGGAGAGAATTCGGATTCGACCACACCATAAAGAGATAGAGTCATAACCATATTTGGTTTAGGTTTCCTTATCTCATAACACTCCCCCTTGGTCGAATACCGCGTAATGCATATGTCTCGTTAAAAACTCCACTCAAAAACCCAGTGGGAAAAAGGAGATGGAGAAAAAAGTACATCGCACTCGCACTTTATGTTGCATTAGTTGTCTCATTAAAAATCTTCATGTGAGAAAACTTCAGGTTAATTCACTAAGGGAAAAAGAGTACAACTTATAACCTTCAGGGTTTTATTAGGATCTTCAGAATCGCAATAAGAGTTATGGTTTAAGGGTTTTCTCGCCCTGAACTCTGCATCTCTCTAAGTCTTCTCATTCCAATGCCTTTAACATATTTTTGAAATGTAGATTTGGGCAAGGATTTAGTGAATAAATCTGCAAGATTTTCACATGACTTAGTTTGCAAGATCTTTATCTCACCGCTATTCTGGAGTTTGTGAGGATAGAATAACTTAGAAACAATATGCTTCGTGATGTTGCTCTTTACATAACCCAATTGCATTTGTGCAACACAAGCAGAATTATCTTCATAGATAATTATGGGGGTATCGACGGTGTTAAGGCCACATGACTTCTGGATATGGCTAATCATCCGTCGCAGCCAAACACATTCACGTGAGGCTTCATATAGGGCTATAATCTCTGAGTGATTGGTAGAAGTTGCTACCAGAGTCTGTTTACAAGACCGCCAGGAAACGGCTGTACCACCGTAGAGAAACACAAAAACAGTCTGAGATTTGGCACTATGGGGATCAGACAGATAGCCAGCATCCGTATATCCCACCATGGTCGAGTCTTGGTTCTTCTGGAAAAATAACCCAAGATCTTGAGTACCTTGGAGATATCTGAGTACAGTCTTTCCACCAGTCCAGTGTCTTCTGGTTGGAGCTGAACTATGTCTTCCTAGCAAATTCACTGCGAATGCAATATCAGGTCTTGTGTAGTTCGCAAGGTACATGAGTGCTCTAATAGCACTTAAATATGGGACTTCAGGTTTTCAGGGGATGTGATTTATCCATATTAAACCTCTCCAATACCTTCCGGGTATAGGAAGACTGGTGAACAAGAATTCCTTCTGGGAGATGCTCTAGCTGCAGACCTAAGCAAAATTTGGTTTTACCCAAATCCTTCATCTCAAACTCCGTCGTGAGGTAAGAACTTGCTTCCTTTATCTCCATTGTGGTCCCGATGATATTCAGATCATCGACATACACTGAGATGATACAGAATCCATTCTGTGATTTCTTTATGAACACACAGGGGCAATCATCATTATTAGAGTATCCCTTTTTTAGGAGGAACTCACTAAGCCGGTTATACCACATTCTTCCGAACTGTTTTAATCCGTATAGCGATCTCTGCAGTTTGACGCTATACATGTTGCGATTATTAGGATCCGGGACTTTTACTCCTTCAGGGACTCTCATATAAATGTCCGAATCCAGTGACACATATAAGTATGCGGTCACCACATCCATCAACTGCATTTCTAATTTTAAGTCAGCTGCCATTGATATTAGATATCGGAACGTTATTCCACTCATCACAGGAGAATATGTTTTACCGTAATCGATGCCAGGTCTCTGCGTGAACCCTTGTGCTACAAGCCTCGCTTTATATCTCACCACCTCGTTGTTTTCATTTCTTTTCCGGATGAAAACCCATTTTGATCCTACAGGGAACACTTTAGGAGGTGTCCGGTCAACAGGACCGAATACATTCCTTTTATTAAACGAGTGCAATTCCGCCTCAATTGCTTCTTTTCATTTGACCCAATCTGAGCGCTTCTGGCACTCTGCCATGGACTTTGGTTCTGGATCCAGTTCAAGAGTTTTAGCAATTTTAGAGGCGAAATAAATATCGACAATTGTAGTCTTTCTTTTATATAATTCTCCTGAATCCACATAATTGGTGGATATTTCTTCATTCATTTCTTCTAGTTCCTCGTGATTTCCCACAACGATGGAGTCTAGGTGTTCCGACTTCCCAGCATTAGATTGTGCGCGCAAATGTTCACTGGGATTTTCATCTTCAGGATAGCTCACTTCAGGGAGGTTACCATCATCAGGATGGCTCACTTCAGGGATTTTCTCAACAACAGGTTGAGCTTCTTCAACTGTCTTGGTAGTGATCTCTTTTGCTCGGTTCTCTGTTTCTGCGGACGTCTCCGCGGAACTGAGTCCCGTGCACCTGGAGACTTCCCCCTCTTTTTACCGTGAGGGGCAAGAGTGGGTTCAATAGCCTTCTAGGGTATTTCCACTCTTTCAGGTGCATTTACTGCAGGTATATGAGATTTTGTCACTCCCTTATAATCAGTGAAGGCATCTGGCAGGTTATCGGCTATTTGTTGCAGACTTATTATCCTCCGAACTTCAAGTTCGGTTTCTTTAGTGCGTGGGTCTAAGGACTGAATGCCAGTGACATTCCAATCTATTTGCCGGCATTCATCAATGTGGTACTTATCTCTCCCTAATGCCGAGAAATTGTCCTCATCAAAAATAGAATCAGCGTACCGAGCCGTGAACAGATCCCCTGTCATAGGCTCTAGGTATTTAATTATTGATGGAGATTCATAACCTACATAGATCCCCAGCTTCCGGTGAGGTCCCATGGTGGTACGCTGTGGTGGAGATATTGGCACGTATACAACACAGCCAAATTTTCGCAAATAGGAAATACTTAGTTCTTTCCCACGTTTGTGAATAAGAAGTATTTTTAACCAGATTAGAAAGTTTTTGGATTGAAAGTTTTCGGAGTTGAAATTTTTTTATTTGAAATTTTTAGTTGAATTTTTTTGAGTTAAAATTTTGAATGTTAAATTTTTTTAATTTTAAATTTTTGTGTTAGGAAGGAAGGAAGGGAGTGAGTAGCGATGGGTAAAGATGAAGGTGGATGGAAAAGATGACATATAACATCTTAGTAGGGTTTCCTTAAATTTTTTTAGTTTGAGAGTAATTAACCTCAAACTAGTCATATCCATATGAATATGCCTTTAATAGTAGTGCGAATTATTTGGTTTAAAATAATACGATATAGTGTGACCTAACATGACGATCAATACAGAATTTTTTTGAACCGATGATCAAATATAATTGGCCAGAAAGCGATGAAAGGGTTCTAGCAAAGAGAAGCTCTATTGGCAAACGGACTCAAATCAGCGCACGCGGTGGTCTTGGTTCACTCAGGCCAACATAGTAACACCTATTAATCCTCTCGCCGGCTGCTTTGCGCGCAAGTGACCTACCTCCCTACTCGCGCTTGGAGGTATGGGATGCGACCTTCCCTGCTACTCTCCCGTCTCGCGTTCAGGGGGTTGTTAGTTGTTCGGGTTGTCACGTCGGGATGGCGCTGGATCAATCTGGGAGTAAATGCCATGAATCCGCTGTAGTGGATTGGCGCCGTTTTTTAGCGCCTAGCTAGTTGTGGTTACACGCCCACAAAAATATGAAAAAAAAGGAAATTCTTCAACTTCTTGACTGTAGTTTTATACTGAACAAGCTATGTTACATGTCGAAAAAAGTTCAGAAACCTGATTCTAGTTGTGTGAACTTAACATATAAGAGAGGTGCTTCTATGTTTTTCTCTTATATAGTTGTATAAATATTAAAATATGAATGGAGAGTCGATAGTATGTATCATGTAAAACTTGTACAGCTGTATGTATCATGTTGGAGGGAAAAAGACCCTTTCGGCACAGCATCGGCATGTCACTGCAGTGGTACCAACATGTCTCCGACGTGGCACGGGCACACCAGGAATATTTTGATGGAACTGACAATCTGGCATAGCTTCAATTTTTGCCCAAGAAGCGTTTGGGAATTGTTGAATAATATTATATCATGCCTGGTAGGGGTGCATATTTGGAACCAAGATATCTGAATAGTAGGTTCTTTGATGAATAACTTATAATACTTTACTTGATCTGTCTCCTACCAATTTTGTATGGATGTGTTTGGTTGGTGGGATGAGGTTGAATATGATGGAATAGTCCTATACTATTTGATTCCACTGTTTTAGTGAATGGAATGATTCAACATCTAATAAGAATATTTTTAAAATTTGTATCCCACTGGATTCCATTCAAATGGTGTACGCAAGTTCATTCACATTTGCTTAATTTAGCTGACGGCAGGGCTCTGAACGCCAATTGGACTCTACACAGGGCTTTTGTCCGTTCTCAATGAAGCCGTATATGGTTTGTGTACCGAATTATATTATTGGTACGTACTTTTTTCCCTGCAAGTTTTCTTTTTTTGAAGGTTTTTCCCCCTGCAAGTTGTCGCAACAAGCTGCCGGCGCCGTAGTGGGAGACTGGATATTGGTCACCGTGTTTCCTTTTTTGGCGTGTAGTTTTTCTTTCATTTCCATTTTATTCTTTTCTTTTCTTTTGTTTTTTGACCTCGTTTATGCAACAACTACAAATGTTAAGATTAATCACATGATGAACTTCTGTTTGGGAATAAATTATGGCAATCCATCAGCAAGATTGTCCTGCTGCTGAGTTAGAATCTATGAGAAGATAGCATGTGGTTGATAACTTTATGTCGACAAATAGTAAATTTGTGAGCTCTCAACATTTCTTCTCTGATAAATTTATTTAAAATCCGTTATGAATTTATATAATTCAGATAATTTATTGAAAAGCAATCCATAATCACAATGTCAGCATCCATGACTAGAAATATCATTTTGTTCATTCATCTATCGAAATTTCCTTTGAAAATATTCACGTAAAATACACGTATACATAACTATAGCCGGCGTGGCTTTCCGCCGTCACACCACCACAAAATTGGCAAAAGAAAATAAAAACCCCAAAGAGCTAACTAAAATGTAAACCAATTCCAAAGTTGGGAGCCACCCGCCCTTTCAAATGATTAAAAATATCGCCAATTCTGTAAGGATAATCTACAAAAATGCGTATTAGAAACCAAAATACACATCCATGTGCAAAGCTGTTGCCCGTTGGTACATGTGACAAAACAAGTCAAACCGGTCTGGCTGGCGAGCTGCTTGAGCAGCATGCGTTGGCAATGGCTAGTGGGGGGCGGGCCAAACGGCAAGGAAAACCCACGATGCCAACGAAAGGACAGCTCAAGGTCCATTTGCCTCAGCTGCATCTGCAGCAGATTCTGCACTGCACCATTGGGTGGGTGCTCTCGTCGTGTTGCATTCTTCTTTATTTATTTATTTACCAACCAGATGCGTGGGCGTAGCTGCGCCAGTTGCCACACAGCCGACGGGGAAAATTCGTGCGATTTCGGTTTTTTAAGGTCTTTTGCACGGTTTGTACTAAATTCGGAAAGTTTTCTGTAATTTTCTGAGGGCATTTGCAAAAAAAAAAAGAAAAAATTTCAGAAGTTTTGAGGATTGAAAAAAAACGAACTAATATGTATTTTCAGAAAGGCTATTATATTTTTGGGGTCTCTTACGCAAATGAAAACAAATCTCGGCAGTTTTAGGAGGTTTCCCTATAAAAAAAATGGGCTCGCAGGAAGGATTTGTATGTACATGGTCTATATGCAAATCTGAAAAGTTTTTGCCATTTTCTAGGAGCATTTGCGAAAAAAAATAAATTTTAGAAGTTTTGAGGAATAAAAAAACGAACTAACATGTATTCTCGGAAGGTCTATCATACTTTTTGGGGGGCCACTTACGCAAAAGAAAATAAATTCCGACAGTTTCAAAGGTCTCCCTATAAAAAATGGGCTATATGTAATTTTGAAAAGCGTCTTGGAATTCTAGGGACCTCTGTGCAAAAAAATTGGGTTTTTCTATAATTTTCTGGCGGCTTTTTGGGAAGAAAAGGGTATGAACGTAATTTTAGAAATTCCATAAGCTTTTTTGTGAAAAAACCGGCGTGCCATGCGTCGCCCGCGGGCCTCAGCGCGCGCGGCACGCGCCGCTTGGGCAAAAATCTCCCGCTGTCTAGCGCGCGAGGGAGCAGGGGCTCGAACGTCAATCAGCTGGGCGCGGGGGAACCACATGATCGCACAGCCCAGGCAAGCGCGCGTGCGAGCGCGACACGGTGCGAGGATGTGCGGCCACGTCAGCCCAAATTCGACGTGGCCAAACCAAGCGGCCGGGAACTTCATGGAGTTTAATATACAGACTAGATAATGACCCGCGCTACGCCACGGCATATGCAATTTGTCTGCTGCGTCACGTGAAATTTTGATCGTTTGATACCTATGGGGAAAACTATGTGATCCCGGCTTTTCTGTTTTTTTAAGGAAAAACGTGTCAAAAATAGTCTAGAGGAAAAAGTACAAAAAATTATTAGAGATGACAACCTTCTTTTGTCGAGTTGAATACTCTATGCGTTTACCGAGTAATAATACATGTTCGCAAAACCATCCACCGGTGAAAAATAGTCTAGAGGAAAAAGGGCGAAAAATTATTAGAGATAACAATTTTCTTTTGTCAAGCCTAATACTTTACGCGTCCACCGAGTAATAATACATGTTTTAAAAAATATCAGAGATCAAGATGGAAAATCGAGTTGAGGAAAAAGTCTAGAGATAGAGCTGCACACATATCTCTGGTGACGAAAACTTTTTTCCCGGGAAAAACGGAGAACACAACCGTGAATAAAAAATACGGTTTTTTTAAACGGAAAAATAAAGATGAATGACACGTACGCGAACATGAGGAAAAAGGGCGAAAAATTATTAAAGATGACAATCTTCTTTTGTCGAGCCTAATACTCACGCGTCTACCGAGTAATAGTACATGTTCACAAAACCACCCACCGGTGAAAAATAGTCTAGAAGAAAAATGGCAAAAAATTATTAGAGGCGACAACCTTCTTTTGTCGAGCCTAATACTCTACGTGTTCACAAAAATAGTCTAATACATGTTTTAAAAAAACCGCGGTTATGACCCATTGGCAAATCCCTAAGTTGCTATAAACCTTCAACGAACCTGTGTTTTTTTTGTGACGAAAATATTTTTTCCGGTTTTTTGGGGGGCGAAAATATTTTTTTCGGGTTTTTTGGGTGGCGGAAACATTTTTCCGGTTTTTTTGGGTGGCGAAAACTTTTTTTTCGTTTTTTTTGGGTGGCGGAAACATTTTTCCCGGCTTTTTTCGGTGACGAAAACATTTTTCCCGGGAAAAACGGAGAAAGGACCTGAACGTAAAAAGTAGGGACCTGTTTGTTATTTTTTTGGACCTATTCGCTATCCCGAAAAATTAGAAAAGGGTTTGTTCGCGATTTGAAACTAACGGGAGGCTTTTCCGTAAAATACCGCGCCAGGGACCTAAACACGAAGGGAAAAAAAATTTGTCTCACAGAAAATCGCGAAGGACCTATCCGTAATTTCGAAGAAACGGAGAGGCTTTTTCGCAAAATCGCAAGGTGACACGTGGATGGCCCGGTTGAGCCGGAAATCCTTCGGCTTTAATAGGAAATTTTTTTTGTCTCACAGAAAATCGCGAAAGACCTATCCGTAATTTCGAAGAAACGGAGAGGCTTTTTCGTAAAATCAGAAGGTGACACGTGGATGGCCCGGTTGAGCCGGAAATCCTTCGGTTTTAACAGGTTAGATATTATTCCGAGCTTTTACTTCTCTGATTCGCTTCCTGTGTTTTCCTCTTCAGTTCTGCCCTGGTCTGTCTGGTTTCGTTTGATGTAATTATTGGTTCCTGATTCTATAGTTGACTTTAATTGGTAATAAGGTCAAATCAATTTATTTACTTCTTTAAATTATTCTATAGATAGGCCTATACATATATTTTAAATACAAACCTTAAGATTGAGAAACGATTATCCCAAAGCTTTTATGTTCTCTCTCGTGCGCTGCTTTGATCTGTTATTGGCATGCTCGTGTTCCTATGGTCCAAACCAAAGTGGAGAGCGTGAGAAGCATCCCGAAGCAAATGCAGAGTTACATGAAATTTAAGATTCTGTTTGAGAGAGTTTCAGATCTCAACTCTAGCTCAGAACTGAAACTTATAGGCTAAAATAAAGTGAATAAAGTCTATATTTTTATTCTAAAATGTAAACAAGATGATTTACCTAAACACTCTTAATGCACCCACAGCTCTAGCTCTAGAAATTTCTGGAGCTAGAAATAACCTACTCCACCAACTCCACAGATATTGGTGGAGCTGGAGCTGTCCCAAACACCCCCTAAATCACCGACTCAACTTCTCAGCACAAGATCTACGTCGTCAACTTGACTCCTCAGTAGAAGTGCCGTCGAGGGGGGTGATGGAAAAAAGGAACAGTAGCATCTCCTTGCAATATCCGTTGCTCACACGAAGCAACTATATTGCCTGACCGTTGAAGATGCGTATTAACCTGCAAGTACAAGGCATGTAAGATGTTGTGACAAATAACGTCGTCGACACCGGAAGAATAGGATGACCCTTGTCGCCATCTACCAAAGCGTATTGGAGGATGTGCTCTTGATGTTGGCTGAGAAGGACTCTGCCAATGATGCGTCGAAGATGCTTAGGATGGTGCACATGGGAGCAGATCGCATCATGGAGGCAAAGATCCAAATCTTGAGAAGTGACTTGAGGTGATTCGCATGAAGAAAAGTGAGTTGGTGGATGATTTTGCCACAAAACTGATGACTATAGCCACTAGGATCCGAACATTGGGTGAGTGGTCGGAGATCACCATCGTCCGCAAATTTTTCTGAGCAGTTTCGACAAAATTTTTACCGATCGTAATGTCGATAGAGCAATTAAATGACATAAAACTATATTCGTTAAGGAGCTGATTAGGCATCTCAAAGCCTTTGACAAGAGGGTTCGAAGCTACAGTGACGAGGAAGAGCAGTAGCATCTGCTGCTTACGCACTCAGAGTGGATAACACGCATGAAGAAGAGCGGGTGAAGGGAATATTCTTCCTACTCAAAGGGAGGCAGCGGTGACAAAAGCAGAAGCCATGACTAAGGAAAAGGACTGTAATGACCCCCCATTTTTGCATAAAATACGAAAATAAGAATCTAATGTGCACATGGTACTAATCCCATGATTAGTAGTTAGTACGTATATTTAAAACAATTGAAATCACAATCATACATCATATTACTAAAGCGAAAGCTATTTATACAATGTATTCATACAACTCAGAGAATATAGCAGCAAAAGAAGCAAAGTCTTATAGTGTGCCCATCCGACCATAGGTAACTGATAAGGCATAAATCCTTAAAAAGATCGCCTCATAGAGATTCCCATATCTTGCGACGAAAAGAAGCCTTCGAAGCCTAACTAACTTTTCCATCTAAAACAACGAAATAAGCAAAGTTGAATATTTTCGTATTCAGCAAGACTTAAGGTGGTATTTGCAAATGCAGTAATACAAGTTAAATCAAAGGAGGTTTCTAGGTTAATTTTGCATAAAGCAAAATTGAATTTGTAAATCAATTTGTTATTTACAAACAGAATTTGTAAGAGCAAGTTGACTGATAAGGAAATAAGTAAAGTATAAGTAATACTCACAGTCCTTCGCGAGCAATGGAATCATCCAAATCTTGCCAATCATGACACAATATAGTTTTTGTCAACATGTGGCAAATCAAATAGAACCAAGCATTTTGAAAATAGTAAAACATCTAACATGTGTCAATTCACCAAGTCTCCTGTATCCGCGGGCATGGCTAATCAATTAGATTTACACTTTGCAAAGGTGTAAAGCTTTACTTACAAGAAATGATCAACTTTTTGCGCAAACTATTAGCACACTTCCTTTGGTATACCGCAGAGATATCATAACATAACCGTTACATTACCTAGACTTAACTTTGCACTAGCACTAGAACGTTAAACCCATACTGTAACACCCCGGCGCAAAACGCACCGCGAATGCTACCGAAAACCCTAAATAACAAACGACACCTCTACGAAAAGACTGAAACTGAATTTAAGCTCTAAACTCTTAAACCGGCTTAAAACTAAATGAATTCGTCTAGAATATAACTACTTCAAGACATAAAGTAATAGTTTCTTTAATTGACATCCGTAAATAAAAGAAGCAGTTGAATTCATACAATGCCAAACAAAGCCAAACATAAGAGTACAATTACTTCATCATTTGACATAACCAATACTTAATTGAAATCATCCAGTAAAAGAAGCAGTAACTAGCCCCATTTACCACATCCAACTCGGAAACGTAACTAAACCTTACTCATGCCTCAATAATCATTCCAGGATGAGTCCACGACTCAATCCTCAACCTGTCATTTCCATTCTCATCAATTAACATTTAACAATTGCAATACACAATGAAATGCGATGCTTTTATGCGTTCATGCTCAAAATGCAACCTTTTAGCTATACCGGTATAGCTGAGTGCACACCCGTCGGTGTGCACCCTCAATCCCAACCATCCCGTGGCAGGGCCTACTCTTACTGACTCACTCTCATCCGTGGATGGGACTATGAGGTAGGACTTTTGTACTCACTACGTGTGAGTACAGAGGCCCACATCAACATGGGTCGCCTCTTCTGTAATGAATGTACATATGCAAATGATGCTTATAAACAATTCATACACTGCATCATAAGTATTTGCTCTTAATCACGATTTAAAACATATCGCATAAACATAGAAACAATAGGGAAATTCTTGAACATACCAAAGATTAACTGACTAGTGCATATAACAATTCTCAAGCCCATACAAGAGGTAAATCTTATTCCAATGTCTCCTGTGCACATCTATCATGCAACGCATCATGTCAATGTGCTCAAAATGATCTCTTTCCGCTTTCATCATCATACTAAGAACCATTTTCTAGATAGGCTATTAAACAAAACCGAATCATTAGAATTTTCATACTCTTATCGCAAGCAAAGCATTTAACACCCTAATAATGCTTTAGGGGATGGACTTGCCTTTTATTGAAGACGGAGTGACGCGGGGTCGAGGCAATCCCCAAAGACCCTCTACCTGAAAATAGCAATCACCGGTAAATACTCGCATTCGGGATAACTCACTTCAACTTCTCCTAATTAGTTTGGTACAATTTCGATTTAAGTAGTTGAAGACATTAGCACGATCTACACGAAATTCTCCCACTATATCTGCGTATTCGAAAATTCTAATTCAACCATCTAGCCAAAACTTACACAATAGCTTAAGATTACAATTTCTATCAAAACCCTAAATATTCTCAAACAACGTTGGTTGCACCAACTAGAGCTATCTACAAATGTGATCTACTCCAGTAGTCCACACCACAGCCATACCTTGGTATCGGTTGTCTACTTTAATATAAATCAGCACAAGCTCAAATGATAGAATTAGTGATTCCCATTCCCAGTCACGACTTTAACTAATAAAACAAAGACGATTTGCCTACCGAATAGGGGTTCCACTATAGTTTGAGTACTCTTCCCCTCAATAGCAGTAAATGATAGCTAATCCAGCATATTAGAGCACGAATTCTCTTTACCAATAAATATTGTAAAGCTGAGCATATAGCAAGAATCAAGGAAATGATCAAATTTCCTACATCAAGAATATGTTGTCTCAGCCTTTGGGTTGCACAGCCATAAATCAAGCAAGCAAAACTCAAGCACATGCAAGAACTTCAAAAATGATCAGAAGTATCAGCTGATTAGAAGCATCATACACAAATACATATATAGTTCGATGATCTTCAAAAGAACATGATAACATGACATCAACGACAATTAATCCTAGCCAACATTGATAAACTTGGGAGCATGGCATCGATCCTAGCATTTCAAAGCCCATCTCTCAACCTTGCACACTTCACTCACTGCGATACCATAACCTAAACCTTCTAGGCATTTCATCGAACACCTTGCAAGCAAAGAAAAATACCCAAGCTAGACTACCTCAAATCGCATCCTTGGAGGAAGGAGGGAGGTGGGGGAGGTGCAGCCGGCTCGAGGTGCACACGGCGGAGGAGAGGAGGGCGTCAGTCGGAGGCGTCGGAGGAGCTACTGGCGCAGCCAGTGGGGCGCTTCGCCGTGGAGGGCGGGCGAGCCGCAACGGCACGGGCGAGGCAGTCTTGTGGCGCCGGGCGGCGGGCGGTAAGCGCGAAGGAAGGCATGGCGGCGCCAGCCGGGACGATCGGCGCCAGAAGCGAGGGCGTTAGCGTTCGAGTCAGGGAAGGCCGGGGCTCGGGAGGCGGTCGCGGCTTGGGCGCAGTGTCCGGGTAGGCGAGGTCGGCCGGGAGGCGCGCCGGCCGGGGCGACGCCGTGAAGGAGGTGAGTTCGGCCGGGGGAGGCGGGCACACGCGCGAGGCCAGAGGCGGCGGCTGGAGGCCAGGCCTCAAAAGCCCTCTCTCTCTCATTCCTAGGGTTTCTTCTTTTTATTTTCATACTCCATCAATTTGGGTGCTAAGAATAAAAGGCTAGGGATAAAAATGTGAACTACACAAACTATAGAGACCACAAACCAACAAATCCCAAAGATTGGAATTTCAAAATCTTAGCGAAACGCAAACTTCTTTTGAGTAAAACTTGTCGTAGAAAATATACAGCTCGGATGAAACACCCTTTTCCGAAGAAGCTTACGAAAGAAATACAAAACTTTTTAATAAAATCCGCACAAAGTGCGACAACACAACTTACCTCCCACCGTAATAATACTAAAATTAAGAAGACGAAAACAACACCGGCCAAAACCCTAGCCAAAGCTAGCAGTATTACACTCTTCCCCCCTTTAACAGAATTCAACCTCGAATTCTGAACACAACAAGAACAACGGAAACATACTAAAAAAGCGAAAACACCCAATAAGACAAAGTTGGGGACTTCTCACGCACGAGACTTCACAACTCAAACCACGGCTCTCTCCAAATAAAAGGAACAACAACTGAACTCATGTCATCCATCAACCAATTAATACTCACTCTATCTCCTTAACTCGCATGGTACAGAACTCGGAAGCCAGGCCTTTTTTCAAAGACCAACTCTAATCTCAATCGACCTTGCGCTCTCAATCCCAAAAGGTCTTCGTAAACCAGGAATCTCACAAGCATTCCCTCAACCGGAGAAATTCACATCTCTCATGTTTAAACTCCAATAGATCCAAGCGTTCAGCCAAATTCTCAATTCATACCATTTTCGTAAACTATCTGACCACTCAGACAACTCTTCTTTAACGCTTCAATACATAACCTCCAATCAACCAATGGTTCTTCCCAGAAGATCATAATACTAGCTTCCAAACTCAATTCTCATTTCTCTATTCACTTTCACTCACCCAACTTTAATCTCCTCTCTCAAACTCCATACCACAGATCAATCAACTCGTGATGCCATGATTAACATGAGTCACAGCACTCTATTAAGCATCGAAGGAATTATCACCGAAGCTATTCGATTGGAACACTAGGTTCTAAACTTGAATCCCCTAAGAACCAAGAAATCTCTGATTCCCATCTTTCCTCATTGACTAACCTTTATAACCAAGGAACCAATTCTGAGCATAACGCTATCCCCAACCACTTAAACACCTAAGATTCCACACCGGAATTCCCCAGGAACCAAAACACGAATCTTATCCTTTCAATGGTTGCCCATCATATCATAGCTATACCTTCCAAACCTTCTCAAACGTGATCAATACTAGCTTTTTAGAAATATAAGTCTCGGAATTCCCGTTAATCCCATAACTCACCACACCTTGCATAACCCTAATCAACTTTCACTTTTAGATCATATACCATCTCGATTAATCATCTATACCACACAATCAATTAGGTTGTCCTTAAACAACCAACAAATCCACTTTAACAGAATCAATAACCCGTTAGCAACTGGAAGCGCTAACTACTCAACATACTCTTAACGTCTTAAACATCCTCGTGGGTCACATACCCAACCTTTAAAGAAATCACAACTCTTAAGCATGAAAGAACACCGATAAACAATTTCTTGTTTCCAGAAAACCCAAACAGAAATTGCAAGAGAGCTCAACTCTCAAATTTCCAGACTCTGGTAACAAGAGCTCTTCCAATTAAACACCAAATTCCAAACTTCCACGAATGAAAAGGGTTTTCAAAGATGACCTCCCAACCAAGCAAAACGACGAGATCAAATACCCTTTACTCTTACAAAGACACAGAACATCGGTCCTCACCACCAGGTTTGGCACCACCCTAAACTCGTCTTCTTTGCCTTCATCCAAAGAAGGCAAAACCACAAACCGACGAAAGAACAATCAGTGAGTACTCAATTTGCTTACAAAACTAACCACTTTGCTCAACTTGAAATCAATGCAATAAAATGCACAACCAGGAAAAACTCAACTGAGAAGAGGAACTTCACGCAATCTTTCTTCAAAAACAGTCACAAAATCGAAGAGAACTCCATTCTCTTAACGACATAAACCATTTCCCTCACCATGAGCCCTAAGGTGGAAAGCTTCACATTGAAGAATCACTCGATTACCAAACAACACAACACACAATCCAAAGAAGATCATCTTGCTTTTACCCAATCAAAACCTCTCACACTAACCTCAAAACCAACATTTTGGGAATAGCAAACCGATCCTGGAATCCAACATCTATACACACCACTAATTTTTCTTTCAAAAGAAAGGGGAACTCATGTCTCAATAAAACCCACTTTATTAGCAATAATCACTTATGACTTAATCATAAGCTTCACCTTTTTTTTAGAAACATTCACCAAGATCAACTATCTAAGTCTCCAATGATTTAGACACTCGAACCCCATCAACTTATTTAACAAGTCCCTCAACCAAACTTGTTATTACGTCTTCGACCAATACTTTTCTAACCTTACGCAAACTCCGTTTATAACCGTGGATCACCATGACCCCCAAAATAATTCTAGCCATCTATCCAATTGGGGTCGACCACCTTAACCCAACAACATAAACATTCTGCTAATCCTCTACGGGAAGATCTTCAATCACCCACAACTTACTCTGACTGTCGCATTTCCTTTCCAGAAAAGCCAACCAAAACTTCCAAAGAAGCTCGAATCTCAAAAGACTTAGAAAATGAAAGGGCTCAAGCCTTGTCATTCAATAGATCTCCAAACCAATCATCAAACTCCAAAATTCCACGAAGAAAAGGAGTTACACAAATAGATTCACGGAAAGGGAAAGTGAATCGGTCAAATAACACTTTTTCCTTTAAAGCCCCAAACCCTTAAGTTCTCACGACTTAAGTTTTTCACCAGAAGTTCAAATTGGAGAACGACAACCTGAAGAAATCCATGTCTTTCGCCACCATCAACCAATGGGGCGCAACACCAAACCCTTTTTCCTTGACTTAAACCCAAAAAGACCAAATAAGTCAAAGCCCGGAAAACCTACTCCATCAATCCTCCAATCTACAACAAAAGAACAACAACTCCTTTTAAACTAGGAGAATGTCCAACACAAGAAGGAATCCATAACTTTCTCCGCAAAGCAACCAAAAGAGGTGCAAAACGATACTTTTCACTTTACCGCACGACAAGATTCAACCCTTGTCATGCCCACCATCTCCGAAACACAGATAAATCACAAAGCTCTCACGACAGAAGAGAGTCACCAAAACGAGTTTCTCAACCACGAAAAATGAGAAATCGATTACTCTCCGATTTACAGCAAAGGAACTAGGACTATCCTCACCTGGGGTTATGAATCCTCCGATGCTGGCTCTCAACTGCCACACCAACCAACACGGCTACACAATAGGGCTGAAATCCCTTCGGCACAAGGAGTCCCACCGGGCCCCACTAAGCAGTCTACCACTTCAAAAGCATAGCAGTAAATACTACCATAGCCTTATCAACTAGCAAATAACATAACTACAAGTATCAACATGGCATCAATAAAACAGCTTACAAAAAGATAAATTTGTCTTTTGTCGGGGCTCCGATGCAATCACCGTGCAATCCAACTAAGAAAAGTTTCAAAAACTTCTGAAAAAAATCATGGATGTACATCTCATCTTACCCCATCTACATATAAAATTTCATGATCAAATTCGTCCTATTCTAGAAGTTACAAAAAGATAAATTTGTCTTTTTGGAGCCCTGATTGCATGATGTTAGATGCTGCCCATCAATAATGAAATAAACATTGTAGCACAATGCAATGATATCCCATCCCTTCCTACTGTTCATCAGAGTGTGTCAAGTTTTAAATTATTTAACCATTCTACATCAAGTTTTAAGGTTATTGCCCTAGGGCCACATTTTAAAGCTTCAACCTAAACCATGTTTCTACTTTCATACAACAAAATTTTTAATTCATTCTAGAATTACTCACTACATTCAAACACCACAGACCTGAAGCCCGCTCTAATACCAACTGTAACACCGCACAATAAAACGCACCGCAAATGCTACCAAAAACCCTAAATAACAAACGACACCTCTACGAAAAGACTGAAACTGAATTTAAGCTCTAAACTCTTAAACCGGCTTAAAACTAAGCCACCGAAATTTACAAAATTTCGGAATGACCTCTCTAGAACAGAGGGCATCCACTCAGCAGACAAAAGAACAATAGCAGTTATACGATATCATTCTAACAGGTCCTTAGATAATTAATCACATTTTCAATCGGCAATTAACCAACTTCGCAACGCCGATCAACACAATACAATCGCATTATTACAGCCATTTTTAACGAAACAATTAACTGGGTGGTTGGTGACCGAAGTCGTGCACGTGCTCTACTCCCATCCCGGCGAGTCAGCTTCAAGGTACCTAAAACAGGAAGCAAACAAGCGTGAGTCCAAGACTCAGCAAACACTACTACAGAATAGGTCATCACTACCGGTTCGTCACGCTATCTATCGGTTATGGGGCGGCGATGATTGGTCGGCGATGATACTCGGGGTTATCATCTGCGGCTCAGAACCGGCAAGTGATAATAGATATCACCGCCGGTTCATTATACAACCGCGGTGATATTCGACTATCTCTGCCGGTTTACACTAGCATCCGGCGATGATACTCAACTATCTCTGCGGTTCAACCTAGAATCCGCGATGATATATGTATATCTCTGCGGCTTATATGAAGAACCGGCGGTGATTCGTGTATATCCTTTGCCGGTTCTGGACGAACCGTAGTGACAACGAATTACGAAAAAATTTGTAGATGTACTTCATAGATTACTCTACCTATGTATAAAATTGCGGTTCAAATTCAATACATATGAGGACTTACAAAAACTCTTTTTGTAAGTCCTCATATGTATTGAATTTGAATTCGCAATTTTATACATAGGTAGAGTAATCTATGAAGTACATCTACAAATTTTTTCAGAGTTTTCGTGACTTTTATTAGTTGGTGTGCACGATGTGTACACGGGAAGGCCTGTGTGCACATGATATGTTGCCTTCAAATATATAGTATATAAAGCGTCGTTACATCATAATTAAAATATATTAAAGCATCACAATATTTAGTTTTTTACAATAGTCTGTTCACAAATGTAGTGTGAGTACATCTCGTTCACTTTGGATCGAGGCTTTTGTCGTGGAACTCGCCTTTTGGATCGATGACCTGTTCGTCAATGAATCCAACGATATGCTCTTGAATTGCTAAAATTTCTTTCGACAGTAACTGATTGGTTCTCAGCTTGGAGCGCTGTTATTGAAGAAAAGAGAAATTTAATTAATGATGATAGATGTTAAATGAAAGAAAAGTAGGCATGAATGTGTAATTATATACCATGGCTTCGTTATATCCGATAGTCTTCGTGACAATTGCATGTAAATTTGTACATACGTAGTATCTTTATAAACTATTTCCGGTCTGTCTCATGCATGGAAAGTCTGTTATTATTTTGAAAGTTGTCTGAGGGAAGATCACGGACCACCTTTCTTGTAATACCGTGTGAATCTGTTGTGAATGATTTTAAATAGTAATTAACCTTAAATACAATAGAATAAAATATTACTAGAGCAATAGCATAGCGATCGAGTTTACTGTTCATCATCTTCCAAAATTATGTTCATACTCACGAAGTTCTTTTCTCATCGAGTCCAAGACATAAACCACCGCTAGCTTCTAACTCGATGACGAGGAGGACCCGTGATAACTAGACATATATGTTAACATAGCCTATTAGTCCCACACCGTGTCACGCAAAAATAATAAAACAATATTAGAAGTAGGGTAATACGTACTGAAAGTTATAGGGTACACGTATGGAGGTTTTCTTTCTCAGCTTGTAGAAAGTCTTAAATAAATAGTCTTCAACAAACTTTGGGTTATCACGGACGAGTGTCTCGTTGACAAGCCCGGATCGAGAAATCCTAAATCTTCATCCTTATTTTTCCACATAATTGTATCTCCATTCTACATATGTAAAAAGAAGTTAGACATACTGATTGAGCGGTAGAAGAATATACAATAATATAAATAGAGACTTACAAAGTCCACAGTCGACCCGATGGCGCCCGAGCATCCGCCAATTACAATATATACAATTCGCAGAACTCTAACGAACATGCCATCCCCATTGTGAAAATCCGAATCTTTGTATTTCATCGATCGCCCACATACCTGTTAGCACCGCTGCATGTATCTTGATGGACGCGCCGCAATTTTGTTGTTAGGTTCTCTAAATCTTTTGGGGAGCAGCGGTTGCCCCAAAATGTACTTCCAAACTTAGACCTAGCTCGTAATTACGGCGTTGTTCAAGCACCATCTTTTTGAGCTTGCGACATCGGCGCCTCGGCACTAGCCATCTTCAAGTTTTGCTTTACGGAGATCGCTCGTAGTCCGACATTTCGAAGGTTGAAGCCATACTGTCTCTTTGGCTTTTGCCATACTCAAGAAAAACTCCCGCGCATTAGCATCGACTTTAGTTTTCTCGGGTGATGGCACCTTTTGGAAGTGAGATGTTACCTCGACCTTCGTTTGCTCTTTGCGTTCTTCTTGATCATATCGGCGATAATTTCTTACGAGGTGTCTTGCCTTCACAGATGACCGAGATTTGGTACAAGACTATGCGGACTTCGAGATGGTCTTGATGTTCGATTCTTCTTATGTGCCTGGTGAGGAGTTGGACTTTTCTGGTGGTGCGGAGGAGGAGTTGGACTTTTTTGGATGGTGTCGGTGGAGGAGTTGGACTTTTCTGGTTGGTGCCGGGCGGAGGAGTTGGACTTCTCCTAGCGGTGTCGGCGGAGTTGCACTTTTGTGGCGGCAGTGTCTGCGTGTGGAAGTGCGACTCATCATCATCATCGTCGTTGTCGGCCTCATCGGCCGAGCCGAACATAATCAAGCTCTTGCACCACGCGAGGAAGCCATGCACGTTTTCTCCAAGTTTGTTTTTTCCGTCCTCGCCAGAATCTCTACCTCCATTTTGCGATATTGTCGGACTACTTTGTCTTACCGACCTGGCGAATCCCAGTGGTATTAGGCGGCGGTCACGGAAACTGCGAGGCGCATGGCCAAGCCCTGCCATCAGCCACCTTGATGGTAATGCCATGTGCGGACAAATGCAGCTTGCACGGTGTCGGTTCTGTGATGTCATCCACTGGAAAATGGAGTCGATGCTCTCCCGGAATCGTTGTGGACGCGCAGCTGCTCTTAAGAACACCGTGACTGAGATTCCGAGGGCTGTCATCGTGTGGCGGTCGTGAGCTGAGAGCTTTCTGTACTGCTTGCTCCACAACTTGATCCAGCTTCGCTCTCTCTTCATTTAGCGCTCTTGCCACAGCAAGTTGTATTGACGTTTGCAGTTCATCTTCTCTTAGTCTTTTCGACCGCTTGTACGACGATGCGTCAGCTGGGAAGCCTTCTTTCCACGGCACCAAACCAACTCCTCGGGTGCGCCCAGGATGCTCCTTGTTACCGGGGCTTGATACTCATCATTCTCCTTTGTGGCTTGAAAAGCCCTTGGAAAGACTCCACGTGAGCATCGATATTTTCTGCGACACCTCCGGGCTCTATCGCCCCGAAGCTCAAGCTGCCATCTTCGTCTGAAGCCCCCTCCCAAGCAACCGGTGCTTTGATCGTGCGATGAACTTCGGCCGTCGCAGAGAATGCGCCCTTGAGGTTAGCTCTTGTTCGCGGCTATCCCATGCAGTATTTTCTTCACGTAGCCACGATTGCCTAGTGTGTGAGGGTACATATTCTTATCCGCGTTAGCCTTGTTCTTCTGACTCACTGTCTGGGCTTCTTCAGATGATAGAACAGGAAATTCTTCATTGGAAAAGTTGGACACGCAGTACTCCATGATCAATGAAGAAGAGGAGCAGGAGGAAGCCTATGGACGAGTGGTGCGGAAGAAGACAAACAACCAAGTCCCAAGTCCATTTCAAGCGAGCATGTCTCCTCATGGCCGCCTCTCGGTGTCTGGGACGCTCTCGTGACACCCATGCTTCTTGAACTTGCAGGGCTTATTTTTTTAAACACATACATTTTTGGTCAACAAAATATACATACACATAAAATTGTAGGATCAAATTCATTATATATCGAGAGTTACAAACAAGAAAATTACAGCAAGTTTAAACTCTATAAACTTGTCGAATTTTCTTTTTGTAACTCTCGATATAATGAATCTTGAAATTTCATACAACTGCTTACTATTACAATTAGTGGCACACCTATTAACTAAATGAACTACAACTACTTACTATTACAATTAGTGGCACAAAACAAATATTTACAACACATGTATACATCTTTACGAAACAAATATTTACAACACATGTATACATCTTTCAATAAGATATACAAAGCACCAAATTGAAGTTTACTTTTGGCTGCAATATAAATAACCACAGAGCAAAATGATCAAAACAGCAAATGTACAGATGTGAATTCACAAGGCAACTAGCATAAAGCTCAACTTGTTTATTTTGAGTGTTCTCAGATGTCGGGTTGCCCAAAGGCCCTCCTCGCCATAAGGGATGAGTAATAGACTAATTTGTGACAACCTTACCTTAGTAATAATTGTTAGTCTTCCATAGCATGTAGCTATCCATGAACACATATATGTAAAGATCGGTGATGACAAACACCACCCCAATGCTTGGGCGTCACAATTTTCAATAAGTCATGAATATGAGTTTAATAACAGAATTGGAACCAAGTCTAAGTTTCTAACTCAAAGCATTTGGACTAGCTCACAACTCACAAGACATGGAAGGCCAAATGCCAAGTCTACCAAGGACAGAATGTGAAAACCTATGTAGTCTGTACCGAACTCTACAAGTTCCTGTGCATCATCCACAATTTGGAGGCAACCCCAGATTGCATTATAATCTTAGCCATATGTTTACATCCCACTAGTAGAACATGAGAATAATCTTAGCCATAACAGAATACTGCTGGACGGATGCATAAGAAGAAAATTTTGCTTGACATTTTGTTGAATCAAGTAGCAATACAATGGTGCATGCAAGACTTTGTTCATTATTCCTCTTAAGCATATATATGAGAATATATAATTCACAAACAAGATGTATGACATAAACAAGACAACAGTAAGCATGGTTAAGTCATACATAATATGAAGTATACCTACTGTCTCAAAGACAATAAAATGAATATGGTGCTCTCAGATTTAGGGTTAGAGGAAAGATTAGAATCTTTACTACAATCACGAATCGGCTAACAATTTATTCTATGCATTAGGCCTTGAACTCTTACCACCTTAAATGCACAATTAAGAATCTACTGTCAGGAATATCAAACTAATCAGAACTGAGCAAATATCAAACTAATCAGGAATTAATGAGTAAGTATCAATTCAGATTCAAACTAATCAAGTCTGCAAGAAGACACGGTGTCACTTGGTGACAAACTCTAATAGCATCGAACACGAGGAGCTAGCATAACAAGTGCCGTGAGAAAATATGATTGAGAAAATAACAGTCTACAGTTCAAGGCCTAAAAGCAGAGAGATAAATGTTACGGTCATACTTTTACCCTAGTTCATCACAGAGCAACAAGCGAGCCTTTGAAAATCTGAGATTAGTTGTCATAAATTGTCTATTGCAGTCCCAAATCCTCCTTGAACACTATACCCACATGCTAGGTCCCCAAGCCAAATGAATTGGTGGCCCTTAGCATCTGCACATGCACATCTCAAACATTCACAATCACATTCACAATCACATGCACATTCACATTCACATTCACATCGCACATTCACATCTGCACAACCACATTCGCACATCGCAAGAGCAGTACCAAAGCAAGGCGGGGCGGCGGGAGACGGTGGGGAGGTCGAGGCGACGGCGGGAGGCGGTGGGGAGGTCGAGGCGACGGCGGGGAGACGGTGGGAGGTGAAAGACGGTGGGGAGGAGACGCGGGCAAATCTGAAGTCGAGGCGACGCGGCGGTCCGAGGCGAAGCGAGGCGAAGCGAGGCGACGGCAGTCGAAGTCGGCGGCGAGGCGGGAGCTCGCGAATCGGCGGTGGTCCGGCGCGCGGCGTCGGGAGCTCGAGCGGCGGCGGCTGTAAAAGTGAGAGGAGGCGCGGGCTAGGGCTAAGGTAAATGAGAGGAAGGCACGGCGTTTCTATTTATAGTGGTGGAATATCACGCGGTTGGTCATACCAACGGCAAGGATAATATATCCTTGTCGCCATTGTACAACGGCGGTGATAGTGGAATACTACTGCCGGGCCATTGTACAACCGGCGGTGATAGTGGAATACTCTGCCGGTCCATTGTACAACCGGCGGTGATAGTGGAATACTCCGCGGTCCATTGTACAACCGGCGGTGATAGTGGAATACTACTGCGGTCCATTGTACAACCGGCGGTGATAGTGGAATATTCTTGCCGGTCCATTGTACAACCGCAAGTGATAAGCTCTTTGCCCATATTACATTAAAATTTGTCTTTTTATTACTCTTAATATAGGACGAATTTGATCATGAAATTTTATATGTAGATGGGGTAAGATGAGATGTACATCCATGATTTTGTTTCAGAATTTTTGGAAACTTTTCTTAGTTGGATTGCACGGTGATTGCACCAAATCTTTGTCAAATTCGAACAAATTCAAGTGCGATCAAAATCACAAAAATCCAAATCAATAAAACTTTCAATTTGATCAAAAGAAAGCATAACCTCAATTTCCATTATTGCATATATTACATTAATTGTTACATATGAGAAAATAAACATGTCGTTATACAAAAGAAAGCATACATTTCATTACTACAACTAAGCTACGACTCGACCTTCGTTATGATCATGGCGTATGTATATAACTTCATCCTTGTCTTCCATGGTACTTAGGTCAACGTCCTCTCCAAAAGGGGAAGCTCATCGAATTGGTTGTACTCTTCCTCGTCGACAACATTCTCAACTCCGACAATCCTTCTTTTTCCTTGAATAACCACGTGGCGCTCCTTGTTAGCGGAATTGATTATAAAGAAGATTTGTGTAATGTAATTAACAAGTACGAATGGTTCTTCTCTCAGATCCGACGAGTTTGAGGTCCACGGTAGTGATCTTGTACTTGTCGATATTCACGCCACGAAGTCGACCCATTGGCACCGAAAGAGAGGGACCTTCAAAGGACCATAGTCAAGCTCCCAAATCTCTTCTATGAATCCGTAGTAGGTTTGCCTATTTCCATTCTTTGTCATAGGCATCTATACGGATACCGCTATTTTGATTGGTGCTCTTTTTATCTTGCGCTCTTGTATAAAATGTAAAACCATTTATGTCGTATCCTTGGAATGTCCGAATTGTAGTTGACGGTCCCTGAGCCAACAATTTCAACTGAGTGCAGTCTGTCTCTGTACGCATCATGTGTCTACACGACCAATCGCCGAAATTATCTCTGTGCTCTCTCGCTAGCCAACCCTCTGACCTCCCTGGGTTTGTTTTGGATAGCACGTTCTTGTGCATGTCGACATATGGGGCCACCACAACTGATTGTCCCAAAACTGCGAAATGTGCTTGTGTAAATGCAGCTAGATTGCTAGTACGTACTGATTTCTCGCCTAGTGTCCCTTTCCCCTGTAGCCTTCCCTCATGCCGAGATACAGGCACACCAATCGGTTTGAGATCCATATAATCGACGCTGAGAACTCAATGACCTCCTCGGTTCCCCGACCATCGGCAATGCAAACCTTCGGTCGATTTGATTCTGAACATATTTCTTTATAACCCCATGAATCTCTCGAAAGGTACATCGATGTAGAAATGGGACCAAGAATTCAGTATCTCTTTCACAATGTGAACAATGAGATGGACCATAATATCAAAAAAGATGGAGAAACACATCTCAAGCACGCATGAGTGTGAACCACGTCTTCTGCAGACTTGTCTAGTATTAATGGATCGATGGCCTTCTATGAAATCGCGTTGAAGAATGAACACAACTTGATAATTGGGTCTCGGACTTTCTCTCGCGAACCCCTAATTGCAATTGGAAGCATCGTGTCATCATCACGTGGCAATCGTGAGACTTCATACCAATTAACTTTAAGTCTTTCATTGAGACTAGTCTCTTTATGTTAGCGAGTAACCAAAGCGGAACTTTGATTCCGTGCAAGCATTCGCAAGCGCTAATTTTCTCTTTCTTGCTCAAAGTGTAGCAGTGCGGGAAGGTACTTTTTGCTCTGTATCCATTTCTTCGTGATGCGGCTCCTTCCTCGGTTTCATATCTTGAGGTCCATCCTTGCTTGAAGTGTATCTTTCGTTTTGCGGTATGTCGAGAAGATACCAAGCAAGCTATCACACGTTCTTCTCTATGTGCATAGCGTCGATTGCGTGTCGAACTTCCAGTCTTGCCAATAAGGTAGGATCCAAAATATTGATTTCTTTTTCCACAAAGGAGCCTTATCCGGGAAGTCGGAATAGATGTCGCTGGCTCCCTTCCGTGAATAATTGTAAGGTCCTTACAGTGCAAATATCTGTTTCCCGATCGATTCTTCTGAGCTAAGGCGGTCTCCTTTGTCCCGTCAAAAGCTCTCTTATTATTGCGGTATGGGTGATCCTTACGGAGGAACCTACGATGCCGCATGTAAGCCATTTTTAATTGTTCTTGACCACCGGCTAGTCAGTATCATCCGAACCTTTGGACGATCCGTTGAAGCCTTTTGTCGTGCGCCCGACGAGTTGCCAAGAGCAGGATAATCATTAATGGTTACAAACAATAATGCCCGTGAGGATAAAGTTTTCTCTTTATACTCATCCCATACCACATACACCATCGGTCCACAATATTAGAAGATCTTCAACCAATGGTTTCGGTACACATCGATATCATTGCGGGTTGCTCGGGCCCTTGGATCAATAGTGGCATCATAATGTACTTTCGCTTCATGCAAAGCCAAGGAGGAAGGTTGTAGATGCATAAAGTCACCGCCAAGTCTTTGTGGACGACTACTCATGTTGCCAAAAGGATTCATCCCATCGTACTCAACCCGAACCTTATATTCTCACATCATATGCAAAGCGCTTCTTATATTTTACGTCGATGTTCCTCCATTGCACGTAATCGGCAGGTGTCTGAGCATTCCATCCTTCTTACGCTCTTGGCGTGCCATCGTAACAATTGGGCATGCCTTTTGTTCGCAAACAATCGCTTGACGGGGATTATAGGAAATACCACACCACCTTACGGGACACCTCTTCTTCTTCGCCTCACCCGACATCTTCGTTCTCGATATCGTCGTCGTTGCCCTTATACCGCTTTGCTTTGCAAACAACACGAGCATCCATGTTCGCAAACTCATTGCGATACAATATGCAATCGTTTGGACATGCGTGTATTCTTTGTACTTCCGGTCCCAGCAGGCGGACAACTGCTTGGCACGATGCGTAGTTGAAGGCAACACGTTACCCTCTCGAAGCAAGTCCCCAAGAGACATAACATTTCAATAAAGCTCTTATCGGACCAACCATTGCTTGCCTTCAAGCTGCGAGAGTGAAAGCACGGTATGCGACTTTCGTGCTCCTCCTTGCGGCCGGGTACAATGGCGTTGTAGAGTCCTCTACCATCTGTTGGAACTTTTGAAACTCCCTTTCACTCGTGAAGTCCCCCTCCCCATCACGCGAGATTTGATCTAGATCATCTTCGTGGGTATCAACGAACGCATCTTCCACCGCCGTCATATCGTTGTCTCCGTCATCTCCATCAATGTGTTGCCCTTCATGTACAATATCATCTTCATCAATGTGTTGCCCTTCATGTACAATATCATCTTCACCGTGCTCACCCAACAGTATAGCCGGTCTTGAAACCCCTTGAAGCAAGTGTGCACGTCGACTCTATGTTACAAAACATCTTCTCTTTTTGCAATCAACGCATGGACAACACATATAGTCCGCCGGGTTTCTCGACTTGTGCCGCATGACGCATTGAAAACAAGTCACACCATTAAAGAACTACGCACCACGACTGATGCAGTGTCATACATCCACCTTCGGTCCATCTACGATTAATTATATCAAACTACATTTCAAAGATATGAACAAACGATATCAAAATAATTTATTCTTTACAAGAGTCATGCATTGCTAATTAATTAAAACGATAAACACATTATAAGCACATAAGCGCAAATAACAATATAATTGTAATTTGTCTACAACAAACAAGCATATAATTGAATATAAGGATATATTTCTAAATAATTATTTATGTTCCAACTTTCATTATTGCAAAATCCATCTACCATTTCCCATTATTTAAATATTCAACTAGCAATTCTCACTATTTATAATTGATCATCTAGCAATTTTTACTATTAAAAATCCATATAACAAATTTTCATTAATTAAATTAATTACAATTATGCATAATTGTCCATCTAGCAATTTTATTACTTAAACATCCACTACATCACTAAAATGGATATGAATTTATGCAAATAACAATATAATTGTAAATGATTAGTTTTACAAATACATCTAGCAATTTTGCCTATATAATACATCAAACCTTTTTCACTATTTAAATATCCATCTAGCATTTTTAATTATTTACAAGATTTCTTCATTTCAGTTTGTTATGTAGCGCTACCTATTAAATTAAATTAATCTACAACAAACAAGCATATAATTGAATATAAGGATATATTTCTAAATAATTATTTATGTTCCAACTTTCATTATTGCAAAATCCATCTACCATTTCCCATTATTTAAATATTCAACTAGCAATTCTCACTATTTATAATTGATCATCTAGCAATCTGTACTATTAAAAATCCATATAACAAATTTTCATTAATTAAATTAATTACAATTATGCATAATTGTCCATCTAGCAATTTTATTACTCAAACATCCACTACAATATGAATTATAATTTATTCAATAATTTAGCTAGATCTTAATTTGAGCAAGACTTACATAAAGCATTCACACCGCACAATCAACAATTATCAACGTCTATAGCACTCGTAAAGTAAAATTTTACGACAAATATAACATACATCAAGTCAAGTAACCTCGAAAAATTTTAATACAATTTTTCAAAGAAGAACTTCGCCAAGATAATACACTCCTCTTTGTTACGCTTCTACGGAGAAGATGTCGATTCGATGAAAAATATAAACAAAATCTCGACACAAAATTTCGCAAAGACCTCTCCAGAAAAATACACCGAGCAAAGAGCGCCTCTCTTACGCTCGTAGGAAATGAGTCGGTCGGTGAAGCTTGCTATATAAATAGCTTATCCTCGCGGCTCTGCGAAGAACCGGCAGTGATAAGGTCATATTACGCGGGAAAATACCTTATCATCGCTGGGTTCTGCAGAACCCGGCGATGATAAGGTCATACTACGCGCCAAAAATTGCGTTGCGTGGGAAAATACATATCACTGCCGGTCTAGAGTAAAACCGGCAGTGAAAATGGTGTTATCACTGCTCGGTTTATAAGCGAACCGGCAATGGTGTTATCACTCTTGGTTGTACATATAAACCGGCGGTGATATCTTCTTATCTTCGGTTCTCTATAAAACCGCAATGATATTGCCTCCATTCTCTGCGGAAATTTATACTATTCATATCATTGCCGATTGAAGTTAGAAGCGGCGGTGATAGTATTATCTTCCGGTTGAATTTGGAACGGCGGTGATAATATTATCTTCTTGGCCGCACCTACCCGGCGATGATGGGGGTCGCGGATGAAATATGTCGTAGTAGTGAAAGTGCAACAATAATGAAAAGTAATGAATTCGTCTAGAATATAACTACTTCAAGACATAAAGTAATAGTTTCTTTAATTGACATCCGTAAATAAAAGAAGCAGTTGAATTCATACAAAGCCAAACAAAGCCAAACATAAGAGTACAATTACTTCATCATTTGACATAACCAATACTTAATTGAAATCATCCAAGAAAAAAAGCAAAGAACTAGCCCCATTTACCACATCCAACTCTAAACGTAACTAAACCTTACTCATGCCTCAATAATCATTCCAGGATGAGTCCACGACTCAATCCTCAACCTGTCATTTCCATTCTCATCAATTAACATTTAACAATTGCAACACACAATGAAATGCGATGCTTTTATGCGTTCATGCTCAAAATGCAACCTTTTAGCCTATACCGGTATAGCTGAGTGCACACCCGTCGGTGTGCACCCTCAATCCCAACCATCCCGTGGCGGGGCCTACTCTTACTGACTCGCTCCCATCCGTGGATGGGACTACGAGGTAGGACTTTTGTACTCACTACGTGTGTGTACAGAGGCCCACATCAACATGGGTCGCCTCTTCTGTAATGAATGCACATATGCAAATGATGCTTATAAACAATTCATACACTGCATCATAAGTATTTGCTCTTAATCATGATTTAAAACATATCGCATAAACATAGAAACAATAGGGAAATTCTTGAACATTCCAAAGATTAACTGACTAGTGCATATAACAATTCTCAAGCCCATACAAGAGGTAAATCTTATTCCAATGTCTCCTGTGCACATCTATCATGCAACACATCATGTCAATGTGCTCAAAATGATCTCTTTCCGCTTTCATCATCATACTAAGAACCATTTTCTAGATAGGTTATTAATCAAAACCAAATCATTAGAATTTTCATACTCTTATCGCAAGCAAAGCATTTAACACCCTAATAACGCTTTAGGGGATGCACTTGCCTTTTATTGAAGATGGAGTGACGCGGGGTCGAGGCAATCCCCAAAGACCCTCTACCTGAAAATAGCAATCACCGGTAAATACTCACATTCGGGATAACTCACTTCAACTTCTCCTAATTAGTTTGGTACAATTTCGATTTAAGTAGATGAAGACATTAGCACGATCTACACGAAATTCTCCCACTATATCTGTGTATTCGAAAATTCTAATTCAACCATCTAGCCAAAACTTACACAATAGCTTAAGATTACAATTTCTATCGAAACCCTAAATATTCTCAGACAACGCTGGTTGCACCAACCAAAGCTATCTACAAATGTGATCTACTCTAGTAGTCCACACCACAGCCATACCTTGGTATCGGTTGTCTACTTTAATATAAATCAGCACGAGCTCAAATGATAGAATTAGTGATTCCCATTCCCAGTCACGACTTTAACTAATAAAACAAAGACGATTTGCCTACCGAATAGGGGTTCCACTATAGTTTGAGTACTCTTCCCCTCAATAGCAGTAAATGACAGCTAATCCAGCATATTAGAGCACGAATTCTCTTTACCAATAAATATTCTAAAGCTGAGCATATAGCAAGAATCAAAGAAATGATTAAATTTCCTACATCAAGAATATGTTGTCTCAGCCTTTGGGTTGCACAGCCATAAATCAAGCAAGCAAAACTCAAGCACATGCAAGAACTTCAAAAATGATCAGAAGTATCAGTTGATTAGAAGCATCATACACAAATACATATATAGTCCGATGATCTTCAAAAGAACATGATAACATGACATCAACGACAATTAATCCTATCCAACATTGATAAACTTGGGAGCATGGCATCGATCCTAGCATTTCAAAGCCCATCTCTCAACCTTGCACACTTCACTCACTGCGATACCATAACCTAAACCTTCTAGGCATTTCATCGAACACCTTGCAAGCAAAGAAAAATACCCAAGCTAGACTACCTCAAAGCGCATCCATGGAGGAAGGAGGGAGGTGGGGGAGGTGCAGCCGGCTCGAGGTGCACACGGCGGAGGAGAGGAGGGCGCCGGTCGGAGGCGCCGGAGGAGCTACGAGAGGTGCAACCAGTGAGGGGGCTTCGCCGTGAGGGCCGGGCGAGCCGGCAACCAAGGCAGAGGCGAGGCGGGTGGGCGCACGGGCAACCTGGCGCCGATGCAGAAGGTCATGGACGGCCGGCAAGCCGGAACCACTGGCGCCAAGAAGCGAGGGCGTTAGCGTTCGAGCCAGGGAAGGCCGGGCTCGAGGAGGCGGCGGCTGGGGCGCAGCGCCGGGCACGCGAGGTCGGCCGGGAGGCGCGCCGCCGAGAGCGACGCCGTGAAGGAGGTGAGTTCGGCCGGGGGAGGCGGGCACACGCGCGATGCCAGAGGCGGCGGCTGGAGGCCAAGCCTCAAAAGCCCTCTCTCTCTCTCATTCCTAGGGTATGTTCTTTTTATTTGTATACTCCATCAATTTGGGTGCTAAGAATAAAAGGCTAGGGATAAAAATGTGAACTACACAAACTATAGAGACCACAAACCAACAAATCCCAAAGATTGGAATTTCAAAATCTTAGCGAAACGCAAACTTCTTTTGAGTAAAACTTGCCGTAGAAAATATACAGCTCGGACGAAACACCCTTTTCCGAAGAAGCTTACGAAAGAAATACAAAACTTTTTAATAAAATCTGCACAAAGTGCGACAACACAACTTACCTCCCACCGTAATAATATGAAAATTAGGAAGACGAAAACAACACCGGCCAAAACCCTAGCCAAAGCTAGCAGTATTACACATACTATGGCAGAATAACTCAGAGCATAAATATGATGGAACTCTCTATAACATAGCGTATACCGTTGTATTGGTAAGTGTGGCTCCCAACACCTCGGTGAAGGCACCCCATCGAGCAAGCCTTGAAAGGAGAGCTTGTCCTATATTGGCCTTCCAATGTGCAAAGCTAAATCTACGTAACTTAATAGGTTAAGGCTTCCTATTTCAGCTTTTGTGGTTATACGGATTTCCCTTGGATCATACAACACTATATTTGGTCCTTAATCCAACACAGGCGATATTTCACCCTACACTACGTACAAATCCATCTGCATAACCGGCTATTGCCAATAATCACCTGCATCAAAATCATAGTTTTATTTTTGGTTTTTAACCAAAATACCAATAACCATCCGTGTCATATCCAACCTTTTTAAATTCTCAGAAAAACAATTTTAATCTGATCATCTACATCATTGGTTCTAAAGCTTGTCTAAGTATGAATAATATATAATAGCATATAACCAAGTTGACATCATGTACTGTCTAACCCTATTCTATGGTTATCAACGTTCACATGTCTATACTTATCAAGGAAGCTCCATAAGTTAGCAGGTATATCTATCAGTACCATAATATAGCAAATTTACAGAAAATAAACGTATGCATGAAATAATTTGATAAACAAAATGAAAATTAAATAGTAGGATCAATATGTTCAAATGGGTGTTTGGCTTTCTTATTTGTTGTTTACGACGAAGTTGAGATCGCAACTGACGTAATCGACGACAGAATCAGTGACATCGGGTTCTACATATCGTTCAACAGAAATATAGTAAAGAACAAACTTTAATAAAGGCAAAAAGAAGACAGATAGAAAATTAAATAAAATCTTATTATAAATAACAGATTGATTCTTTTATAGATTGTTTATTTTGGTTTTACAAATTCAAGAGGCTACAATTATTTGGATTAATAGTGATCTATTTATCACATAGCAAATCTTAGATATATTCAATAATGAACCCTAAGTATTTTTTATATTTAGGTTCCTGAGGGTCTAATAATTCTAACAAAATTTTTTTTATTCAAATTGGAGTTCATTTGCAAAGATTCTATAAATGGCATGTTTTAGATCTTTTCTTTAAATTTAAATTTAAAATTTAAAAAGAGCTAATTATCAAAATATTTTTGCATATTCAGGATATAAATGATTTTATATGAATATATAAATTTATTTCATCAAATTTGGACTTGAAATTCAAAAGATATGACCATTTGAATATGCTATGGTTTAGGAAAATGCTGAAATTGAAAATTTGCCAAAATAGGAAATAGCGCTTTCAGGGTTGGAAGGCGCTTTCCTTTTTCGGCCGGCCCTAAACTCTAGCGTTGACAAGCCGGGCCCAAACGTTAGTGGGCCGGCTCGGCTTTAAGGGCTGACCAGCGGGGCCATCGCAGTGACCAAACGGCGTGAATGACTGTCAAGGGGGGCCAGACTGCAGTGGCTGGTATGGCTCAAAGCCTGACAGTTTGGGCCCACTCGACAGGGACTGCGGTATTGCCACTGGCCAGTCGCTCTCAACTGTCAGAGAAACAGAGCAGAGCATCCACTTTTCAGGCTCGCCGACGGCGAAGATTTGCCGGAGATGGCGTATGGGTTCCACCATGAGCACTACCGCGGGATTACGCATCTAGGGATGTGCTTTCCATCACCGGAGATGGCCCAAAACGGGGTTGCCAAGGGGAACCTGCGGAGACAGCCATGGCTGGGCATTGTTGAGCTCGCCAGTTGATGCATTTTCATCGGACAAGACTCAAATAAGCATCAGTGCACCGCCAAAATGAAATTTAAATCCCTGGACGAGCGTGAATCTATAGGGGGGAAATGATGTTGGTTGTCTTGGAACTCTGGGCCATAAAGACAAGTGCCTGTAAGCATTGGGCGTGCTACTCTGAGTACATCACAAAAGCAGAAAACTATAGAGAGCGGCACTGAGTGCAGAGTGAAGGTATCGAATATCTAAATATAGAGTATGAGTATATATTAGAAACTCAAAACTTATATCATATATGTTTAAGTAAGCATTTGAAAACTCCAGATATCGCGGGCCTAATTCTTTGGAATAAAATATACACGAAGAAAGTATCTCCATACAGGGAAAGGACTCGATCATTTTCCCGTTACGAGTAAACTAACTCGAGTGTATCTGATATCTAGGGAAGTTTAGATATGCTGCAAAGATCACGCGATGATGGACTCCTCATCAGCTATGATCTAGTATCACAAACCGACTACAACTCGACCTGAGGCAAGCGCAAGCCTACTCCGACTATATAAGGATGGGAGTAGGTATCCCCAGGATGATAAGCAATTCTCAGACTACAAGCCATCCAGAACTAGACAAGCAAAAAGACCTCTTGAGCAGAACATTCAAGAGCCGACGAACTATGCTTCGTCAACCCTTAGTCATAGTTTAGCCACCCCAAGTTCAATCTTCCTTGTAATTAGAGCTATGCGTTCTTCTTTGTACTTTGTTCATCGACTCTATACGCTATCCATACAGGAGTAGGGTGTTATTCCATCCGGAGGATCGAACCTGTCTACATTGTGTGTCTCCGATTTCGTGCCTGATTTTGCTAATTCGAAAGTATCTGAAGTTATAAGTTTTAGCTATTTTTGCAGATCAAACATGTCTTCAGTGCATGTTCACAATAGGGTTTCCGATGTCGACCCCTGTGGCGACTTCAGCTCAACCATTTTCATCGACCAAGTTCCAATAGTCGAATCTGAGATTGTCTTCAGAACCATGCTTTATCGATGGGGGCCGAGCAGAGATCTTGGGTACATCGGCTTCACCGAGCCCCGCTCCTGGGACCCACACTGAGAGGTGTGCTTCATAGACTTCGACCCTATGGAACCCAGTGTCTGAAAGAATCTAGGCCTCCTAATTTTTAATTAAATATGATTATAGGGTTTTGATATTGATGATCAAGTCAATAACCCCTTGGTGATGAGGAAAATTTGATTTGGTATCCAAGTCAGCATCAAACAAAAAGGTAAAGATTAAAGACTCTTGTTACTAGTTTTGGTTTGGGAGATGATTCAGGCCAAGTAGTTAGGATATCTTTAGTTTTACCATACTATAAATGGGGATCATGCATAAGTTGAAACCTTGGCTCATGGGCTAAGTTAGTTAGATTGCTTGGAGTTAAGGTCATATGAAAGATATTTCCCCACTAAAATCAATCCTACACCCAAATAGATAGTTTTCCATTCAGGTCGGACCAACCTAGTCTCCTCTGAAAATTAGTCCGGTACAAATTAAGTCTACGCCGAACCATTCTTTTTCAGTCCGGTGCTGAAAGCCACTCATACAAGAATCAAACCGAGCGTATGCCATTTACGTCAAACCATCTTCCGCTAACTCAAAATCAAGTCTGGCGCTAACTCATGTTTATGCCGGACCAACCTTTTTTAGTCTGGCGCAAATGCGTATCTCTCGGGTATTTACCTCTTGCATTCTAAAAGTCCACTAGACTAACCCTTTCCAGATATACCTTTTACAGCGGACCAAACAAATTCGGTCCGGCGCAAATGTGCAAATATCAATTTTCACGCCGGACTCAATTTCTTTCCAAAGCCTATGTACGATGTATCTAGTTGGCTTCGTCCGGCGCAAATACTCGTATTTGTATTTTTGATCCGATGTACACAAAGCAGTTTGTGAAGCTTAATCAAGCTAAGTCCGGGGCAGTTGAGCTTAGCGTGTTTTTGACAATCTGACACGTCCAAAGGCTACCGTGGTAGTTGTAACGGCTAGCTCTTGCTCAAATGGCTATAAAATCTCATCCAGGGTATTACTTGGTAATATTTTTTCATCTCCTTGATATTTTAGTATCTTAGAGCTCTCAAGCCATCAAGGAGACCGTGCTTCATTTCTAAAACTTAAAAATCCAAATTTCCTAAGTGTTCTTGCTCCAAACTTAGTCTTGTTAGTACTGTGCTAATGAACCAAAGGACAGGGCTTGTGGATAGTCTATTACTCTTGAAACTAAGCGTTCCTAAACGGCTTGGAGAAGTGATTAGTGCGACCTGTCCAAAGGTGTTTGTGGAAAGCCACCATTGTTGTGAGAGGTTGGGACTCATCTCACCGGAATGATGAAAGAGTCACCCTAGTGAAGGCCAAAGTTACCGCGACTAGGTTTGGAGGAGCAATACTTCGCAGGAAGTGATCTAACGTGGAAGTAGGAGTTTGACTCTGAACCATGGGAAAAGTTCTATGTATCTCTCCTTTTACTTTCAGTTTTTACATTTCTCCATTTATTTTCTGCTGTTGATCTTTGCTCTCAATTGTGCTAGTTCTTGGTATTTTTGGTGCTAACTGTACTTATTTGTAGAACATTTTGGCTCACCTGTATTTGAGCACTTGGATTCATTTAACCAGTGCTAAAGGCTTGTACTTAAACCTAAAATTTTAAAAGTTGCTTATTCACCCCCCTCTAGGCTAACTCGATCCTTTTCAACGTCCTCAATTACGTCAAGGCGGAGAGTGACAGCGACAGTAACAACCTTAGCTTATCTATTCTTTGGTATGTATCCCAACCAAATTGGTTGCCTTCTGTACTACATAAACGCATGCCGATCAATGGAAATGTCAAGCGTGATCTCTAATTCGCCTTCATTACAGGATCTTTTCTAGTCTTAGGAGATTTTGCCAAAATTTTGAATTTCAGATGCCTCCAAAATATAATCCAAAAAAAAAATTTAAAACCTTACCCTCACCACTGTAGTTTTAATTAATGTCTTGGATCTTGACTACAGGGGACAAACCCCGTTAATCTCAAGGAGTATTGATTAATTAGTGAGCCCAAAGTACTGTGCCCACGTTGCTGCTCCCCAGCAGGAGTATTTTAGACGAGCGTGAATCTAGAGGGGGAAAAATGAAGTTAGTTGTCTTGGAACTCTGGGCCATAAAGACGAGTGCCTGTGAGCATTAGGCGTGCTACTCTGAGTACGTACATCACAAAAGCAGAAAACTATAGAGAGCAGCACTGAGTGAAGAGTGAAGGGATGGCCGTAACCATGGCGAGCGCTTCCAGTGGAGTCATCAACTCCTTACTCGGCAAGCTCACCACGCTGATGGGGGAGGAGTATGGCAAGCTCAAAGGAGTTCGGAAGGAGGTGGCGTCCCTCGAGGACGAGTTCAGGAGCATGAATGCTCTTCTTGAGAAGCTCGCAGGCATGGATGAGCTTGATGGTCAGGCCAAGGAGTGGAGGAACCAAGTGAGGGAGATGTCCTACGACATTGAAGACTGCATCGATGACTTCTTGCACCACCTTGGCAAGAATGATACAAGCACCGGGTTTGCCAAGAAGACTGCTAGGCTTCTAACACTACTACAGAACGACACATCACTATCACTTTATCTGTGTCGGTTCTTAAGTTTTTCGGAAAAAACGATTGTGATAAGTAACTTCGGAAGGGTGTTAGTAATAATCACTATCGGTTCTGAGATTATAAGTGATTGTGATGTGGCACTGGAACATCAGAATCGGTTCTCTACTAAAACGTGATAGTGATGTGCACGGTCATCAGAATCGGTTCTTTTCATAGAAGTGATAGTGATGATCACGTGCACATCACTATCACTTCTATGAAAAGAACCGATTCTGATGACCGTTCACATCACTATCACTTTTTAGTAGAGAACCGATTCTGATGTGCACATGGTTATCACTATCATTCTTTTTATAGAAGCGATAGTGATGATCGTTCATATCACTATCACTTGTTGAAAAGAACCGATTCTGATGTGCAGATTTCTTATGTCTAGATGGCCGTGAACATCAGTATCGCTTTTTGAAAAGAACCGATTCTGATGTGCCTCGCTAGGTTATATATACCACTCGCACTGAACTCTTCGATCTGTTTTTGCTCCAGAGGAGATTTCTCCGCCACCCGAGAAAACAAGCTCATATTGTGTGGTTGGAAGCAATAGTTGGGTGAGAAAATTTGAAGTCCTCATGGGTGGGTATTAAGGGCAAAATTGAAACCCTATATATCTTGAGGAGATTCCCTCTTTTGCCCTCTATTGCGGTTTTCTTCAAAATGTGTATGCGTGCTTTCAGATTTCACACTCTTTATTTGACAAGCGCATATCTATTTAATTTTTGTAGTGCGATCTCTGCTTATATATATGAAATTATTATTGCTATCATGTAGTAATCAATTATTAGAGTTTAGGCGGCGTAACCTCGTCTCCCGTCGAGGGTGCTTATTTATAAATATCTTTGAGCGAAAGGGCATATTTATAAGCGATCTCGAATTGTCCACGTTTTTGGACAATTCGAGGATATATAGTTCGAGCAAGTTCTGGTGTGTTGTACAACTTGAGTAGATTTGGTAGCGTCTCTCGGTGTTCTCCGGATACACACCCTCTTGACTGTTGTCAAGGCGTGTATCTGGAGAACAATGCGAGATCTTCCAAATTTTCTCCGAGTTGTACAACGGCTTAGGAACTTGCTCAACCATATATCCTCGAATGGGATAGGACCTAACCTATTTAGAGATTAGGAGTCATCGTTGGTACCCTTGATTTGTTTAGTTGTAGTAGAAAGATTTGCAAGCTATTGCACTAGCTATATAATTAGATTATTTGATATCGTTGTTGATGTTAAAATTTATGTCTCTTATGTAGGGAATTGGAAGCTTTAAACCAAGGAAGAAGCTAGGTATCGATCGTGAGTACATTTATATATCTTGGAACTGCCCACTATTTTGCAAAGGTAATATTAATTGAAATGATGTCTCAATATTTAAAATAGCTATAGCTAGTTGTCGCTCGCTTTTTCCTTAATTTATTGTGCGAAATTTAATTGCAGATGGACCGTGAGGAATGGATGTATCGGAAAAGCCGTGTGAGTGCTGAATTTCAGAGGGTGTTAAGGAGTTCAAAAAATTGCGTAAGCGACATGGTGAGGAGGGTGTAAACTTCATATATTGTCCTTGCATTGATTGCACCAATCGAGGAGATTTAACAACTCATCTCAAATTGAGGACCACGATTCGGCGTGGCCGTGAGGAATTACACATGTTGGATCCATCACGGGAGGCGGTAGTACCCTCCGATATGCAACGAAGATACGGTGGAACCGGATGACGAGTTTGACTGATATGTTTGAGGAGGATAATTTGGAGCAAATGTTGCGGGATGTGGAGGTAATTACGGAAGAGAGTTTGAAAAGTTTAAAAGCTTGATAGAAGCGATGCCAAACCGCTGTTCACAAGGTTGCAAAGCGGAATACACCAAAGTTGGGTTCGGTCCTTGCATTGTTCGAATGAAGGCAAAACACCGTTGGGCGGATACAAGTTTCAATGCACTACTAGTTCTTCTATCGGATCCGCTTGAGGGAAGCGAGTTGCCAACAAGCATTTATGAAGCGAAGAAGCTACTATGTCCCATGGGAATGGAAATAGAAAGGATACATGCATGTCAGAATGATTGCATCTTGTCCGTAACGCACATCGAGCTGCACGTTTGTCCGGTTTGCGGTGTGCCCGGTACAAACAAAAGGAGAAGCGTAACGACAAGAAGCGAAGAGCCGGGCAACGACGGTGAAGAGGTCATCACTAAAGGTGCACCGCCAAGGTATTGTGGTACTTGCCCATCATTCCCGTCTGGAGCGGTTGTTTGCAAATCCGAGAGAGGCAAAATTGTTGCGTTGGCATTACGAGTCTCGAAAGGAAGATGGCAAGTCGAGACACCTGCCGATTCGGCTCAATGGAGAAACATCGATTGGAAACATGAGGAGTTTGGTGCGAAATGAGGAACATAAGATTTGGGTTGAGTACCGAAGCGGAATGAATCCGTTTGGTAACATGAGCGATCGTCCAAAGACTGCCGATTCATTGTGTATCTACAACCTCCTCCTTGGTCATGCATGAAGCGGAAGTATATCATGATGTCATTACTAATCTCGGGACCCAAACAGTAGGAAATGATATTGATGTGTACCTTGCACCATTGATCGAGGATTTGGTAAAATTGTGGAATGAGGGGTAAATCGTGTGGGATGCGTACAAAGAGAGCATTTCACCCTCACAGACTATGGTATTTTGCACCATAAATGATTTCCGGCCCTTGGTAATTTGGGTGATTCTGATCTAAAGGAGCCAAAGCGTGTCCTATTTGTGAAGAGGAGATCGAGAGTCTATGGTGCGAATTCCAAGAAAAGCGGTATATGGGTCACCGTAGGTTTCTACCTCGAAGTCATCGATCACCGTAAGATGGATGACAAATTTGATGGGAAGAGGGAAGTCCGTTCGCACCGCACCTATGAGTGGAAGCCAAGTATATTCACGTGTAGAGGATATCAATGTTGAAGACGGAAAGAGTAGAATCTGTTAGATCCTAGGACCATTTGGAAGAAGAGGTCAATATTCGGGACTTACCGTCTTTGGAAGGAGTTAGATGTCGGCATTGTATTGATGTCATGCATGTTGAGAAGAATGTCTGCGACAACTTGGTTGGCATCCTCTTGAACATATCGGGAAGACCAAAGATGGTGTCAATGCTCGTCGCGACATGGCCTACATGGGAATCGTGCCCGGACTTGCAAAGTGATAGAGGAGGATGGAAAAGGCCCGTACATCCTGCTGCATGCTACACCTGCCCAAGAAGGAGAAAGAAGATCTCTGCAAATGTCTCCAAAGTATTAAAGTTCCATCGGCTACTCCATGAACATTAAGAAGCTTGTGTCTATGGATGATTTGAAGTTGTTGGGCATGAAGTCCCATGATCGCCATGTCTTGATGACCCAAATGCTCCCGGTTGCAATCGAAATATTCTCCCAGAGGATGTCGGGTTGGCAATCACAAAGTTGTGTTATTTCTTCAATGCGATCTCTGCAAAGTTATTTACCCGATGTACTAGACAACTTACGGCGTGAGGTGGTGCGGACTCTGTGTCACCTTGAGATGCATTTTCCACCGTCGTTCTTTGGCGTAATGGTCCACCTTGTTGTTCACCTTGTCGAGAGATTAAGATATGTGGACCCGCTTTCCTCGTTACATGTATCCGTTCGAGAGGTACATGGGTATATTAAAGTCGACGTGAGGAATCGGTTGAGCTTCGAGGGTAGTATTGTTGAAGGTTATGGGGTGAAGAGGTTATTGAGTTTTGCGTGGACTACCTGGGTAAAAGACAAGCAATCGGTGTTCCTGTATCTCGTCATGAGGGCAGACTTGTTGGTAAAGGAACCGTTGGGTCCAAACTAATGAGTCCGAGGTTTGATATGTATTGCAAGGCGCATTTCACAGTCTTGCAGAATAGCACAGAAGTTCGACCATACATCGAAAGCAAAGCATAAGTTGATATTACGGAAGAGAATCCACAAATGGATGAGCTTTCCATCGCACAAGAACACAATGATCGATTCCTCACATGGTTCAAAGAAAAGCGGAGGTCTCCTTCTTGAGAATGTAAAATGGTTGGTGACGGACCAAGATTTAATGTCTACGCACATGGCAGGGTGCGATATTAATGGTTACACCTTTTACATCGAGAGTCAAGATGCCAAAGTCTTGTCCAAAACAATGGTGTGAGTATAAATGCTTTCTCGATGATCATCACCAAAGCAGTCTCCCCAACCGCAATGAACTCCTACTATGGGATGATCGAAGAAATTTGGGAGCTCGATTACGGAATATACCAAGTTCCATTGTTCGATGTAAGTGGGTACGACTTCCACATGGAGTGAAGGTCGACAAGAGAGGCTTTACTATTGTGGATCTCGATGACTCGCCTACAAAGATGATCCGTTTGTCCTTGCGAAGCAAGCAACTCAAGTCTTTTATGTGCGCGATCCGCCAATCCAAGGTTGCACGTCGTTCTTCATGGCAAGAGGCGGATCGTAGGAGTTGAAGATGTTGTAGATGAAGAAGAGTATAACCAATTCGATGAGATACCTTCATTTGCGAGATGGGGCTTGTCTTAGCGGGGATGGCGACACACATGGAGCCAATTACATGCGAGTAGATCATCATGAAGGGCAATATTGTAAATAAATGGACTATTATAATGTATGTAAAATAGTATTGTAAATCCAAAGTGATTAATTGCTGTTTGGAGGCTTCGATGGAAATGCATGCAATTTCTCTTTATGCCTGCACTTTGTGCCATAATTTGTGAAAGAAAATTCCATTTGACGAAATTATTGTTGGGAAAGCTTGTAAATAGTCAAAAGTTCATTTCGGAAATTTTCGTACAATTCAGATTAATTTGAAAAAGTTTTGACTTTTCTCGCTTTTACGCACAAATCATGTCTCTGAAATGAATTTTGGCATATTTCTTGAATGAGGTCGCTTTTTCCAAAAATTATTTTATGAAAAGTTTTGTAGTATCCTGAAATATGTTTCTGCAAAATTTGTAATAATTTCAACAATGTATGACAAAGTTATGGCATTTTCTCTCTTTGTCGAAATGCTGAAAATTCAGAACTTGCGAGATGTCCGAAAAGGAATAGTGCAATAAACTACATCGATTGTCGGTTTTATTAAAAAAGTAATCTTGATGACTAACTATCGATGTTCTATTAGAAAATTGTGATAAAGCATCGATATCGGTTTTATTAAAAAGTGATCTTGATAACTAACTATCGATGTTTTATTAGAAAAGTGATGATAAAGCATCGAGATCGGTTTTATTAAAAAGTGATACTAATGATGAAGCATCGATGTCGGTTTTCTTAAAGAGTGATACTAATGACGATGCATCGATGTCGGTTTTCTTAAAAAGTGATACCGATAACTAACATCGATGTTTTATTAGAAAAGTGATGATAAAGCATCGATGTCGGTTTTATTAAAAAGTGATACTAATGATGAAGCATCGATGTCGGTTTTCTTAAAAGAGTGATACTAATGACGAAGCATCGATGTCGGTTTTCTTAAAAGAGTGATACTAATGTATAAGCATCGATGTCGGTTTTCTTAAAAGAGTGATACTAATGATAGCATCGATATCGGTTTTCTTAAAAGAGTGATACTAATGATAGCGCAATCTATATTTTCTTAAAACAGCGTATCTGTGCACACAAATATTTGGTGAAAACCTGGTGCACACCAACTAAGAAAAGTTTCAAAAATTCTGAAAAAAATCATGGATGTACATATCAGCTTACCCCATCTACATATAAAATTTCATGATCAAATTCGTCCTGTGCTAAGAGTAATAAAAAGACAAACTTGATCATAGAATAGTTCTGTTCATGATCAAGTTTGTTTTTTTGTAACTTCTAGTATAGGTTGAATTTGATTATGAAATTTTATATGTAGATGGGGTAAGCTGATATGTACATCCATGATTTTTTTCAGAATTTTTGAAACCTAGCCATTGGTGTGCACCAGGTTTTCACACGCTATTTGTGTGCACAGATACGCCCGGTAAAACCTCGCCTCCACGCTTAACCGGTGCCTCGCCTCGCCCAGCCTCCCAGCGCCGGTGCCTCGCCCGGCCCAAGCCGCGCCGCCCGCCTCCCAGCCCGGTGCCTCGCCTCGCCCCGTCGCCCGGTGCCTCGCCTCCCGCCCGTCGCCCGGCCGCCGCCTCGCCTCGCCTCCCCTCCGCTTGGTGCCTCGCCCGCCCAAGCCAACGCCGCCCGCCTCCCGCCCGTCAAACACCTTGCCGCCTTCGACGCCGTGAGTATCTTGATTTAGCACTTTGTTCTCTTTGGCTAAGGTGTTGGTGCTACTCAATGATGAACTAGGGTTTATATATATGTTCGAACATTTTCTTACGTGTTTTAGGCCTTGAATTATAGACTTGAATGCTTAGAAGAATTGATCATTTTGCTGTCGAGAATATACTCGTGTGATAACTTTGTTATTGCTTAGTTCATTCTCTGTCGGTTTAGTTCAATTCACTAGTTTCTGCTTACTTGTGTTACTAGAATCGGTCTCTGAATGCTTTGAACCATACTCAAGTATTGATCGGTGCCTAACGCATTCTTGATTAATCGATACTTGTTTGATTATTGATCTATTTTGATTGATCGTATATGAGTAATCTTAAGCGATGTCTAAATTGATTTAGTTCATGCTAGTGGTATGAGTAAATCGGTACAATTCTTTAGTGTGCATTTTAAGGTGGTAAGAATTCAAGGCCTAATCCATTGAATAATTTGTTAGCCCATTTGTGATTGTGGTGAAGATTCTTATCTTCATCCAAACCCTAATCTGAGAGCACTAATCATAAACCATATTGGGTCTTGTAGACATAGAGCAATTGACAACGGTCTTTTGAGTGTCTTCTTATCTTTGATTATCATTACATTAAATTCTAGCTTCATATTACATTTGAAACACAAACCAAATAACGAGATAGTACTATAGGGTTATTTGCAAAGTTGATTCTGATAAGTTCAATTTTTGAAAACTACTTGGCGCCACGCTTTGCCGGTATAGTGCTTTTTTCTTGTACTTGTATTTTTTACATATGTTATTATTATTGTTTGTAATATGATCTCGTTAGAGTTCAAAATCGTAACATCGTCTCCGTTCGAGTAGTACTTGATTATGAATATGCCATTTCAGCATATTCATAAGCAACGATCTCAATTATCCACGTTTTTAGACGAGTTCGAGGATATGTGGTTCGAGCAAGTTCTGAGCTATGTTGTACAACTCCGAGTTGATTTCGTAGCGTTTCCTGGTGTTCTCCGGATACACACCCTCTTGACTGTTGTCGAGGCGTGTATACGGAGAACAATGAGATGTCTGCCAAATTTTCTCCGGTTGTACAACGGCTCAGAACTTGCTCGAACCACATATCTCGAATGGGATTAGGACCAAACCTATTTAGAGATTAGGGGTTATCGTTGGTGCGTATTTAGTTGGTCAACAGATATTGCATGTTATGTCGCACTAACTTGACCTTCTTGTGTTGCTATTCTTGCATTAGTACATTAATGCTCAAATTCTCTGTTGATGTTGTGAAATCTGAAACTTGTTGGTGTAAGTAAACATCTGCTAGTGCTAAATTCACTTGTCATATGGAATGGGCTTTTGTTTTTTATCTAGCAGAGGTTAGAGTTTAAGTTCGTAACCCACATGTCAAGTGCATATAGTAGCTTCAAATTGCTTTCTCTCATGTCACACATATGACCATATCGATAAGAAAACTCAAAATGTCGCAACTAGAGAGCATCGGCTCGCCGCATGAGACAGTAGAGAAGGTCTTTGCTTTCGGGCCGAACATGGTTCCAATTACTCAAGGGCGAGTAAGGTGAGGAAGCCCCGAGGACCAAACAAAGGGGCTACAGGAGAACGCCGCAGTTCTCCGCTTCAATGCCACGAAGTGCCTGACGGGCCCTCCTAAGTACAAAGGCGATACCGGTCATTCCTTGGCCAATTGGTGAGGAGAGAGTGCCCATAACAATTAAGGATTGGAGAAAGGAAGTCGTGTGGCGAAGAAGAATCGGTTGTGGGGCGAGGTTAAGAGTAAATGGATTATAGAGGAGGACGATGAACCCAACGCGAGACAGTGACGCCTTGAAGAGGATGGGTGTGGCCTTGAGGCACTTCAAGACCCTTATGCACAGCCGAGTGCGTGCGGAAAGGCCGTACACCATTCGAGAAGTATCCATTTGTGACCCCCGATGTTTGGGACGGAGTTCACGAGGATGAAGTACGCCGAGGCGTGAAGCGGTGAGAGAGGAACACCGCTGTCGGAGGCTTAACACGCACCGCACCACCTCGATGCAGTGCTATGAGGGGAAGAAGGCATAGTGGGCGCGACAAGCCGAGGAGTGCGCTCACTCCGGGACGGCGATGCCTTACTCCCACATATCTGAGGAGCGGGCACGCAACTGGGTATTAGCGAGGACAAAGAAAACCCCTGACGGGCAGCTTGTAGTTGCAAACCCTGCTACCGCTCAAGTCGTCTCTACCATCGTAAGACATCTAACTTAGTACAATAAATTGACCCAACTTGTTGTATTTCAAATCTAATTCAGACTCGCTTATTACAGAAGAGGTCACCAATGAAAAGAACAGGGACCTTCACGAGCCAAGGGTCGCAGGACATCCTCGTCTGCGATCGACGGAAGTCCGACCATAAGGGGCGGTGCTTGCCGTGAGGGCGGGACACGAAGAGGTCCTACTTTCAACATGACTGCTGAGTGCCGTATCAAGGTCATGGCGAGCACGTGAGGCGCCTCAAGGACACACTAAGGGGCGGTGAGGAGGAGATTAAGGAGGAGATGAGGGGAGATGACACGGCGTGAGGAGGAGATAAGAGGGAGATGATGGCACGTGAGGATCGCTGAGGGCCGAGATGATGGCGATGATTTCCCAGTCGAGCCGGATGCCCTCGGCTCTCATAGAGAAGTTCGTGCCCGACCTAGCATTTGCGGTTCCAAAATGATAAGACCGGTCCCCGGTGAAGGTAATAATTAATTTTTCTGAGTTAAAGCTACGAGTGTAACTCCCGCAATGTTTTTCTCAAGTTGTACACTTCTTGCAGGTGCTGCGAAGTGCGACTCACCATCATGACGGAGGATGGATTTCCGTCGAGGTGCACGCGGGTTGCATTTCCATGCAACGAGACCGACTTGTGCATGGTCACTGTGGGGAAGGGCTACATGAGGGTGCGGTGGACTCGCCCACGAAGACTTCTTATCACATGTGCTCGATTTCCCCCCAACGAAGATATCACCACTCTCGGGCAAGCACGCATGTCATTCATCAAGTGGCCCACGACGGGTGTCGTCTTGGTCAAGGTAAAAAGTCCTCCACGTCTTCTCTACCATTCAAATACTCTGCGAGAAGTTAAATATATGCGTGCTTCGTAGGTTCCTCCTGCGCCTTGCTCCTGCCTCCTGCACTGCTTTGATCTGCTCTGCTCCTCACTTTGCTCCTGCTCCTCCGCCTGATCCTGCTCTTGCTCCTGCTCCTGCGCTTGCGCCTCCTCCTCCTCCTGCTCCCATAGAACCACAGAAGGCCTCCGAGACTCCCGTAGAACCACAAGAGGCCTCCGAGACTCCTTCCGCCAAGAGGGCAAAGCTGACTGAGGCCACAGCGCCCCTTAAGGCACCAAAAGCCCTCTTGCCCGACCTCGGAGACTCCTTGACCCGAGAAAGAAGAGTCGGACAGCCCTGAGCACCTGTATGATTATAAGGCCTACGAGCATGGAAAGCCCCCGATTGCATCGCCTAACCTGAATGATCTAGGCAAGTGGACTCGCCTCCTCCATGGATGGTACCTTGATAAGGTGAAGGGGAAGAGCGTCGAGTCGACTTCAACGTGAAGTATAAAATGGTACATTTTCACCGTGAGGAGAATGGAACATTCCCGTCGGTTTGAGGATCTATTCCGTGTGTACCAAATGAAAGCCGTCGATATTTCTACTTTACGATCATGGACGCCTGTGAGTATCATACCATATAGCTTACCGATCATGACTTTTATAGGATTTTGCATTATGTTTTCTCACATTCAACACGAGTTGCGGGATAATGAGACAACGAGCCGTGACGAATCTACACGACGTTGGGTTTCTCGACCCCGAGCTTGTGTCTGCGATCATGGCTAGGCTTCAACCGGGGTTCGTTGCTAGCTACATCAAGGGGTATTGCAAGCTGAGTCGAAGAAGGACTTCATTGTATTGCCGTACCACGAGGAGTAAGTAGTACTTTTCGATTCAATTACTTATACGCACTTAAAACCGTATGTGAACTTATTTCCTTGCACTACATTTTATTTAATAAGCAACCATTGGGTTCTACTCGTCCTCGTTCCGAGTGAAAACAGATCTACACATTTAACTCGATCGAGAAGAGACCGATGGCATACGCAATCAAGCCTCCTTTGCGTAAGCGCATTATTGAAACCTAACACATCGAGGAATTTAACTCGTTTATTTTTTTGACTCAATGGTGCTCTCCAATGTATGTAGGGGTTTCTCGGACTATGTCGATGAAGGAGGGCCGCACGACGACAAAAAGGGCAAGACAACTGCGGATATAAGCGATTTAAGGTACAAGTGCCTAGCATATATATGATTAATTTTTTGACATCTAATCTTCATGGGCTGAATTTCTTTTTCTTTCTTCAAGAAGTGCCATCAACAGGCAGCGGTGACCATTTGCGCTTCTATGTCATGCAAGACATGCTCATCGTGGTTGACAACTCACACCATTTCCTAAGGTATAATTTTCTATCTGCATCAAGTATTAGATTTATGAAGTAATACAAAATAATTCTATTGGAACACTGCCATTATCTAAAAGCACTAGTATTAGTTAGCTCTACATGAAACACTAGTGTGGTCCAATCCAAAAGCGTGAAGCTTCTAAAAGGCGGTGCTACATGACAGAATATTGTTCCATTTGAATTTTAGTAGAAAATTACATCACTATATTTTTGCTTGGCCTTAGGAGTATCTGTTTTAAAATATTTGTTATTTGAGAATCAAGAGAGCGTTATCGTAATGTTTCCACTCTTGACCCTATTTAAATGCTTTAAAAGAGATTAAGTGGTTACGGTGTGTTATTTATTATTAATTTTTTCTTAGATTTAGTACTTGTTGGTTTGTGTGTGTACTATGTGTTATGAGATTAGGACTCTAAACCGAATTCAGTTTAGACTCTATCTCTTTATGGTGTGGTCAAATCCGAACTCCTCTCTCATACTGTTATATATATCGGGTGCTTCTAATTATAAAAGATAGAATCAATAAAAAAGCGAGAGAGAATTTCACCTCTTACATTATGTGTCTATTGTTCTTGATCCCGCGATTGCGTCTATAATTTGTGATTGATCGTGGGCGTTCGACAACGTTTTACAACGCTATAGACAAATATAATGGCATGAAGGGAGTAGCTTTTTACATTTGTCCTTTCAGCGCATTGAGGCATTACTCAATGTCTTTACTAGAATATTAGCTTCTCACATTTGGATTTTTTACTGCTTTTGAATTAATCTTTTATAATCCAAATATTTTCTAAACACCTTTCGTAGTTCTGTCTATTTTTGTGATTGCCCCTAATACTTATCTATGTTTCCCTAATTTTATGTACATGCATAATAATATACTTAGCCTTTTACATAGAAATTTTGAAACTGAAATTATCTGATCATTTACATTTTGCGGAAGATCAATATCCCCGGAAGAGTTTAGGCGACAAAGCACTCAACAATTTACGAGACCACTTATGCGATTGGTCTTGGTTAGAAGTTATATCGAGGATGGCGAGGTTTAGAGATCCCGACGATCGTACTAATCCATATGTACTAAACAATATTAATAATATATGTCAATGTGATATGTATCGGAGGAAGTCCATGTCTTGATTGTCATGTTTGTGTTGTCTATTGTGATCGACTATGATATATATGTGTTGTAATTAAAGCGATTACATTACGTGAATGTGATATATGCATCATGTCTTCGTATTGTGAATGTGATGATATATATATTGTGCATATTGTTTTAATCTGTGCTTTTTTGGAGAAATTGCAAAATGGCACACCCAATGGGTCATCGAATCGGTTCTTTAAGGGAAGTGATTGTGATGATACCATCATCGAATCGGTTCTTTAAGGAAGTGATTACGATGACCACCTCATCGAATCGGTTCTTTAAGAAAAGTGATTACGATGACACACTCATCAGAATCGGTTCTTTTGCGGAATCGATTCTGATGAGTATGTCATCGTAATCACTTTTCTTAAAGAACCGATTCGATGAGGTGGTCATCGTAATCACTTCCTTAAAGAACCGATTCGATGATGGTATCATCACAATCACTTCCTTAAAGAACCGATCTCGATGACGCTTTATCACGATCGGGTCAAAACCAATTCGATAGCTCCACCTCATCACTATCTAAGGACATCGTATCGTGACTAGAACTGATTCTAATGCTAAAAAAGAACCGATTCTGATGTGCCGTTCTGTAGTAGTGTAAAGAAGCTGAGGGTGCGCCATCGATTGCCGGCAAGATCCGGAGATCAAGGCTCGTGTGAAGGAGGCAAGTGAGCGGCGATCGGTACAAGCTTCATGAGTATACCACCAAGTCGATTATGTGCTGTTGATCCACGAGTAGTCATAATCTATCTTTGAGGCGCCGGTCTTGTGGGCATCGATGCCCCAAGAGACGACCTTCTCAAGTTGCTGATGGGTGAAGAGCAAGAGTTGAAGGTGGCATCTATTGTGGGATTTGGAGGACTAGGCAAAACCACACTTGCCAATCAAGTGTATCGCAAGCTTGAAGAGAAATTATTTGACTGTCGAGCATTTGTGTCGGTATCTCAAAAACCTGACATACCAAGGCTTCTCGGTAAAATACTATCAGAACTTATGCATCATCGCTTTCCAGACACTTTAGAGGTGGACGAGCTTCTGGACAATCTAAGAGAACATCTTCAAGATAAGAGGTAATTATTATTTGTTTTGCTCACAATGTACTATATATTTTATATTTTCTGTAACATGTTGTTATAATAATTATTACCAATGTCGAAACTGTATGTTGAAAGCCTTGTAAAATATAAAACACTATAGTAATACTCACTCGGATGTCGGTTTTTTTTTACTTTTCGAAGTAAACAAGGTGTGACTTTTACCACTAAATTTTATAATCTCCTACCGACGGACTACATATACAATCTACAAATGCTAAACACAAAAAAGAAAGGTTCATAAAGATGGTAAAAGTTATTTACATTCTGACGGGAACGAGTATATTAAATATCTAGCAATAGCTTTCCAAGACTTAAGAAGTAACACTACATGAAGAAAAATCCACAACATAAGTTGGGACACTAAATGCACGGTCATTACCACTATTGCAAATAGCCTTAGATATAATACCTAACCGCTATTTTACCTCCTATTTTTCCTTCACCTTTTGATGTTAGGCCATATTAAAATCTTAATTCCTTTATGTCAAATTCTAAAAGTGGATTCTAATAAAATAGCATTGGTATAGAGATTGATTGAATTGACAATTTGATAATCATCACGTATGAAAGTCTATTAACACTTATGGATATGTATAGTCTATTAAATTTTTCTCTGTCTTATTATTTTGTATCAAAAGAGAATTGCACTATAAGGTATTAACTTTAGAAGACTTGCAATAGAAATACATCATACAAAAGAGCCCTCGGGCAATTCGATTGAGGTTTCGGTCCTAGTACCCAACGTCTTTACCATCAATTCCCAAGTATAGAAGTATCCATAAATTGAATGTTGTTCTTTGTCCACTAAATTGTATTCAACAAGTCTTTAATCCAATGCAATTATATAGATGATTGGATATGTAAAAGATGACCTATTATGGTTGATAGAACGGAAAGCATATTTTTAATTTGAACCGCATTAAGTAGTGCTTCTATGCTTCATTTAATAGGAGTTGCACAATCTTGAAGCACTCGAATGGGTAAGTAGATCAAATCCACCGTTGATTAAAATTTGTGCATTTCTCAAGGATGAAGCGTAGAAGCAACCCTATGTAAAGCCATTTTCAACTTACTTCTACCAGAACAACATAGTACCAACTACCAGCGTAGCTTCAATTGCTAAAGACAATTTTTAGAATTAGTATGCTGCCAAAACATTTTCCTAAAGATTTTTCTCAAAGCATTCCAGAAAGTCTCCCCTCGTGCGACAACCTAGCCATTGCCATCACAAAAGGCACATCTATTCTAACACAGCTTTCCTTCCAAGATATAGCAACCCACTTTATCAAGCTATAGACATGCAACATGAACATGATAACGAATGACAGAGTTGTTATAATAAGGCTTTTTGAATGCCTCACCCCAATAACCCACCCAAATAACCCACCCATTGAACTTTGTCTAAATAAGGAGCCCACCTTTGTGAGGGAAATTGTGTGGCATCGTGCAATCCTATTTGGACCATAATAGTCTGATTTGATCTCCATTTTAAGAAGACATTAGCATCTATTCTATCCACCTAGCCATGTCCCACAATGCGAGTTTAGATAATGTGGACTTAGAAAATTACTTGGCTAGGCATGTCTCATGCCGGGCATGTGATTGTATGATAAAAAAGCTTAGTTTTCATGGCACAAGAGTCTATTGGCCCAAGTGAGAGTTTGAGACTAACCACCATTCATGTGCTTTCAACAACTACCAAACATAACACCAACTCATCCAAGATACCAAAAACACTATTCTGCAACTTCATCAACCATTTTTCAGAGTCCACACTATTGTCAAAATTTCCTAAATATCCCAAAAAAAATTCTAGGATTTTACCATAATTCTTCTAGTGTTTTCAATATTTTTTCTAAGCCTAGCTAAGCAATTCACTGAATAAACTTTAGTTGGTTCATATGAGTATACAAAGTTAACAACTAAAGTGGGCTTTCTAGGGCATGGTGACTTGGTCGGTGTAGGATCAAGGATAACCGACTAGAGGGGGTGAATAGGAGGTTTCTAAATTTTTCGATTCTAATTGCAATTTATAAGATTACTAAGTGTTCTAGTGATCACAAAATGCTTCAATAGGTCAAGATTCTAAGCACAAAACAAAATACTTAAAATGCTAGAAAAGTAAATTGCTCACAAGATATAGAAAGGCAAACCACAAGAAAAATATGGGACATAAGATTTTATCCCGTGGTCTCGAAGACTTGTCGGTTTCCCCTAATCTTCAAGCTGGCTCCAACTTCTTGAGCCTTCCTCAATCACTATTGAAGTTCTTCCCCATTCCGGATAGGCGAACTATGGCCTTCACAACTTGTCGGGGTTTCTCATAACCTCTATCGAGAAGCTCACTGTGCACAAATGCCTCCAAGCTGTCTAAGAGGTGGCAACCTCCAAGAGTAAAAGACTTTGACGATCGCTTGAGGTGAACCAAGTGGTTAATGGCTCAATTGAATGCTCTCACTTGATTTTTCACTCAACTACTCTTCAAATGTGAATTTAATGCACTTGAGTAGAAGAGATGCAAACTAGAGCTCAAGAATATGCAATAGGAGTCCAAGACATGCCCTATGCTGCATATGGGGGTGTATTTATAGCTCTCATCAATTTTTCTAGCCGTTGCTACCAAATCTCAAAAAAATACAGGGTGGCGGTACTACTGCCCATCTGGGGCTGATACTGCCAGCCTTCAGTTTAACGGTCAATTGTAGGCATTAAATGTCTCTGACAGACTAGCCGTTATAGAGGGTCAGCACTACCGCCCATGCTAGGCCAGCTGTACCGCCCCATGGGGCGATAGTGCCAGCCGGACCAGACCCAAAAACCTGGAAAAAGATTACCGCCCCTAGGGCTGGTACTGCTGCAGTAGTACCGCCCTCACATGGGCGGTAGTGCTAGCTGGGCACTTCCTCAAAATACCCTCTTTCTGTAAAATAACTACTGAGCATCAAGCCAGTACTGCCAGCCAGAGCGGCAGTATCGCACTACCATGGGCGGTAGTGCCGGCCAAGGATGAACAAAGGTATTTTTAATTTTTCTTTTTATCCCAAATGAAAATAATCATTTATATGAGCATTAATTGAGTCATTTTCACTAAAAGCACATCAAGCTACGGATCAAGAGTCTCTCTTAATAGTACGACACCTAATCTAGCAATCTGATCTCTCTCCAATACTCTGAGATCGGTAAAAGCTAAGAAAAGGTCTTTAATTATATACCTTGGTACTTTATCTTGACACGATGATCTTCTCTTGTTTCTTTTTCATGCTTCAACATGTTCCATCATAAGAATCAAACTTGAAAACAATATTCTCAAATGGAAACATTAGTCCTCTCATTGCGATTTTTATTAATTACCAAAACCAACACGAATTTTGGGGGCCTAGATGCTTTCAGTCGGGGCATATAAAATCAAGAAATATTGACAGCATGTATTGAGTTTTAGCTAGCATTTATGTCTTTAACATAATATTTATAACAAAGTAAGCTTACATATTAGTTTGACAACACAATGTGCTTAGTAATTGAAATATGGGCATAACATGGTCAACGTGTTTGACTTGGATTGCTCAGAGGTGTCTTGAGTGAAGTCTTGTTGTCTAGATCTTGCGAGGCTTCCTTCTCTATTACCAATAAGAAAATAAAAATGAATAAATGCCAATAAATTCAAACAAAATTTTAAAGTTGAAAATTTTTCCAGCGGATGAAAGTTATAAATTTTAGAAAGATCATGGAAAGAACCGAGCAAAAAAGAACGGGAAAGCACAGCGTGACTGACATTGGTCTCACATGTTTTTACTTTTTATTTAAAATAAAATGGAGATCTCATATAAGAGGCAATAGGTTGTGCCCACTTGTCAGTGTCTTAGTTTATTAATAAATCAAACCAATCAGTGATGCCCATGTGTCATTGACCCTTTTCTTTAAATCGGTTACCAAAAGGAAACAAATTGGGTTAGCACCCATGGCAGTCACAGAGGTATAAAAATTGTTTTTTTATAGGTGGGCATACAAGCATGGCACAATTATAAGTGTTGACGACATGAAGAAGGAGAAGGGAATAGTGGCCGCACCTGGTGAGCTCGCCGATGGCAAGGGGAGTTTGTTAAGGTGGAGGCTAACTTGAAAAAGTACAATGGGAGCAAGGGAAAGTGATTAGTGGTGGTTGCAATGACGATGCCTACCTAGTGATGAACAGAGGAAAATAGGGGGTGCAAATGGCTCAAGGATCAAGAACGGGTCACCAATGGCAAAGTGGTGACTAGAGGAGCTCTAGAATAGCGGGATGATTGTTGTTGGTGTTGGAAAAGAAGGCAACAACAGCGAAAGGTGAAATTAGCAAGGGAAAAGAAGAGGAGAGAGATGATGCCGACGACGAGACTAATCGATAGATGGCTTTTCAGCAAGGGAGAATTTCTAAGAGGAGTATTGGTTTCTCAAGTGCACACAATCATAGCTTTTCAGTTAGTAGAATTTGTCGATCCCATGAAAACAACAGGCTTGCACCAAAACAAAAGTAAGATTAACCATAAATTCATAGTTAAAAAATGGCAATCCACAATTTGTGAAAGAAAGGATTGATTATGGTTAGTATCTTCCTTTATCTTTAAGGCGGACACTCTAATGTAACATCCATGTATCTTTCGAAGGCCTGTGCTGGGGATGACGGCAATGGTGTGGCTTAATTCTGACGATGGAATGGGTGACCAACAATGTTGTTGGCGTATGCGGTTAGTTTGTCACTGTGGATGTGCTGCTATGTGGCGCACATGATTAGGAGGTGATGCAAAGCAGCCAATACATGCTAAGTTTGCTTGCACGTGGGCTTGCGTGGTTGGAGGCAACATGGGAGCAAGGGGCAGTCGCTGGTATGGAGGCACATGCATGGCTGTGATGGTGGTGGAACCGGGCTCACACTCCATAGGGTATGGGGTTGCTCGGTGGGGTTGATCTTACCAGTCAATGAGAGGAAGGATACGAGTGGGAGCATGACATGTGGGGCTGGGCCTGCATGTTAGGTTAAAAGAAGGCTAACAACAAAAATAATTTCAGCAAAATATGCTTTTCAATACAGGAGGCATACTTTGGAGAGGATGAAGGCAAGAAGAGATTTTTTCCAATGTTTTCTTTTATTTCTATGAAAATAGTATATGAACTCTATAAAAATGGCTGAATAAAAAACTCTAGAATATTTTGGGATGCATTTTAAAATATTTCAAACTTGATAAGATCTTTTTTGACTTAATTTCACTAATATTCCAAAAAGTTTCTAAATGTCCACAAACATATATATTTTAGTTATTTGATAAAATTTTGGATGTTACATCAAATAAGGCAAGTGATGGCACTCTCCATTGACATATCATTGATGCCACATTTTCTCGACTTGTGGGCTTGAACTCACCTCTCCAATGAGGCAATGTGAAATTTTGCAAATATTTATTGACATCTAAGGAATCAACCCTATCATTTAAAACAATTATTTAGCGTACTAAATGTCTAAGTGGCATTTATGGCTAGTTTTAGGATTGATCAGTAGGGATGGCAGTTTTATCCATGGGTTTGGGTACCCGTGGGTACCCGATAAGCCTATAGGATGGGTGTGGGTGTCAATTTGTACCCATGGATACCCAATGGGTATCCTATGACATGTGGGCCCACTTTTTTAGAGGTATATTAGAAAAACAAACTCACTGACTGCTCGGCTAAGTTAGCTCCTTCCTGATTCCCCATGCCCCCATCACCTCCCTCCCCTTGCCCCCATTGCTTGATTGCTTCGGCCTCCCTCCCCTCGCCTTTGCCTCCCTCGGCGACCGATGCCTGCTCCTCCCCTCATCACCGACTCCTCCCATCGGCTCCCTCCAACCCGGCGCACATAGTGCCCAAAAGAAGAGAGAGAAAGGAGAGGTGAGAAGAGAGGTGACCCCTACTCACCCGAAAGGCACTGCTCCCCGCGCGTACCCTGAGGTCTAGTGTTCCGGTGGACCAAGCCATGGCCTCTGGCTTCTGCGAGGGGGAGGAGCATGCGACGGCCGTAGCGCCCCCCACCTTTCCGCCTTCTCCCTTTAGTGCTCGCGCACAGATCTGTGCCCGTGGGTATCCATTGGGTATTGGGTACCCATTGGGTTTGGGCATAGGCACAGATATGTACCCACAAAGCTTAGTGGGTTTGGGTAGATGGGACTTTGTTCGGGTTTGGGTTTGGGTTTAAGGCAATGGTACCCGGAGGTACCCACCCGATTGCCTATTGATCAGGTGGATTTTGAAAGTTACGAACTTAAGTGGCACATTCGTGAAAGTTTAGGGCGCAAACCGAGCTTATCAATGAAGCAATGGGGGATTTCACTAATATTTAGTGGCATGTAAGGAATGAATCCTATCATTTAAAATAGTTATTTATTGTACCACATGGACCTAAGTGGCACTTGTCGCTAGTTTTTTATCAGTGAAGTTGTTTTGAAATTCAGGGACTTAAGTGGCACATTCGTGAAAAGTTTAGGGAAACACGTCACAATTATTAAATTACGTTATCTTTGAATGAAAAATCTTGTAGTATCATTTTGATGTGACTAATACAAGTGTTTTTATGTATGATAGTTGTCAGAGTTTGAAATGTTTGATATTCATCTTAATATGCATCTATGTGAGATAAATAATTGGGAATGGAGGGAGTAGTGTGCTCACTCTTGTACTTAGATTTCCCTGTTACCTTATCGCTCTGAACAATCTATGTGAATTTTTGGCAGGTACTTCATCGTAATTGATGATTTATGGGATACCTCAGCATGGGATGTTATTAGATGTGCTTTTCCAAAGAACAATCATGGTAGCAGGGTATTAACTACTACACGAATTCACCCTGTTGCTGTTGCATGTTGCTCCAATAGTCAAGAGTATGTTTCTAAGATGAAATTTCTCAATGACAAAGACTCACGAAGACTCTTTTTCAGTAGAATATCTGGCTTTGGAGAAGCTTGCCCTAACACATTTGAAAATGTTTCAGCTGATATTCTAAAAAAATGTGGTGGTTTGCCACTTGCAATTATCAGTATAGCTAGCCGTTTAACTGGTCGACCAAAGATAGAATGGGAGTACGTAAAGAATTCACTGGGCTCCATTTTCGAAGGAAATCCAACCTTGGAAGGAATGAAACAGATATTAGACCTTAGCTACAGAAATCTTCCTCATCATCTCAAGACATGCCTGCTATATCTTGGTATGTATCCAGAAGACCGCATCATAGCGAAGACATATTTGGTCAGGCAGTGGATAGCTGAAGGTTTTGTGAGTAAAATTCATGGGCTAGATGCAGAGGATGTTGCAGAAAGCTACTTCAACGAACTCATCAACAAGAGCATGATCCAACCTGTGGACACCCACTACAATGATGAGGTGTTGTCATGCAGAATACACGATATAATGCTTGATCTTATCAGATCAAAGTCCACAGAAGAGAATTTTATTGATGTAATAGATGATCCACAAGTTGTGGCAGGGGCACACAAAAAGATCCGTCGAATCTCCCTCCAGTATGATGGTGAAGAGCATGGCATGATACGGCCAACAATCTATAGGTCACTATCACAAGTCCGATCGGTTGTATTTTTCGGAAGGTTTTGTGAGACTTTTTTTGTGGAGTTCAAGTATGTCCGAGTTCTACACCTAGAACTTCGAAATAGTGTATGGCCGGACTTTACTGGTATGTGTAGATTGTTTCTGTTAATATATTTAAAGATTGCATGCAGAGGTTACTATGATAAGGTTTTGAAGCTACCTAGTCACATTGAGGAGCTACAGGAATTGGAGACAGTGGATCTAGGTGAGGTACAAGGTTCTTTGAGCATTCCATCAGATATTGTTGGTTTGCCCCGGTTGTCACATCTAATTGTTCCAGGGAATACAGTGTTGCCCGACGGGATTGTTAAGTTGAGATCCCTGCGTGCCCTAGACTACTTTAATTTGGGAATAAATTCAGTGGACAATATTGAGGGCCTCGGCAAGCTGACCAACATAAGAGATCTTCAACTCTGCTGCAACAATATTGTGCCCTTGGATTGGGTGACACGTATGGATGCCTTGCGTTCTTCCCTCGAACGACTTTCGCATTTAAGCCCCCTCAGGACCCTTGTTCTGAGAAATGATTCTTCGTTACTTTCTCTCGATGGCTGGAGCACATTGTCGCATTCACCTCACCATCTTCGGGGGCTCCATCTGTATAATTGCTGGTTCTCCAGGATCCCCAAGTGGATTGCTCAGCTCCACGACCTCTACAGCTTGGACCTTACGGTCAAGGATGTGTCGTCCAAGGAAGATGATGGTGTTGGTATTCTTGCAGGCTTGCCCTCCCTTGTCGACCTCAGCTTGCTGATTCGAGAATGTCCAGAAGAAAGGGTCGTCATCTTCGGCACACATGTGGCATTCCGTGCCCTTAAGAAGCTGAGTTTCCAGTGCCCTAAACCGCTCTTGGCCTTTGAAGCGGGGGCTATGCCGAGGCTCCAGAGGCTCGAGCTATGGTTCGATGCGGAGGGATGGAGTGAGCAAAGCGGCAGCATGTGGGTTCTTGTTGGCATCGAGCACTTGCCAGCTGGCATTAAAGAAATCCATTTCAACCGGATGATCTTCACTTCAACTGGCATCCCCAGCTTCTGGTCTGACAAACAAGATGAGCTGCGGCATGCAAAGTCTGCATTGAGGAGCGCGTTTGCCGCGCATCATCCTGGCGCCAACTTAGTCTTTCGAGGCCTAATTTAGCTCATACAGGAAAACTAATTTAGCTCAATATGGTATATTCTAATTTTGGGGATCGAATGTTTTCCCGTGACATATTATGTTCTGCAAAATTACTGTATTCCTTTACTTAGTAGTACTAATTTTTTGAGTGCCTTTACTGTATTGTACTCATTGACTGCGGTTGAAATTACCATATTTTTTTTGGAGATGTAGGAGTATATCTCTATCTATTGCGTATTATCTGATTAGTCTGATACAAGGTGCCTTTTCTGCCCCTTGTTATTAGGTGTCAGTCTGAAACGGTTATCTAGAGACTTGTGAAGCAGTGGATATTGAAGGATCCTTAATGGATTTGAATGCGTCACCATTGCTTGATGGAGATGACCAGACTTACGAAGAGCCGATTGATGCTGATTTTGCACAGAACGAACATGTTAAGTCTGCTGTTGAGATAATGCGAAGGGTACATAAAATCCCTTCTGGGAATTAACTGTGTGTCATGTACATGCATCTCTATAAATTGGTTACTAAAAGGAAACAAATTGGGTTAGCACCCATGGCAGTCACAAAGGCATAAAAATAGTTTTTTTATAGGAGGGCATACAAGCATGGCACAATTGTAAGCGTCAGTGGCATGAGGAAGGAGAAGGGAATAGTGGTTGCACCTGGTGAGCTCGTCGATGGTAAGGGGAGTTTGTTGAGGTGGAGGCAACCTTGAAAAAGTACAATGGGATCAAGGGAAAGTGATTGGTGGTGGTGGCAATGACGATGCCTACCTAGTGATGAACAGAGGAAAATGGGGGGTGCAAATGGCTCAAGAATCAAGAACAGGTCACCAATGGCGAAGTGGTGGCTCGAGGAGCTCTAGAATAGCGGGATGATTGTTGCTGGTGTTGGAAAAGAAGACAACGACGGCGCTAGGTGAAATTAGCAAGGGGAAAGAAGAGGAGAGAGATGATGCTGACGACGAGACCAATCGATAGATGGCTTGTCAGCAAGGGAGAATTTCTAAGAGGAGTGTTATTTTCAGTTAGTAGATTTTGTTGATCCCATGAGAACAATAGGCTTGCACCAAAACCAAAGTAAGATTAAACATAAATTTAGAGTTAAAAAATGTCAATCCACAATTTGTGCAAGAAAGGATTGATTATGATTAGTATCTTCCCTTATCTTTAAGGTGGACACTCTAACGTAACCTCCATGTATCTTTCGAAGGCCTGTGCTGGGGATGACGACAATGGTGTGGCTTAATTCTGATGATGGAATGGGTGAGAGGTTGTTAGAGTAAGGGGAAATGGAGTGGTTGCAAAACAAAGCAAGAGGAGGGTAGGCTCATCATAAATATAGCAGGATGGCGGCGACTTCTACCAGCAATGTTGCTGGTGCATGTGGTCAATTTGTCATTGTGGATGTGCTGCTGTGTGGCTCACATGATCAGGAGGTGATGCAAAGTAGCCAATACACGTTAAGTTTGCTTGCACGTGGGCTTGTGTGGTTGGAGGCAACATGGGAGCTAGGGGCAGTCGATGGTATGGAGGAGCATGCATAGCTGTGATGGCGATGGAACCGGGTTCACACTCCATAGGGGATGGGGTTGCTTGGTGGGGTTGATCTTACCGGTCAATGAGAGGAAGGAGAGTGGGAGCATGACATGTGGGGCTGGGCCTCCATGTCAACAAAAATAATTTCAGCAAAATATGCTTTTCAATGCAGGAACTCCAGAATATTTTGGGATGCATTTTAAAATATTTCGAAATTGACAAGATATTTTTTGACTTAATTTCTCTAATATTCCAAAAAGTTTTTAAATGTTCACAAACAAATATATTTTAGTTATTTGATAAAATTTTGGATGTTACACCAAATAAGGCAAGTGATATAACTCTCCATTGACATATCATTGATGTCACATTTTCTCAACTTGTGGGCTTGAACCCACCTCGTCAACGAGGCAATGAGGAATTTTGCGAATATTTATTGACATATAAGGAATCAACCCTATCATTTAAAATAATTATTTAGCGTACTAAATGCTTAAGTGGCATTTATGGCAAGTTTTCGAATTTTATCAGATTGATTTTGAACGTTATGGACTTAAATGGCACATTCGTGAAAGTTTAGGTCTCAAACCCACCTTATCAATGAAGCAATGGGGGATTTAACAAATATTTAGTGGCATGTAAAGAATCAATCATATCATTTAAAATAGTTATTTATCGTACCAAATGGACCTAAGTGGCACTTGTCGCTAGTTTTTGGATCGGTGAAGTTGTTTTGAAATTTAGGGACTTAAGTGGCACATTCGTGAAAAGTTTAGAGAAACACATCACAATTATTAAATTACTTTGTCTTTGAATGACAAATCTACTAGTATTATTTTGATGTGACTAAAACAAGTGTTTTTATGTATGATAGTTGTTAGAGTTCGAAATGTTTGACATTCATCTTAATATGCATCTATTCTAGATAATTAGTAATGGAGGGAGTAGTGTGCACATGCTTGTACTTAGATTTCCCTGTTACCTTAACACTCTGAACAATCTATGTGAATTTTTGGCAGGTACTTTATTGTAATTGATGATTTATGGGATACCTCGTCATGGGATGTTATTAGATGTTCCTTTCCAAAGAACAATCGTGGCAGGAGGGTATTAACAACTACACGAATTCACCCTGTTGCTGTTGCTTGTTGCTTCAATAGTCAAGAGTACGTTTATAAGATGAAATTTCTCAATGACCAAGACTCACGAGGACTCTTTTTTAGTAGAATATTTGGTTCTAGAGAAGCTTGCCCTGACACATTTGAAAATGTTTCAGCTAATATTCTGAAAAAATGTGGTGGCTTGCCGCTTGCAATTACCAGTATAGCTAGCCGTTTAACTGGTCAACCAAAGACAGAATGGGAGTACGTAAGGAATTCATTAGGCTCCATTTTTGAAGGAAATCCTACCTTGGAAGGAATGAAATAGATATTAGACCTTAGCTACAGAAATCTTCCTCATCATCTGAAGACATGCCTGCTATATCTTGGTATGTATCCGGAAGACTACAATATACAGAAGGGAGATTTGGTGAGGAATGGATAGCTGAAGGTTTTGTGAGTAAAATCCATGGGCTAGATGCAAAGGATGTTGCAGAAAGCTACTTCAACGAACTCATCAACAAGACCATGATCCAACCTGTGAACACTGGCTACAATGATGATGTGTTGTCATGCAGAATACACGATATAATGCTTGATCTCATCAGATCAAAGTCCACAGAAGAGAACTTTATTGATGTAATAGATGATCCACAAGTTGTGGCAGGCGTACACAAAAAGATCCGTCGAGTCTCCCTCCAGTATGATGGTGAAAAGCATGGCATGATACGGCCAACAATCATTGCGTCACTATCACACGTCCGATCAGTTGTAGTTTTTGGAAGGTTTTACAAGACTTCTTTTGTGGAGTTCAAGTATGTCCGAGTTCTATGATATGGATGTTCTCGTGTGAATGCTCACATACCAGGTCGAAGATCCGATCGTGAAGAATGGTGGCTCGCCGTGCTGGCTCGCCGGCGACCTATGGTAATGGCTGAACAGAGCCACCGGCCGTTTATCGTCGGCGACGCCTAAGACTGGAATTTGGTGCACAAAAAGCGTGCGTTTTCTGCCCCCCTCCTTTTCTTTTATTCATATGGTTCTCCTAAACATAGTAACTAGTAAAGATAGAAGATCTTCCTAACATGGTGACTACTAAAGATAGAAATACTAATAAGGTAACTAATAAGAAATAAAAGATATGCTTTCCCTTTGCCAAATTAGCCGCAGGCTCCTTGCTGCCGCCTCCACCCTACTCATGACGCCCCTGCCCTGCTTTCTTCCGGAAATATACCCTATTGGGTTTATTCATATCAATACTCTCCCTTCCAAATCAAGCTTGTCCTGAAGCTTGAAATCGGGATATGATCGTCGAAATTCCAACGCATCCTCCCATGTTGCTGCTTCCAACTCTTCGCCGGACCACTGAATAAAAAATTGACAATGCCCCTTAATAAAGCGTTGGGCCAGGATTTTATATGGGATAGACTGAGCAACATCTGGCGAAGGATGAGAAACTTCTGCAGGCAAGGCTGGGGTGGCTTCAGGAGGTGTCCCACGAAACGGTTTCAAGACAGAGACATGGAAAACGTTATGAAGTTTAGCTGTTGCCGGAAGCTCCAAATGATACACCACCCCGCCAATGCGATTAATCACCTTGTAGGGACCAAAATACTTAGGAGTCAACTTATGGGAAGGATTTGTCTGAACCGAGGATTGTCGGTAACCTTGTAACTTCAACCAAACCCAATCGCCAACAGTAAATGTGACCTCACGATGATGAAGGTCATATCGCTGTTTCATTCCGTTCTGCGCAGCTAGTAAATGATGACGAGCTCTCTGCAACAACTCATCCCGGTCCACCAATTGGCAATCCACTACATCCACCAAAGTTTCACCTTGACTATATGGCACCACAGAAGGCGGTGGTCGGCCATACACCAGTTCAAACGGGGTCATCCGAAGAGCCGAATGATATGAAGAGTTATAACAAAATTCCGCCCACGGTAACCATTGGACCCAGGACGAAGGCCTTTCAGCTGCCAGACAACGCAAATACATCTCAATAGTCCGATTAACCACTTCGGTCTGACCATCCGTTTGGGGATGGTACGAGGAGGAAGTAAGAAGCCGTGTGCCACATCTCTTGAAAACGTCTTGCCAGAAGGTACTAGTGAAAACCGGATCTCTGTCCGAAACAATAGACTCGGGCATCCCATGTAATCTGACAATCCGATCAAAGAACACATCGGCGACTGTCACTGCCGTGGCTAGGTGCTTAATAGCAATGAAATGACCATATTTGGATAAACAATCGACTACCACCAGTAGCGCCGTTTTACCTTGTGATTTAGGGAGGGCCACCACAAAATCCATTGACACATCAGCCCAAATATGTTGAGGCACTGGCAAAGGTTGTAAAAGACCAGCCAGAGCCAACGTGCTTGTTTTGTGCTGCTGACAAATCACACAATGGCGAATATACTCTTCCACTGATTGCCTCAACCCTTCCCAATAGAAGCTTTGTTTAATCCGATGGAAAGTCTTATACACCCCCTCATGTGTCACCTCATGATAAGCAACTATCACCTCAGCACGCAATGGAGAAGTTGCCGGAATATAGAGCCTGTCTTTGTAATAGAGAAGTCCCTCCCGTACTGTCTAGTTCCCTTGAGCACCCTCCTGGCCTGGTTGAGGATGGCACAGTTGCTGCCCTTCCGCCTGTATTTGCTGACAGCGTTGTTGTATGGTTGGATCAACTCGTAGGGCGGTTTCCCGTATCCGGATTTGTCTTGGCGGTCTTGATAAAGCCGCTGGCAATCGCTCTCCCGTCCGGAAGACGTGATAGCACATCGGCCACCACATTTGCTCGTCCTGGTTTATACTCCACTGAAAAATCAAACCCCATTAACTTGCTTAACCAATGTTGCTGAGGAGGAGTCACCAAAGCTTGTTCAAGGAGAAATTTGAGACTGGCGTGATCTGTCCGCACCACAAAAGAACGCCCCCACAAAAACGGTCTCCAATGTCGAATAGCCTTAGACAAGCCAATGAGTTCGCGCTCATAAGCCGCAAGATTCACATGCCAGTCGGCCAATTTCCGGCTATAATAAGCCACCGGGTGACCTTCTTGCTGTAAAACTGCCCCTATGCCCGTGCTTGAGGCATCACATTCAACAACAAAAGGAATGGAAAAATTCAGTAGTTGTAACACGGGGGCCGATTGCAAAGCTTCCTTTAGTCGCTGAAAGGCCTGTTCACCTGTTGTCGACCATTCAAACTCGTTACAGCGAAGAAGATTCATGAGAGGTTCCGCAATTGAAGCATAGTGATGGATAAACCTCCTGTAGTATCCAGCCAGGCCTAGGAAGCTCCGGGCTGCTACAACAGATCGAGGAATTGGCCAACGATCGATGTCCTGTATCTTGTCCGGATTCGCCGCCACCCCATCCGTAGAAATCACATGACCAAGATAACCCACCATGCCTTAAGCAAAGGCACACTTGGACCTCTTTAAGTAGAGTTGATGTTGGCGGAGTTGTGCTAACACCAACTGGAGATGCTGAAGATGCTCTTCCCAAGTGGGGCTATAGACGAGAATATCATCGAAGAAGACCAATACAAATTTGCGAAGGAATCGTGCCAATATCTCATTCATAAGAGCTTGAAAGGTCGAAGGGGCATTACATAGCCCAAAGGCCATGACCAATGACTCGAAGTGACCATGATGTGTACGGAAAGCCGTCTTATGAATATCCTCTTCGTACATGCGGACTTGGTGATACCTCGACCGCAAATCCAGTTTGGTAAAGAATTGAGCCCCATGCAGTTCCTCCAATAATTCTTCCACCACTGGTATTGGGAACTTATCATTGATGGTCGTCGCATTGAGTTCCCGATAATCCACGCAGAAGCGCCATGACCCATCCTCTTTGCGCACGAGCAATACAGGTGATGAAAATGGCGATCGACTCGGTCAAATAATTCCCTGAGCCAGCATCTCCTCACATTGTTTTTCAATTTCGTCCTTTTGACGATGAGGATAGCGATAGGGTCGAACAACAACCGGATCGGACCCTTCCTTCAAACAAATCCTGTGATCATAATGGCGAGAAGGGGGTAAACCTTGTGGTTCTCGGAATAAGTCATCAAATTCCTGTAGGATTGCCTGCAACTGAATATTTTCCTCCTTCACAACACTGCACACTTGTTTCTCCACCCCTCTGTTCCTTTCACCCTGCAACTTTAACTTTAGTACCTCCCAGTAGAAGGTCATTTGAAGTGAATCAAAATTCCAACTTATATCTCCCAGCTCCTTCAACCACTGAACACCCAGAACCACATCAAATTCATCTAGAGGAATCACCATAAAAGGAGCAGCAAAAGAATACCCCTGTATACTGAATGGCACTTCAGGAATCCTTCCCAAGCAAGGCAGGCAAGCTCCATTCGCCACGCGGACTTGCTGTCTTGGAACCGGCAATTGCTCCACTGGCACCTTGGAAGCTGCATGACTGCTAATAAAGTTATGAGTACTGCCACTATCGACCAAGCCCACTAGCCGTTGTCCTCCTAGTTCCAGGTTCACTTGCATGGTGTTGCCGAGCTTCGGTCCACACATTGCGAGGGCAGATAAGGCCGGTTCCTCCTCCTGATCCTCACACTCCTCCTCATCTTCACTAACCACCTCCAAATGAAAGAGTCGTTTACACTGGTGTCCCCTTGAGTATACCTCATCACAATTATAGCATAACCCCTTCTACCGCCTTTCCGCCATCTCTTCGGCACTGAGCCGACGCCGACACGGTGGCACGCCGTGATGAAACCCTTCCGATGTTGGGTTGATCTTGTTGTCGCCCTTCCTCATACTGGTGGCATGGTGTCATTCCGACACAGCAGCGTGTTGCCGACGCCGTGATCATGTTAGCCTGGTCCCGGAGGTCGCGCCGAACCTCCCGTCCACGATCCCCTAGGCGCCGACCCACTGGGTGCGTTGTGGCCGAATCCTGGGCGGGGCCGTGACACCGCTTGGGTTGCCTTGGCAAGCCATAGATCCTCTCTTCTTTCCGCCTCCCTCGCCAACCCCATGGCATCAACTAGATCTCGTGGCCGATCCTGGCACACATCCGCAGCCAATGTCGGGGATAAGCTGGCGGTGAACAATTCAATTTGGTGTCCCTTGGACATTCTTGGCGCGCGCGCAAGGAGTCGTTGAAACTCCCTCGCGTATTCCTCCAGCCGATAGGCACCTTGTTTCCAGTTGGACAAATCACCCAGGGGTCCGGCGGTTGAATGCCGTGTGAACCTCTGTAAGAAAGTCTCCTGGAACTCCTCCCATGTGATGTGTCCCCCTCCTGCTCCCAATTGTCCAACATCTCCTGAGCCTCTCCGCGCAGATGCATCCCTGCCATCTCCACCCATTCTCCTCCGGCACCCCATGCAAACGTCCAGCGTTTGCCTTTCAAGAACTATCTGAGAGGATCCTCTCGAGTCAAACAATGGCAGCTCATACCGAGGAGCATGCGCTGTCCAACGCCGGCCGCCCTGCTCGCTGCCCTCGTCCTCCTCCCGAACTCCCGCGAGCCCTGTCCTGGCGGGTCGCAGACGATTCTCCTCCCCCACGCTCGTCCTTGAATTTTTGCCCAACCCTTCCTGCGGGGCTTGCTGTTTCCCAGTCGCCTTGATGAAGTCGGCAACCGATTTTCCTAGCTCCGCCACGGAGGTCTGGATCCCTTGTACCATCACCTCCAACGCGCCCCAACCTCTCCTCCACGGACGCCATGGCCACATAACCGATCGGCTCTGATACCAATTGATATGGATGTTCTCGTGTGAATGCTCGCGTACCAGGTCGAAGACCCGATCGCGAAGAATGGTGGCTCGCCGTGCTGGCTCGCCGGCGACCTATGGTAATGGCTGAACGGAGCCACTGGTCGTTTATCGTCGGCGACGCCTAAGACTGGAATTTGGTGCACAAAAAGCGTGCATTTTCTGCCCTCCTCCTTTTCTTTTATTCATATGGTTCTCCTAAACATAGTAACTAGTAAAGATAGAAGATCTTCCTAACATGGTGACTACTAAAGACAGAAATACTAATAAAGTAACTAATAAGAAATAAAAGATATGCTTTCCCTTTGCCAAATTAGCCGCAGACTCCTTGCTGCCGCCTCCACCCTACTCATGACGCCCCTGCCCTGCTTTCTTCCGGAAATATACCCTATTGGGTTTATTCATATCATTCTACACCTGGAACTTCGAAACAGTGAAGGGCTGGACCTTACTGATTTGTGTAGATTGTTTCTATTAAGATATTTAAAGATTGTACAAGGTATAGTTTTCTGTGATAAGGTTTTGAAGCTACCTAGTCACATTGAGGAGCTACGGGAACTGGAGACAGTCGATCTAGGTGAGGTATGGGGTTCTTTGAGCATTCCATCAGATATTGTTGGTTTGCCCCGTTTGTCGCATCTAATTGTTCCACGGTGTACGGTGTTGCCCAACCGGATTGGTAGGTTGAGATCCCTGCATATCCTAAATGGGTTTTGTCGACGATCGGGATTGCCTGACCGCAAATATGGAAACGGGGTTAGTATGAATGAGGGACCCAGAAAGAGCTGCGCTCAACGATGGATCGGACGTAGGTCGGGGCAAGGTGTCAACGAGCAAGAGATAGCGGATTATACTGGTTCGAGCCCCCACGAGGGTAATAGCCCTACTCCAGTCTTCTCCTAAGGCGGAGGAATTCACTAGTTGTGAGTACAGAGAGTGGGTTACAGCTCGAGCTTGAGTGTTCTGGTTGCGTCTACTGGTCTATTGCTAGTGTGCTGATGTCGTGTTGTCCCCCTGCTGTTCTGCTTCGGGGGATTTTATACCCTTCCCAACCGTTACAAGAAATGACCAAGAGAGATTCCCGGGGTAGTGCATGGCGTGCAATGAAGACGTGCAGCAACCGTCCCGGATCTGACATCCACGTCCGCCTTAACTCCGGGATCTTTGGTCTTGGTAACCGCGCCGCCTAATCCGTGGACAAAGTTCCTCGACACCAAGGCGAGCTGTCGTCCTTAAAGGCCAAAGTCGCCGAGCTTGAGCAAGAAAAACTTGCCCGTGACATGGCTGACCTGTAGATAGGGTTAGACCTGGCAACTTGTAAGTAGAGGTTTGTAAAGTAAAAGATTAATGAAACGAAGTCACTTTGACGAAATGAGCTTGCGTCTCTGTTTGTCTCCTTAAAAAATTTTTGTCATGTACTTAGCCTTTTTCTGAGGTAATGCACCCTCGTCCAGCCCCCGTTGGGACCAAGGTCGAGCGACGCCGGCCTTGGGCGCAAATTTAGAAACCTGCAAAAGCCACGACCTGTAAGGTCAAGAAAAATTCCACAGGGGGAACTGCTAAGTACAACACAGTCATACGAGAAGAGATTAGCCTCGAAAGTGTGAAGGTTGTTTTTAGATTAGATTCTCGAATCACGACCTCGATTCGCGCTTGCTCGATAATTCCAAATGTGGAGTTAGTTCGAACCCTGGCGCAGGGGGAGCTGGGATGCGAAGAGATTCGGCTTACAGGTAGCTCGGCCCCTAGGGGTGAACTTTAAGTTCGCAACACTTGAGTCGAGATCCAAAGCACTTACACGTAGGTCGGATTCAGAAAGAATCTCAGATTCGGATTCAGTGTGAAATATGGAAGAAAGAAGGAAAGTAAACAGAGACCAACATAGCCAATGAATAATAAACTTTATTGAAGTTTGAGACAAAGGCGTTACGCATAAAATTTATGAAGTTGATCAATGTTCCTTGAGCTCGAGAGATCTCTGCCATCGGGCATCGCTAGCCGGTAAGCCCCCGTGCGATCTGTTGAAACAACTCTATAGGGGCCCTTCCACCGCGGGGATAACTTGTTGGTGTTGGACGGTGCCTGAATCTGCCTCAGGGCTAGGTCCCCAACAAGGAGCTCCCTAGGTTGTACCGATCGAGACGCATATCTGCGAAGAGATTGCAGGTAGTGCGCCGATCATAGTAGTGCACGACATCTTACTTCTTCCGCCAGGGTAAGGTCGAGGGACCGTTCTTGCTCGAGGTCGATCTGGTCGACCGAGCTGACCCTAGCAGAGCCTAGCGTGACCTCTGGAGGCAGGATGGCTTCGGTACCGAACACGAGCTGGAAGGGTGTGGACCCGTCGCTCGGCTGGCTGTGGTACGAATAGACCATAATATGGTGGGAAGTTCGTCCACCCAGGTATGGCCGTGTCGTTCGAGCTCATCTAATACTCGCTTTTTGACGCCTTGAACGATCTGTCCGTTGGCGCGCTCCACTACTTCGTTGCTCTGCGGATGGGCCACTGAAGCATAGCATACTTTGGTGTCGATGTCTTCGTAGTACTCTTGGAACAGCTCACTAGTAAATTGTGTTCCATTGTCAGTGATAATTCTGCATGGAACCCTATACCTGGTGACCACGAACAAGCGGAAGAACTTGACTACCGCTCGAGCCGTGATGGTCGAGACTGGTTCGACTTCGATCCATTTGGTGAAGGTATCGATGGCGACGAACAGGAACTTCTTCCCCCCAGCCGCCTGCGGGAAGGGTCCGAGGACGTCTAGCCCCCAGGTCGAGAAAGGTCAAGCTAGCGGAATGGTCTGGAGCGCATAGGCAGGCTGATGCGACTTTCGGGCGTGGTACTGGCAGGTTCGACAGGTGCGGATGATGTTGCGCGCGTCCTGGAGTGCTGTTGGCCAGTAGAACCCCATGCGGAAAGCTTTCCCGACCATGGTCCTGAAAGAAGAGTGTGCCCCACAGAGACCTGAATGAATGTCGTGTAACAGGTACTTACCCTCCTCCGTAGCAATGCACTTCGTCAGGATGCCAGAGACATTACGACGATAAAGCTGGCCGTCCACGAGCTTGTACGAGCTCGCCCGGCGCTTGAGCCTGCTCCTCTCCGCGGGATTGGCCGGGAGCTCTCCCGTCGCCAGGAAAGTGTGGATTGGCTCGGCCCATGAGGGAATACCTTCGATGACACTCTTGGAAAAACCTGAGATATATAGTTACCTAGACAAAACTTGATGTGGCACTCTTGGAAACTGGAAAATGAAACTATGCACTGAGAATGGCCTTATCTGATTAGTGTGATACAAGGTGACTTTTCTGCCCCTTGTTATTAGGTGTCAGTTTGAAACGGTTATCTAGAGACTTGTGAAGTAGTGGATATATTGAATGATCCTCAATGGATTTGAATGCATCACCATTGCTTGATGGACATGACCAGACTTACGAAGGGCCGATTGATGCTGATTTTGCACAGAACGGACATGTTGAGTCTGCTGTTGAGATAATGGGAAGGGTACGTAAAATCTCTTCTGGGAATTAACAGTGTCTCATGTACATGCATCTCCATAAATAGAGCCTTTTAACATCAGTTGATTGCTTTATTGTATTTTGGTGATAATGTTACACTGCAATTTGATATGCATATAATAAGATTGAGGGTTTATTTAGAAGCATTAGATGAAGGCCCTTCTTGAGTTGAGGGCATGGTCTTTGAACTTTGTAATTTGTAATATGGTACAAGTGACTTTTTAAGCAGTACACTAGACTACAATACTCAGCACTATAAGGGCCATGGGATGGCCTTTCTTTCCTGCAGTCGTTCTCTTGTTACTAAACTAAGCATTTGGATGCTTTGTAAAACATAAAAGGTTCGAAGTGTTAAAAATTATTAAACTAATTCCTTTAAGAATTCTGGTCTATCATCATTGTACTCTTTTTTGTGTTTCACTTACCGTGTTTGGTAGGAACGTGAAGAAAGACACAGAAAGTTAAATGAAGAAAGACGCAGAAAGTTAAAGAGAGATCAACATGATGATCGATCAAGGCCACATCCGCAACAGAGTAGGAATGATCATACGAATGAAAATAAAATCGCTTTAGATTCGGGGAATCAAAGAGGCACCTCAGGGTATGTGTTATATGTGAACATGTGTAAATTTGTATCCTGTTAAATTTTCCCATGTGTCACGTGTTCTGATAATCTTGTCTGGCGAATATTAATCGAAAAAATCGCACAACGACTAGTTCTAAAAATCGCATATCCTACCACAAATATTTTGATGATCTATATTTTGCGGGCCATATTCTATTGGGGGGCAGAATATAACACAATATATTTGAGGACCCATATTCTGCAGCCTAATTGCTGTTAATAATTCTGTGGGTTTAAGGGTCTGTTTGTTTTAGTTTTTAATTCTGGATTCTGCCCCCAAAAGCAAAATTAAAAACAAACAGCCTGATTCTAGAATCTGATTCTCACAATCCAGTCCACCCATATACACTAGAATCCACAATCCACTTCATATGTACTTTTGGATTCTAGCTTTTGGAGAATCAGTTTCTCTACAATCACAATCCAGAATCAGCTTTTAGAGAATCCAAAACTAAAACAAACAGGCCCTAATTACCGTCAACAATTTTACGGGCCGTCAATAATATTTTTTCTGCAGGCAATATTTTTTATTAGGTTTATTAGGTTATATTCTACCCCCTGTAGAATATGGCCAGCGGAATATGGGTCCTCAAAATATTTGTCGTAGGATGAAGATTTTCAGAACTAGCCACCATGTATTTTTTCAAGACTACCCACAAATTTTTTTTCCAGAACTAGTCGCCATGCATTTTTTCTATTGTAATGTATTTATAAAAGCTAATAAAATTATAATATTTTTTTTCAGAACTAGCCTCCACTCAGCGAAAAAAATAAAACGCGAGTACTATAGCATACATTGCTTCAGTATTGCTGCATGCCATTTTTTTACTATAGTCGCTAAGTGGGGCTACGTGCCATTGCGGCGCTCCTCATCCATTGCAAATAGGGGTGTAAATGGGTCGGGTAATACCCGATCCGTACCCGGATGCAAAATTACCCTAATGGAAAACTATTTTACACTACCCGCCGGGTACGGGTAGTACCCGGGTAGGTTAAATTTGGGTTCGGGTAGGGTACGGGATCGGGAATACCCGGCGGGTACGGATTGGGTACGGGTACCCGGATAATTTTCACAATTCGGGTACCCAGCGGGTACTACTAATTCTCGAAATTTCGGCGAAATTGCACTGACAAAAAAATAGTTCAAACGATGTCAAAAAATTTTGAATTTTTTTGAAGGTTTTGACACATCAGAGATGTTCTCATTAAATTTTCATGTGATTATCAAATCTGGGGAATTTTTAAAAATTCAAACATTGCTACTATCCTGATAAAACGCTGACCGGCAAGTTTGAATCGAATGAAAATTAGAACGAACGAGGTTATAAATTTTTGATTTTTTTTGTGGATGGTCCTGATATATCTATAATATTTTCATAAAAGTTTTAGATGATGATCAAATGTCATGAAGTTTTAAAAATTCGAACAGTACTACTGTCCTGTTAAAAGGCTTATCGACAAATTTGAATGAAATGAAAAATTATCCAAACTATGTTATAAATTTTTTAAAATTTTATATAATGATACTGATGAAATTAGTAATCTCTCATAAAAATTTAAGATCATGATCACACTTAAGAAAATTTTTAAAATTCTGACAAGGTAAATATCTCAATTATGTTCTATTTGCTATCAACCTAAACAAGAGGAGAAGCACATGACCTGATTTCCTAGACTACGGACGCTTATGATTTCAATTTCACGTTGTCCAAAACTATTGTCATTGCCTCCTATTCCTTTGTGATTGCCCCAAGTTCCTCTCCTCCAATTCAACTATGTGTTGAACTATGTATGTAAATTTCACTTTATGTATTGGACTTTGTGTGTTTATTGAACTCCATATGTTTGATTATGTACTATTTGAACTCTTTGTTAGACTATGTATGTTTGTTAGACTATACGACATTATCTATTGTATTATGTGATGTACTAGTGTGATAGTTGGATTGTTTTCATCGCATGTTTTGATCCTAGGTATTTCGTGTACAACCCGATAAAGTACCCGTTGTCTGTATTATACCCGTCCGCACACTACCCGGAACCCAATTTCTACTCGTTCGTAGAAAATGCTACCCGTTACCCGTACCCTACCCGATTTTTACTACTCGTACCCGTACCCGGAGAAAAAATAATAGGGTAGGGTATGAGATGATCTACTACCCGCCCGTACCCGATCCGTTTACACACCTAATTACAAATCCAAATACCGCGCACTCCAAACGTTTGCAGGCCCGGAGGCTAAACATGTAAAAAAAAAAAATCCGACAGAGACTAATTCTAAAAAAACGTTTTAGGGCTACAACACTGGAAAATTCTAAAAGAGAGAGGGAGGAGAGCTCCTGGGATTGCCGCACAAAAATAGAAGCACGAGAGGCGTGCGTCGGCAAGGGGGAAAAAAAAACAAATCGAGACGGGGCACCGGGCGGCGCAGAAATCAGAGAACACAGGGAGGCAGAGTGCTTGGCCACGGTGGGCAAGGCCAACGAGGACTACTGGGGGGCTTCCACGCATGAGGCGCTTCACAGCAAGGGGGAGTCAGAGCAAGAAACCGACGTGCACGCGAGCAAAGAGATCAGGAAGCACCTAAGCAGCGATGTTAGAAAGTACGGAATTGCTACAGTTCAGACGTGTGAACGTATTGTAATATTTTTTTTACGTGTGTAATATTTTTTGCTAACGTGTGCAACATTTTTCTTCGATAAACAGTAAAATGCGGCACAGTAAACGGATGTTGCAAGCGTTAAAAAAAATGTTGCATGTGTCGGAAAAAAATGTTTCAAATGTTGAAAAAAAATGTTGCAAGAGGCGTCCGATGGAATGAACAGTACCGGACGTCCGAGCGCTAGTTCTTCCCTAGAAAGAAAGATCAGTTGATGTACTATTCATTGAAAGTGACCTGCCGCATGCAGTGGCGGATTTAGGATTTTAAGTTAGGGTATACCGAACTAATACTATAATATACAATTCAGTAAAATCCAATGAACAATTTGGTAAACAACTATAAATGTTGTCGAGAAATTCGGTATACGAGTACAAAATAACTAGAAACATGATAATACAAGTATATATTACAATATATATAGTTCGAACATTTTAAGTATGAAATATGCATAAAAGAAGCTTACACACCTACAATAGTTCAAAGAATACAATATTACTTTTTGTCCTTCTTGTCTGGCTTCCGCCTTCTAATAGTCATGAAACTCTTGATTATATCATTTTCATCAACTTGGAAGAAAATATTTCGCTCAATAGACGTTTCCGAAAAAGAGATGCAATGTTTCTGGAAAAGAGATGAAGCAGCAATAGCCTTCTTTGTTTCTCGTTTTGCAATGTTTTCGGAAAAGATATGAAGCAGCAGCAAGCCTTCTTTGCTGCATGTTTCGGAAAAGAGATGCAATGTCTCCGTTCCTCTTCATAATTCAACAACTCTACAAACAAAAAAAGAAATGCATCAAAAAGCAACTCTCTAGTCTCTAGCAAAGTAGCAATTATATTTGTTTCTACTCTATAAATCAACTAGTAGTCATGTACTCAAATCACATATAGGATCGATATACGCTAATATAGCAATCAGAGGGGGTGGATGATTGCGCGGAAGCTAAAACAAATTTTTATTGATTTTCAAATCACCCCTAAACAAATTATAAAAAACTGTTTTGGTTTCAGCAAAAACAGACTGACACATATTAACTAAAACAGTAATTTTTGAAGATCCAACCATTGGATTGATATGAAATTTTAACTGAAGAAACTAGATTCAATTTTGAAACTAACAGAATAAGAATCAGCTCAATCGGATCTACGGATCTAAAGTTATGACCTTCACAAGCTGACTATATAAGATAATGACGATATTATGAACCCGGCATACCCTGTAGATCTACCCCTGGCCGCATGTTTGCTTGAGCCGTGCCAAAGCAACAGTGCAGCAGAGAGAGAAGGAAAGAAAGAAGAGAAAAGAAGCGAAAAAAAAGAAATATTAAGGAAAGTTTTGGAAGATTATTTTAAGGTTGTACTTTCGTGTAAAGTGATCTTTGTGCTTGTTCTTTGATGATAACAAGTGGGCAACATATCCTGTGCACACAGGCCTTCCCGTGTACACATCGTGCACACCAACTAATAAAAGTCACGAAAAATTATAAAAAAAATTGTAGATGTACTTCATAGATTGCCCTATCTATGTATGAAATTTCAAGAACAAATTCATTATATACTCTTTAAATTTGTCAGAATTTTCTCTTTTTTGTAACTCTCGATATATAATGAATTTGAACCTACAATTTTATACATAGGTAGAGCAATCTATGAAGTACATCTATACTTTTTTTCATAATTTTTCGTGATTTTTGTTAGTTGGTGTGCACGGTGTATACACGGGAAGGCCTGTGTGCACAGGATATGTTGCCTAACAAGTGAGTATGGATTTCGATCTACTAAGTATTATTTGTGTACAATTGCTTTCTAGTATACATGTTTAATCTGGTTTTCTTTCATGGTCTTACATTATTTATCCTAGATTGATTCTTTAACTTTTGTCATTATTTTATTAATTTTCAGAATTAATAAAAATAAAAAAATAGTTTTAGATATCAGTTTGCACTAATTTACCCTTCTCTCGGTGCGCCTCATCCTTCACTTTTTTCCTTTAGTTTTGTATTTGTTTGATCACAATCTAGTAGACTATATCTTACAAAGTGAGTGTTGGATTTGCAATCCGTTTAAACCCCATGCTTGTTGCAATAAATCCTTCCAAATGACTCTAATATTTGATACGTTACACATAAAAAAATATTTAACGACACGCGGGTCCGTATGTCAGTTTGGCTTAAGAGAAATTTATAAGCCCCATGTTGCTCTTTCGTCGCGTATTAATAATTATTGACTATTGCATGGGCCACTGCTTCTTTATAATTTTAATGAATTTTATCTACAAAAAATTCTCCAAACAATCCGCTCATGGTGCGACGACAGTGTGGACATGACTAGAGGTGGGACTTGGGCCGTGCCGGGCCGGCACGGCCCGAGCCCGTCGTGCTTTGGGCCTGCGTGAAACGGGCCAGCATGGCCCGATCATTTCTTCGTGCCAGGCCGGGCCAGCACGGACGGCAAAAATCAAGGCCCGCACGGCCTAAAACACGTCGTCAGTGCTTGTCGGGTCGGGCAGTTCGAACACGCCTTTGGAAGAACGCAGCACACTAAATATTTTTTTATATAAATTCATACGTTGTTCAAATGAAAAAGTTGTCTACATAAAAAAGATGTGTCTCGAAATTCTCTACAACTTTCATGTAGAATATAAATTCATATGAGCAAAAGAAGAACCTGAAAAATGCAGATTACCGAGAGATGTGGCGTCGGTCCGAAACTATACAGCGCACTAAATATTTTTTTATAAATTCATACATTGCTCAAATGGAAAAGTTGTCTACATGAAAAAGATGTGTCTCGAAATTCTCTACAACTTTCATTTAGAATATAAATTCATATGAGCAAAGGAAGACACTGAAAAATGCAGATTACCGAGAGATGTGGCGTCGGTCCGAAACTACACAGCGCACTAAATATTTTTGTATAAATTCATACGTTGCTCAAATGGAAAAGTTGTCTACATGAAAAAGATGTGTCTCGAAATTCTCTACAACTTTCATGTAGAGTATAAATTCATATGAGCAAAAAAAGATCCTGAAAAATACAAATTACAGATTCGGACCGTGTCGGCCCGAGCACGGCCCATACAGTTGGGCCGTGCCGTGCCGGGTGGCCCATCGTGCTAGGTTTTTAGGCCCGGCCCGGCACGCCATTCGGGCCGTGCCAGCCCGGCCTATTTTTTTTCGTGCCGGGTCGTGCTGGCCCACTAAGACCCGACCCAATTCCTAGGTCTAGACATGACTCTGTGATGGTTCCATCGCCCGACTAGGTCTATCTCTTCAGCTAGTCAATGGGACACCGAGGGTTATTTTTGTATACGATGGAAACATGGTTTATTTCTGTAAATATTTTTGAAATATGGTTTATTTTTAAAAAAATTTGTTTTACCTACCGTGAAAATGGAAGTGGCAACTGGCAAGCCATGCACTAGTGCAAATACGAATTAACTTCGAAAAAAGGACGACAAAAACAAAATAACGACTAGCAACATGCATGCACTAGTGCAACTGTGCAAGCCATCCAGTCTCGATCCCACTACTAGCAACATGCAACGTACACGCGTTAGGCCAAAAGTAACAACTAACATGCACTAGGCCAAGCCATGCATTAGTGCAAACCATGCATCCACACTCCCACTACGACGCTGACAGCTTGTTGCGAAAACTTGCAGGGGAAAAAATGTACATAGCAGCAATATAATTTGGTACAGAAACCATATATATACGTACGGCTTCATTGAGAGAATGGACAAAAAGCCCTGTGTAGAGTCAAATCGACGAGCAAAGCCTTGTCGTCAGCTAAAGGAAATGTGAATGAACTTGCAAGGAAGGTCGACAAGAGAAAGAAGTATCTCGCAAACAACGGTGGATACATCACGGAGGGGGGAAAACGGAACAGGAAGAGCGCTGAAGAAAAAAGAACAAATACATTAGTATTATCTTGTCGCATTCAGAGACGCCAGCCGAACAAGGTTAAGAAAACCGTCGAAATCATAGAAATCCTGGCTGAGATTTCAAATTCTAGCCAGAGATAGGATCCAAAATCTCGGCCAGTAAAAAAATTGAAAAAATTTTAAATTACTACAGTAATCTCAGAAATTTCCACGAGATTTCGCCAAATCTCGTCGAAATCTTGGGATTTTTGACTGGTTTTTGACTTTTTATGGCCGGATTTGATTGGATTTGGTCCAATAAGCCTTAAAAAAGTCATCTTCTATGAAAATTTGTTTAAAACCCGAATTTTTGAGATGTTTTAAAATTTAGGCAGAAACACTATCAAATATTTATAAAATTGTACAAGCTTGATAATGATCTAACAAATTTTTGGTACTATCTTTACTAGTGTAGGATCATACAGATAAATTTTAAAAATAATTGAACTTCATTTGTTATCTTTAAGAAATAAAAAAACAGAATGAATATAAATGGGACAGTAATCTTGTCAGAGTTTTATAAATTTTCTCAAGTGTAATCATGATCCAAAACTTTTATGAGAGCTTAGTAATTGACTCAGTACCATTATCTAAACTTTTCAAAAATTTAAAATTTTTTGTTTGCTCAATTAAATCTAAGTAAGCATTGAACTTCATTTGTTATATTTCAAAAATAAAAAACAGTGCCCTTGTACGAATTTTATAAATTCACTAGAGTGTGATCATAATTCAAAATTTTTATGAGATCTTAAGTATTTTCTTAGCACCCCTATATAAAATTTTCAAAAATTCTAAACCTTTTTTTATTGCTAAAGCAAATCTATGTTTGGATCATTAGGCTTTTATGAGGGTCATAATTTTTTAAAATTATTGAAGATTGATTATTATCTGAAAATTTTATAGAAACATTAATGATACATATGGACCATTCACAAAATTTTCTAACATGGTTTGTACTATTTTTCATTTAGTTGAAATTTGTCGGTAAGACTTTTATTAGGACAGTAGCACTGTCTGAATTTTTAAAAATTCATGAAACTTGATCATCGTTTGAAAATTTTATGAGAATATTAATGATTCATCATAACCATACAAAAAATTTTTTCAAAATTTTCTAATGTGGTTTGCTCTATTTTTTTTTTGACTCAAACTTGTTGGTTAGCGTTTTATTAAGACAGTAGCAATGTTCGAATTTTTAAAAATTCCTATAATCATCTGAAAACTTTATGATAATATCAATGATGTGTTAGGACCCTTCAAAAAAATTTAGAAATTTTTCAACATCATTTAAACTATTTTTTGTTTTGTGCAATTTTACCAAAATCTTGGCAAAACTCATAAAGATTTCGAGAATTCAGACCGAAAATTCGGTTTCCTTAGTAAAAAAAACTGGATTTTAATTTTTTTTATTTCATCTAGGATTTGTCCGAAACTCCGAGATGTCGACGAGATTTTAGATTTCAGCCACCTCCAAAATATTGACCGAAAAGGAGATTTCAAATCTTGCGGCCGAAGACTTGTTGCCACCGAAAGACCGTGCAACTTGCATGAATGATATGACCGGAGGCACTTTGCAACCGGCAAGAATAAGCTAGCTTGTGAATACACATCTTCCACGAGTCCACGGTGTACAGTGTTCCTAATCTCATCCGATTATCTATGTAGTCACAAGTAAAAATCTAATAGGAGCGGGTATGTTCCTCTTTTATTATCCATGTGTATGTTTAAGGGGCCAAACTTTACCCGACGGGCAAACAGGTACAGGTATGGGAGAGCTCTACCTGTACAAGATTTCGAGAATTCAGACCGAAAATTCGGTTTCCTTAGTAAAAAAAACTGGATTTTAATTTTTTTTATTTCATCTAGGATTTGTCCGAAACTCTAAGATCTCGACAAGATTTTAGATTTCAGCCACTTCCAAAATATTGACCGAAAAGGAGATTTCAAATCTTGCGGCCGAAGACTTGTTGCCACCGAAAGACCGTGCAACTTGCATGAATGATATGACCGGAAGCACTTTGCAACCGGCAAGAATAAGCTAGCTTGTGAATACACATCTTCCACGAGTCCACGGTGTACAGTGTTCCCAATCTTATCCGATTATCTATGTAGTCACAAGTAAAAATCTAATAGGAGCGGGTATGTTCCTCTTTTATTAGTCATGGGTATGTTTAAGGGGTCAAACTTTACCCGACTGACAAACAGGAACATGTATGAGAGAGCTCTACTTATACCCATTCCGTTCGATTACCCACCACCTTCTGTACATCAATCACGCAGCTTCCCCCGACTAACGTCACCCTCACCTGCCCCACCTTTAGCGTTTCCTCAGCTGCATCCGTTCCAGTTTCTCAATGTCCATCCTCTCTCACGTCTCACCAAGGTAGTCTCTACTATATAAAACAAGAGTTTTTTCCCATGTCACTTCATCAAAATTACTCACCTTTACCACTACTCTTTAATTAACTACCTTTATCACTATTAGTGTTCTTTACAAATAAACTTTTTATCGTAAATTGAGTTTCCGTTGACCTCAAGGAGTATTTATTAAATTAGTGAGCCCAAAGTACTGTGATCACTTGGGTGCTCTCAGCAGGAGTATTATGGGATAAATGAAGTTGGTTGCCTTGGAACTCTGGGCCATAAAGACACTAAGTGCCTGCAAGCATTAGGCGTGCTACACTGATAGAAGAGATGACCGGATCCATGGTGAGCGCTGTCAGTGGAGCCATCAACTCCTTACTCGGTAAGCTCACCATACTGACGGAGGAGGAGTATGGCAAGCTCAAAGGCGTCCGGATGGAGGTGGCGTCCCTCGAGGACGAGTTCAGGAGCATGAACGCTCTTCTTGAGAAGCTGGCAGACATGGATGTTTGGTAGGGATTTAGTTTCTTCAGATTCGTGAATCTGGTGAAACTGAAAATTTTAGCTTTACTAGATTCGTAAAACTGAAACTGTGAGTACATTAAGAGTGTTTAGATAGATCTAGATAGATCATTTTGTTTACATTTTAGACCAAAAATATAAACTTAATTCACTTTATTTTAGCCTACAAGTTTCAGATTTCAGGTGAAGCTAAAATCTGGAGCTCTACTAAACAGGCCCTTAATCAAGCAGACCAGAACACCTATATCACCCTCACCTGGCCCACCTTTCGCCTTCCCTCAGCTGCATCTGTCCAAGTTTTTCAATGTCCATCCTCTCTCACTCAAGGATCAAAGTTCTGTCGAAATTTCATGAAATTTCGGTAAAATCTCAAATTTCAGCCGCATTTCAAATCCTGATAGAATAAAAAAATTAAAAAAAATTCAAATTGCTATAGCCACTCGATGAATTTCGGCGAAATTTCATCCATTTTAGCTGAGATTTCGCCCTTTTAGACCGAAATTGCCACATAATGACTGGATTTGGTATTTTTAGGACCGGATTTGAACTGGACTACATGCGACCTAACTAGTTAGTAGTGGTGGCTTTCACGCCGAAGACCTAGGCTCGAGTCATAGCAGCTGAATTTCTTATATAGCAGGGGATGGTATGGTTATGATATTGTGCGCACACAATATGACAACATGGGTCATAACTCAGGTGGTAGTGTGTTTGCTCTGCATAAGAAATGGCGCCTTAACCACTAGGCCATGCTTCACTTTATGTTACAGAAGAGTTATGGATCTTTCCTAGTCTTAGGAGACTATTTTTACTGGTTTGAAAAGGACCGAAATTTTAGTCGAATTCGTCGAAATTTTGGTGATTTCGCTCGAAATCTCGTTTTTCCCGATGTGAAAATGTTGAATTTGAATTTTACTTTTTGAATTTTGTTTGAAATACCGAGATTTTGCTAAAATTTTAAATTTCGGTCCCCTCTAAGATATACTCCCTCCATTCCCATATGTAGGGCGTATAAGTTTTTTTGCAAAGACCAAGATAAATCATCAATGCGTTTTGTTTTCTGGATTTCCTTTAATTAACGTGATTAATTATGCCTTGTTCACTCTGCATACAGCGACCATTGGCCATGCTCATGCATGCATGCAGTTGGTAATTACTCCTAAGAGCACTTATTGGTCACGCCCATGCATGATGTGGTTGGTAATTACTGCTGGCCAATTAATCTGCTTATGCATGCGCTAGTTAATGCATACGCCTTACAAAATGGAACTTCCAACAAAAACTAAAACGCCCTACAAATAGGAACGGAGGGAGTAATTCAAAAACAAAATTTGAAACCTTGCTCTCACCACTGTAGTTTTAATTAATGTCTTGGATCTCGACTCCAGAGGACAAACCCAATTAATCTCAAGGAGTATACATTAATGAGTGAGCCCAAAATATTGTGCCCACGTGTCGCTGCTCCAAGCAGAGTATTTTAGACGAGCGTGAATCTAGAGGGAAAAAAAGGATCGAATCCTCTGTAGTAAAGCGAAGAAAGTTGAGTCATTTGTCGTCTCACGCGCGATGAAGTCCACACGCAATGACTTAATTTCTCTCTGCAAATGCGACAAAGGATCTAAATCCGGAAAAAATGATGTTGGTTGTCTTGGAGCTCGTGCCATAATGACAAGAAGTGCACGCAAGCATTAGGCGTGCTACTCGAGTACATCACAAAAGCGTAAATCTATCTGAGCAACAGAGTGGAGTGAGGATAGCCGTAACCATGGCGAGTGCTTTCAGTGGAGCCTTCAACTCCTTACTCGACAAGCTCACCACACTGACGGAGGAGGAGTACGACAAGCTCAAACGCGTCCGGAAGGAGGTGGCGTCCCTCGAGGACGAGTTCATGTGAGATCATGTGATGAAAAATTGGTTGAATGGTGAAATTGGCATTGTAAAGTGATTTTGGTTATGGCATGTGTGGTGCCTGTGCATGTGCTATGTTGAGATGATTATCATGCTGGTGATAGCATGATGGAGTTTGCTTGATGCAATGCACTCATGTGAGTGGTTGCATGGACTGTGTTTGAGGCAAGTCGTGGACTTGTGCTCAAATGTTCATTTGATTATGCTGGGGATAGCATAATGGTTTTGCTTAATGCAATGCACTCGTGTGAGTGGTTGCATGGATTAATCTTGAGTCAAGTCGTGGACTTGTGCTCGGACACGTTGTTTGTTACTTCATGTGCGGTGTTGCTCGAGGCTAACGTGGTCGATGACGGACCGGAACTAGGTTCATGGAGGCGAGGTTCGAGACTAGGTTCGAGGAGGAATCGAGGTCTTGGTGGTCAAGGATGTCATGCGGGACGTTCGGGCTAGAGAACATGCATGTGAAGGTTTGGTTAGTCACGTAATTCAGCAGTGAAATTTGTACATACGTGCAAGAGTTGTTTTTGGTCATGTTGGGCCAAGTTGGGATGAATCTGAACTCTTTCCATGTTGGAAGTGGAGTTGTATTCTATCTCTGTGTGTTTGCTCTGTATAAATAGGGGGAGGTGTCCCCTGTTTATTCTTGAGCAAGATTTTAAGCGTTCAGTATTAGGTTTGTACTCTTGTGTGGGAGTACTTTAGACAAAAGAAATAAAGATCAATCTAGCAATCCAAGTATCTCTGTGTGGATGAGTTTTCTTGCGTGAGTTTTGTGACCGCAGTGTGAAGAAAACAAATCAAGATTGATCGTGCATGCACGCATCACGTCAACTAGAAGATTGATGATGATCTGTACATGATCTTGCTTTTGGTGATTAGAAGATTGATCCGTGGCAATTGAAGCCCTCTCTGGTGTTTGGTTCGTCACAGCCTTGAAGGTGAAATTTGGTTTCCTCGTCATTAGATGCATTAGTCCAATTGCGAAGGTAATATCTCTTGATCCGTACATCCGATTGGATTGATTCTTATTGGGTTTGATTCGTAATTGAATCTAGTTTCTACAGTTAAAATTTCATATTAATCCAACGGTTAGATCTTTGGCAATTCGTGATCGCCCAGATTGCTAACCTGGTCGCCAAACAGTAGATCGCTAATTGGTTCAGTCATCTTGCGAAGGTCATATCTTTTGATCCGTAGATCCGATCGAGTTGATTCTTTTTTTGTTCACTTCGGAATTGAGTCTAGTTTATACAGTTAAAATTTCACATCAATCCAACGGTTAGATCTTCTGTAATTTGTGGTCGCCCTGATTGATGTCCTGCTCGCCCGACTGCTCGTGTGGTCGCCCAGATTTAGTCATCTTACAAAGGACATAACTTTAGATCCGTACATCCGATTGACCTGATTCTTTTTGTGTTAGTTGCGGAATTGAGTCTAGTTTCTACAGTTAAAATTTCACGTCAATCCAACGGCTGGATCTTTGGGAATTTCTATTTTAGTAGATGGGTATCGGTCTGCTCGCCCAGACCGCGCGTGGTCGCCCAACAGTTTACGTGCTCGCCCAACCTGCTCGCCCAAGTGCCAGAGTGCTCGCCCAAGTGTCCAAACTGGTCGCCCAAGTGTCCTACTGCTCGTCCAAGTGCTCTCTTGGTCGCCCAAGTGCCCAAATTGGTCGCCCAAGTGTCTCTTCGTCGCCAAGTGCTCTACTAGTCGCCTGATGGTCTCTTGGTCTCCCAAGCGTAAACTGGTCTTCAAGCAATTTGAGTTTAAATTGGGGTGTTTGAAAAGATCGAAAATTTGATTTTAGCTTCGCGCAATCATTCACCCCCTCTGATTGCTACATTAGTATATTCGATCCTACAAGTGGTATCGAGCAAGGTTTTTCTAATTAATCATAAGCGGTGATTAGAAACCGTAGCGATGAATAGGTATTCGACAAAACCTTGTGTTTTCGATGGTGTTGATTTTCAGTTTTGGAAAGCAAAGATGGAGGCATATATTCAAGCTCGGGGTTTTGCAATTTGGGAAAAGGTCTACAAGCCATACAATGTTCACGAGAATGATGCGATCAATGACACCAATCGAGCACATGTTGAAGCAAACAAACAAAGCAAGGAATTTGATCATCAAGGACTTGGAAGAAGTGATTTTGATCGAGTGATTCATCTCAAGTCTGCATATGAGGTATGGAAATCTCTTTGTGATTATCATGAAGGTTCTAACACTATCAAAGAGGTTAGGCAAGATATTTATAAGAAAGAATATATGCGATTTGAGATGAAGCCTGGTGAGTCTCTAGATGATTTCTTTGCACGGTTCAATAAAATTCTTAGCAATTTACGTGCTGTTGGAGTTTTCTTTGATGAGGCTACAAATGCTAGACAATTGCTTGGTGCATTAGACATGTCTATTTGGGAGATGAAAGTTACATCTATTAGAGAATCCTTTGTCATGAGTACACTTACTTTAGATGTTCTGTTCTCTAAATTAAAAACTCATGATTTGGATGTTCTTGCTAGGAAGGCGATCATAAATCAATTGCATTGACCTCCCAATCTAGCATGTCTCGAATAATGCTTCTTCAAGTTTTGCCTTGTCTTTCTTGTCTTCACTAACCGATGAGCAGTTGAGGAATTCCCTGAAGAAGACTTGGCATCACTCTCTTCTCGTTTTAATAAAGCTTTGAGAATGTGAGAATGAGAAAGAGAGTTGGTGGTGTCCCTCAAGATGCTATGAGTGTGGTGATTTCAACCATATTCGTCCAAATTGTCCTAAACTTGCGGGAAAAGCATCAAGAGAAGAGGACAATGACAAAAGAAAAGAGAAGAAGAAGTTCTTTCCAAGCAATAGAAAGAAAAAGAGCTTCATCAACAGCAAAGTTTGTCCACCGTGTCCTTTCCGCTCTTGAACAAGTCAATTTGAGTGATGTGGATTCGGAGAGCGGTGAAGATGATACAACAACTCCAAGCAAACATGATTTGACAGGTTGTGTCTCATGGCTAGGAGTGATGTAAGCTTCACCGAGGACGATCATGATAGCGACTTTAATGAGGTAGAACCTTCTTACGATGATTTAGCTATTGCTGTTGCCCGTCTTGGAAAATTGCTTAACAAACGCGACAAGAAAATTAAGAAACATGATGTTCTTGTGGAATCTTTGCATGCTGAAATTGCTAGACTTAAATCTTTAATTCCTGATGGTGATGCTTGCAAATCATGTGACTTAATCTCTGATGAGCTTCTTGTGCTTAGGAAAAAACATGTTTCTTTGTTAGAACAAGTCAATCTTTGAAAAGAAAGAAAATGAGAAACATGTTAAAAATGCTAGCTGTTCAACTGTTGATTTGCATGATACAACTCATTGTTCTAAATGTGCTATACTGGAATTGAAGTTGCATGATGCAAATGCTAGGGTTTCTCAAATGACAGATGATATGCTCACTCATGAAGTTCTCTCATGCTCAACTTATGCATAAGCGAGAAAGGAAAAGTGGGCGTTCCATGTAATAAGCTGTTTAACTCTTTCTCGAAAGGTTGATTACTTGGAAAAATCTTTAGAACGGTTCACTTAGGAAAGAAAAACCTAAACATGATTTTGGATCAATCAAAAGTCGATTACTCATCACAAAGGTTTAGGTTTTGATTCTTATGCTCATTATAAGTCGCATGCTCCTACCGTTGTTAAGACACTTGAAAGAGGAAAACTTGAGATTGCAAATGAGCCTAAGAAAGCGATTTTCAAATCTGTTTGGTGTGTTATCTTCTACTATGATGAATGCAAATGTTATACATTACTAAAGCTAAACATCATGTTAAGTACACTTGCACTCATTGTGGTAGAGATGGACACTTAGTAGATTTTTGCTTTAGACTAGCCAAACAAACAAAAGAAAGAGAAGACTAAGGCTAGGTCTAATTTAGGAAGGCACATTTTACTCCTCATTTTGTGCCTAGGGTGATGCAAACACCTTTTGTTGCAAGAAACACGGAAAGGGCAAATCTGATTTTGTGAACAAGCATACTCGTGTTGTGCCTACTCGTCGTGTGTCTCGATCTTTGGATTCCTAAATGCTTTATTTCTAACTTGATCGAGGCCTCGACATCTTCTTGTGCTATGTAGGCTTTTTGAGATTGGGTTGGAGAGCGAAGCTTAGTGGATCTTGGTCTTTTGCAAGATGGGATCAAGACTTGGATGGTTCTCACCCTTGAGATGATTTTCAAGAGGCATGTGCAATAATTCTTCATCTACTTTGTGAGCTATTTTTGTTCACTCATGTATTTTACACTCACAGATATCTAATTGTGACATTAGATGGCATGTTTGTTCATATGCTCATATGTATCCCCTGGCATATCTTATATCATGTCTTTCATGCTCAGAACTTATTTGTCATGATTCATGCTTATGCTTAACTGAACATATCATGATAACTCAAGCACATGTATATCATCATCTCCTCTCTGTTGATTTCATTGGTTATCCATTTGATGGGGAGTTAATGCTTTTTGGTGAAAGTTTCTTTTGGTTGCTTTTGGGGAGGTTTGTTCTTTCAACCTTTTGTTTTCAATTTAATCCCTTCAAGTGATATTCTGTGGAAGTTTTTTTTAAGATGGTTGTTTTGAGGGGGAGCTTGTGAAAAACCTTGTAATATTGTGTAGCATGTTTTTTGTTTTGTGTGTTTCTTAAATGAAAAACAAAAAAAAAATGAAAAACAGTAAAAGTACTGAGCATTGTATTTCATACACATGTCATTTGAAGCCATGTTTATGCTACAAGGTCTTTACAACTTTCTGTTTATACATATATGGTGTTGTTTATGGCATGACTATTTAAATGGAATGATAACTTGAATTAAATCTTGTCATGGTTGAACTTTCTTGGCTATCTTGATCCTGTTTAAAAAAAGTGCTAAATCTGAAAACTAAGTGCTAAAGCAAAAATGATTGTTGATAAATGCAAGAACAAGGTCATGTCTTTGTCGCACTTCTTCTTCTGAGGCCTTATCATTACACTTTGATATGAACTTGGAAGAGATTGTGTATGACCGAAACCATGAAACCTTAAGCTTGTGATTGCTTGGCATGGTTGAAAAGTAAAGGTGATGGTACATGTAATTCCTTGCAATTGTTGTTGCAATCAAGTAATGAATCGCTTTTTCAAAGCACAAATAAAGTGCACAAAAATTCAATGTTTCAGGTTTTAAGATTGTTGAGAAAGGAGATCATGCCATGCAAAAATCATTAATAGTACTTGATTTCTAGTTATGCTTACTCTACATTGTTTATGTGTAGATTTGAGGGTGCAAATCTTGTTGATAGCATGACTTGGTGATCAAGTTGTTACATTTGTGCATGATTCATAATGCTCGATTACATAAAAAAACATCAACATAAAGGGAGAAGTTTCTCTTTTGCTCTCTTTTGCATTCTTGATGAATCCATTGTCAAAGGGGAGAAATTTTGGAATCGAAAGGAGAAATTTTTGGTCACACATTGCACATTCACACACACATTTCTTCTTTTCTGTTAGGGGGAGTCTTTCTTGTAGATAGGGGGAGATTTTTGTTCTTCTTTATACGAGGAGATTTCTCTTTCTGTCTTTTGGTCACTTTACTTTTTTTAAAAATGGTGTTGCCATTGTGAGGTGAATGCCAATGTTCGTTTCAAATGGTGTTGCCAATGTTTTCATCAAGGGGAGATTGTGAGATCATGTGATGAAAAATTGGTTGAATGGTGAAATTGGCATTGTAAAGTGATTTTGGTTATGGCATGTGTGGTGCTGTGCATGTGCTATGTTGAGATGATTATCATCTTTGGTGATAGCATGATGGAGTTTGCTTGATGCAATGCACTCATGTGAGTGGTTGCATGGACTGTGTTTGAGGCAAGTCGTGGACTTGTGCTCAAATGTTCATTTGATTATGCTGGGGATAGCATAATGGTTTTGCTTAATGCAATGCACTCGTGTGAGTGGTTGCATGGATTAATCTTGAGTCAAGTCGTGGACTTGTGCTCGGACACGTTGTTTGTTACTTCATGTGCAGGTGTTGCTCGAGGGCGAACGTGGTCGATGATGGGACCGGAACTAGGTTCATGGAGGGCGAGGTTCGAGACTAGGTTCGAGGGAGGAATCGAGGTCTTGGTGGTCAAGGATGTCATGCGGGACGTTCGGGCTAGAGAACATGCATGTGAAGGCTGGTTAGTCACGTAATTACAGCAGGTGGGCTGTACATACGTGCAAGAGTTGTTTTTGGTCATGTTGGGCCAAGTTGGGATAGAATCTGAACTCTTTCCATGTTGGAAGTGGAGTTGTATTCTATCTCGTGTGTTGCTCTGTATAAATAGGGGGAGGTGTCCCCTGTTTATTCTTGAGCAAGATTTTAGAGCGTTCAGGTATTAGGTTTGTACTCTTGTGTGGGAGTACTTTAGACAAAAGAAATAAAGATCAATCTAGCAATCCAAGTATCTCTGTGTGGATGAGTTTTCTTGCGTGAGTTTTGACAGCCGCACAGTGTGAAGAAAACAAATCAAGATTGATCGTGCATGCCTGCATCACGTCAACTAGAAGATTGATGATGATCTGGACATGATCTTGCTTTTGGTGATTAGAAGATTGATCCGTGGCAATTGAAGCCCTCTCTGGTGTTTGGTTCGTCACAGCCTTGAAGGTGAAATTTGGTTTCCTCGTCATTAGATGCATTAGTCCAATTGCGAAGGTAATATCTCTTGATCCGTACATCCGATTGGATTGATTCTTATTGGGTTTGATTCGTAATTGAATCTAGTTTCTACAGTTAAAATTTCATATTAATCCAACGGTTAGATCTTTGGCAATTCGTGGTCGCCCAGATTGCTAACCTGGTCGCCAAACAGTAGATCGCTAATTGGTTCAGTCATCTTGCGAAGGTCATATCTTTTGATCCGTAGATCCGATCGAGTTGATTCTTTTTTAGTTCACTTCGGAATTGAGTCTAGTTTATACAGTTAAAATTTCACATCAATCCAACGGTTAGATCTTCTGTAATTTGTGGTCGCCCTGATTGATGTCCTGCTCGCCCGACTGCTCGTGTGGTCGCCCAGATTTAGTCATCTTACAAAGGACATAACTTTAGATCCGTACATCCGATTGACCTGATTCTTTTTGTGTTAGTTGCGGAATTGAGTCTAGTTTCTACAGTTGAAATTTCACGTCAATCCAACGGCTGGATCTTTGGGAATTTCTATTTTAGTAGATGGGTATCGGTCTGCTCGCCCAGACCGCGCGTGGTCGCCCAACAGTTTACGTGCTCGCCCAACCTGCTCGCCCAAGTGCCAGAGTGCTCGCCCAAGTGCCCAAACTGGTCGCCCAAGTGTCCTACTGCTCGTCCAAGTGCTCTACTGGTCGCCCAAGTGCCCAAACTGGTCGCCCAAGTGTCCTACTGGTCGCCCAAGTGCTCTACTAGTCGCCCAGACTGGTCTACTGGTCTCCCAACTGCGTAAACTGGTCTTCAAGCAATTTGAGTTTAAATTGGGGTGTTTGAAAAGATCAAAAATTTGATTTTAGCTTCCGCGCAATCATTCACCCCCCCTCTGATTGCTACATTAGTATATTTCGATCCTACAGTTCAGGAGCATGAACGCTCTTCTTGAGAAGCTCGCAGACATGGATGAGCTTGATAGTCGGGCCAAGAGTGGAGAAACCAAGTGAGGAGATGTCCTCGACATTGAAGATTGCATCGATGACTTCATCCACCGCCTTGGCAAGAATGATGCAAGTTGGGTTTGTTAGGAGGACTATTAGATTTCTAAAGGAGCTAAGGTCGCGCCATCAGTTGCCAACAAGATCCAAGAGATCAAGGCTCGTGTGATGGAGGTCGTGGCCTTGAGAGGTACAAGCTTGATGAGTATACCCCCAAGTCAAGCTATGTACTGTTGATCCTGATAGTCGCAATCTATGCGACATTTCTTTGGTCTCGTGGGCATCGATGCCCCAAGAGACAAGCTTGTCCGATTCTTGATGGGTGAAGAGCAAGAGTTGAAGGTGGCATCTATTGTGGGATTTGGAGGCCTAGGCAAAACCACACTTGCCAATCAAGTGTATTGCAAGCTTGAAGAAAAATTTGGTATCGAGTATTTGTGTCGGTATCTCAAAAACTGATGTACCAAGGCTTCTCGGAAAATTCTATCGAAGTTAAGCCGCAACTCTTTCGAGACACATCCGAGGTGAAGGAGCTTCGGACAAACTAAGGGAACATCTTGGGATAAGAGGTAATTCTTATTTGTTTTTCCGCAATATATTATGTATTTTACATTTTTGTAACATGTTGTTATAATAATTATTGTCAAAGTCGAAACTATATGTTGAAAGCCTTGTGAAATATAGAACACTATAGTAATACTCCCTTGGTCATAAAAGAAAGTCATTTTGACTTTTCAAAGTAAACAAGACGCCACTTTAAGCGCTAAACTTTATCATTTCCAACCGATGTACTATAGATACATTCTACAATGCTACACCAAAACAAATAGGTTCATAAGATCGTAAAAATTATTTACATGTTGATGGGAACGAGTATTTTAAATATGTAGCAATAGCTTTTCAAGACCTACCAAGTAACACAACATAAAAATAAATAAGTTTTGTAAAACTACATGTATTATGATAAAACTACTAGAAAACTATAGATTTGAGAGACTATTTCACAAAATTATAGATTTTAGGCTAAAGCATTTCGCTGAGCTACTTGTTTTAAATTTGCCATCACAAAGCGTTGCGTCCGACATCGGATGCTAGGATTGCTTTAAATTTTCCATGATGTCCAAGTTCTGTCGTGTCCACATCGGATGCTAGCTAGGATTGCTGGCACTGTGGCACGCCCTTCATTTTTGCTCACGAGGAATGCCATGTTGGAAGTCACTTTATTTTGGCAAATTTACTGTGGAAGGAGGCGGCCACAATCCATGTAAGCAAAAATGAAGGGTAAGCCACAGCGCCAGCAATCCTGGCATCCGATGTGGACACAATAGAACGGATGTGAGGGAAATATAGTGACTTCTAGGTGGGCCCAACCTAATCGGATGCAACCACTTGTGACTACAAATTTATAATCTATAGACTACAAATTGATAATCTATAGCTTAGCGAAACGTTTTAGCCTAAATTTTGTAGTTTTGTGAGATAGTCTATTAAATCTGTAGTGTTATGATAGTTTTATATAATATTTGTAGTTTTGCGAAATTTACTAAACAAATCCACAACATCAGATGGGACACTAAATGCGTCCTTAGATATATATAATACCTAACCGCTATGTACGTGCTATTTTCCTTTGTTTTGTGATGTTAGGTCATATGAAAATCTTATTCCTTAATTTATGTCAAATTCTAAAAGTGGATTCTAATAAAATAGGATTAGTACGGAGATTAACTGAATTGACAATTTGATAATCATCACGTATGAAAGTCTATTAACACTTATGGATATGTATAATCTATTAAAAATATATCTGCCTTAATATTAGAATTTCGGAATTGTTAGAAATATGTCGAATGATTTTTTCAATATCAGTTGAATTTTTAGACCAAGCAATAGGCACGCCCTAAAACACCTCGGATCTCTCTCTCGTGTTCCTAAGAACAAAGAACTAAGGGCACATCTAAATTGGCTTTGCTCTCGTTAGCGTCTGCCACCCTCACCTAGAGATGGCAATCGGGCACGGCGGGCACGGGTAGTCCTCGCCCATACCCGTGCCCGTGACCCCGTATTCCCAGCGGACATACCCATGAAGCTTCATGAGCGACAAACATCCCCATACACGCCGCATGGTATACCCGTTACCGCCAAGTTATATGAACTAGCAAAACAAAAAGAAAAAAACATGTAGTTGCGATATCGTCTCATAAGCTCAAGATAAGGTGAAAAATTAGCGATGATCTTACAATCTTGGTGAACCATCGGTCTAAATGGAAGCAAAGTTCAACCATTGAAACATACATCAAACATTCACATTTCACACATACAAACACAAGAGAAGTACATTATATAGAGCCATCTAATAAGACCAATAAGCCCGCCAATGTATCACAATTCGGTGATTCTAGTTAGTTAGTACATAGCTATTATCTCAAATAAAATAAGTGAGAATTTAAAAGTTTGCGACTGGCACTTAATCATGCATGCACAAACAAATAAAACAAGTCTTAGGAAAACAATAAAGCATCAGAGGAAAACCAAACCAAGAGAAAAGAAAAGAAAATTAATAGAAAGCTAGTAGCCTGCGCCAACTCGGCACAGATTTTCTACTCGCCTTCCCTTACATGAGATGGTTTGATTTATTGATGATACGACATCACACTATATATCAAATTTAAGCAACATAAATACGAAAAAGAGACGACTAAAAAGTGACACCATACAAAGTTATTCAACAAACTAGTGGAAGGCCAGTCAATTGCTTAGCTGAACACATAGGAGTGGTCTACTACACATTAATCCAACTATGAGCTATCGGAACTGAACACATTAATCCAACTGAACACAATAAATCCATGCCTAACTACGTTCAGTAATGAAGATCCTCCACATCAATCCAACTATGAGCTATCGGAAATCGATATCAACAAAGCATCCATAAAGGCTATCCAAGGGCTTAGCGAGCTTACTAGACTGAGGGGCAAGACTTGGGGCCGGGATGAGCGCCTGGATCTGGACTCTGGAGTCGAGACTTGGGGCAGGGCGACCAGAGGCCGCTCGGGGTAGAAAGCGGTCGCCGACCGGACACCAGAGGAAGCAGGGTGACCGGACACTAGAGGAAGCAAGGCGATCAGAGGCAGCTCGGGGTAGGAGGCGACCGGGGGACGGGAGGAGGCAGTGTACCTCAGGGTAGAGGCGGCCAAGGAGGTAGGGGCAGCCATGCGATGTGAACGATGCAGGTCGGCGGGTAGCCGTGGCGCCGTGATGAAACGCTGGTTGGAGTCGAGACTTGGGGCCGGCTCACCGGGATGAGAGGGCTAGCGGCTAGTCGGGACTAGGGAGGGAGGCAGCTTGGGATCAGAGACAGCCTGCCCCGGCGGTGCTATTGGATTTGGACTTTAGGGTTAGGGTCATGGGAGTTTGGAGGAGTCAGGCGAATCGCTAGGAGGCGGTGAATGGCGTGGGAGTCGAGGCGTTGTTCAGCCTTGGGGAATTGGGGGTACCCACGGATCTAGGGTTTTTACCATGTAAACCTTTGTTTCACGGGTAAATGGGTATAAGCGTGCAGGTATAGCTTACCCATACCGTACTGTTACGGTGGGTGAAAATTAGCCCCATTTCTATACCCGCGGGCAAAAAAACCCCATACCCGCCTCTATTCGGGTATTTACCCGCAGGCACGCGAGTAAATGGGCACAATTGCCATCCCTACCCTCACCTGCTCGCTCCACCTTCTCTCCACACAATTGCTAGCTCTGCTCCCATTGTGTGCCTTCTCCTTCGTCACCGCAACCAGGGGCGGAGCTGGGCCTCGGGCCACCGGGGCCCGAGGCCCAGCTCAAAAACCGGAGGCTGACCGTGCAGGCTTACTGGAATTTGCTAAGCCCAGTGAGCAAATATCTCAAAGAGCATGGTGAACAAACCATTGGCAGAGGCATTTGAATATCTCTGACAAAAATAAGCTGGCAGAATCGCTAAATGAATCCTAGCAAACAAGCCAAGCAACGGACATGTCCTACAATTGCATGTCGCTAAACAAGATTCAATGTGACATATAACCAATCCCTTTCTTTTTAAGAGGAAAGACCTAGAAACAAGACTATGGACAGTGGAGTGCGGACATAAATGTATGTTTTTGTAATTCAAATATGGCCTATATACAACACAAAATCAGAGTCAGTGAAAAAGTTTACGTGCATCTTTGTAAATTTGGATAACTGTACTCCTTGGACTTTGGCAATCTCTTTTGGACAACTTGAAAAGTACACCTTTCAAGGCATAATATCATATCACCATGCAAACTAAATACATGCATGCTATTACCCTCAGGACCAGGGGCGGAGCCAGGCCTCGGGCCACCCGAGTCTGGGCCAAGGCCTGGCAATAAAACTCGCAAGCTAGGTTCATCAAAGGGGTCGTTTCGGGCTTGCTCTATCTGCACCAGAGGTGGGAGAAAATGGTTGTCCACAGAGGCATCAAGGCAAGCAACGTGCTCCTAGACGAAGACATGAACAGACCTAGCTTGCGAGTTTTGGCATGCAATGGCTCGGACCAGAGGCCTCGGAACCACACCTACCTTCCAACTACCACCCATTGCCTTGCTACCATCGTTGTTGCTCACGTGGGGGTGACAAGCCAAGGAGGTGGCAACATTGGTCCTCGTTAAAATGCCACTCGGGCCCACTATCATAGACACAGAAGGTCCCACATGTCATTGAGAGAAGAGTGGCATTTTACCGAGTGGCAATATCAGGGGTGGCATTTTATCAATTTTTTCTCGGACTAAGGGGGTTCACAACGACTTGACGTCAGAGTAGGTGTCTTAGCGGTGCGCCAGCACTGACATTCAATAGTTTAAAGTTTTGGTCTCCATATTGAATTATGTGAAACTTTCATTTCGAAAGTTTGAACCCCAAGTTGAAAGTTGATAGTCTTTGGTTGGAAGATTTTGTATTTGAGTTGAGACTCAAAATGGAGGTGGTTTTGCGCTGCAAAAAATGTCTTTCAACTGCGAATGACAATTGCTCGTGAATTCCCGATTTTCTGCGCGCTCGTATGTTATGATTTTTGATACTTTGGCCCAAAAAATGAATATCATCTTTTGAGTTCCCAAAATGGTCAAGAATGCTATTTAGGTCTATACAACTAGGTATAATAGCGCGCTACACCGTGCCGTTGGTATTAGCTGCGTATGGGAATCAGTAACGTAATACTATAAATGCTGATCGTGAGAAAAAATTTGGCACAAGTTTTTTGTAAACTGAATATGCGGAACTACTGATCCTTTTTTTAAAATACCAGTAGAAGAACCTATTTATGATCTAAAATTTTTTAAAATCTTACGGGTCAAAAGAACCGTTTTTTGTGTGCAAAATAATCGATTGAAAGACCTGCTTGTGATCCAAAATTTTTAAAATCTTCTGGACCGAAAGAACCGGCGACCGCGTTGAATTTGCGGAACTACGGGGTCTTTTCTATAAAATAATCGGTGGAAGGACTTGTTCGCTATTTCAAATTGTTTGAAATCTCCCGGGGCAAAAGAACCGGACCACGTGGTCTTTTTTGCAAAATAACCTGGTGAACGCGCTGAATTTGCAGAACTCCGAGGTTTTTTTCGTAAAATAATCGGTGGAAGGACCCGTTCGCGATTTATAATTGTTTGAAATCTCCCGGGGCAAAAGAACCAGACTACGGGGTCTTTTTTGCAAAATAACAGGTAGAAGGACCAGTTCGCGATTTTTAATTTACCGTGGAAGGACCCGTTGGTAATTTCTGATTTTTTAGGCGCTTTTCCGGGAATGCGATGACGTGGTGCTTGGGTTGAGCCGGAATTCTTCGCGATTTATAATTGTTTGAAATCTCCCGGGGCAAAAGAACCGGACTACGGGGTCTTTTTTGCAAAATAACAGGTAGAAGGACCAGTTCACGATTTTTTATTTACCATGGAAGGACCCGTTGGTAATTTCTGATTTTTTAGGCGCTTTTCTGGGAATGCGATGATGTGGCGCTTGGGTTGAGCCGGAATTCTCCCCGCTATAAGATATACTAGATCTGTGGCCTTGACGACGCTTGCAACAAGAATGTGCCGATCATAATATGAAATTCATGTTTTTTCCGCGAAGAAAATGATCTAGATGTAATTTCTAAAAATCTCTAGGATGGATTGTATAATTTCCGCTATACGTGCTGTAACTTTGAGAAGCTTTCGGGCCTCTGCGATAAATTCCATGTAATTCTAAAATGTCTTCAAAACTTCGGAATAATTTTTTTGGGCGTGATTTCCGTGAAAACAGGGCCTTACTGAGAAGAAAGGACCTAGAAGTAATCCGTAAAAATCTTCAGGGCAAAAAAATGGCTAACATGCAATTTTAGAAAGGCTCACGTGAATTTCCGCACAGGAAAATATGCTGAAAACAAAGAATGGAAGTTAGGAGGTTCCACGCAAACAACAGATCAACATGTCCTTGCGCACATGGAAAAAAAGTACTATTTTTGGGCGTGATTTAAGGAAAAGCAGGCCTTACCGAGAAGAAAGGGACCTAGAAGTAACCATAAAAATCTTTGAGGCAAAAAATGGCTAACATGCAATTTTACAAAGGCTCGTGTGAATTTCCACATAGGAAAATATGCTAAAAACAAAGAATGGAAGTTTGGACGTTCCTCGCAAGCGAAAGACCGGCATGTCCTTGCGCTACGGGAAAAAGTACTAATCATCCTAAAATGCTTTGAAATTCGGAATAATTTTTTGGGCGTGATTTTAACAAAAGGCAAACATGTCCTTAAGCATATGGAAAAGAAGTACTAATCTACTAAAAAAATAGATGAAGACGTAATTTCCTAAAAGTTCGGGCACTGTTCCGACTTAATCCAGAAGTTTCAAGGTCTTCCTTGCAGGAAAAGAGGGTCTTTTCGCAAATTTTGGGGCATTTTTTTTTAAAAAAGGACTTTTATGTAATTCCGGAAATTTGCTAGGGTCTCTACGCAAAAAAAAAACAGGCGTTGAGCGCACGGCACGCGCGGGAACGCGGGCCCGAACGCCAGCGCCACGTGTCGGATGGGAAAAATTGGACGCAAACGCGCGCGCGTCGGATCGAACACGCGAGCTCTCGCTCGCTACGTTGCGTGCGATCGCTGCGCTACGGCACCGTTTATGGCTAATCACTGCGAGAAATTACTTAACCCTAACAACCGCGTGAATAAAGTAGGCGACGTGGCTCAACGATCTTTGCGCCGTACAAACGACGCCTAGGTTTTCTGTTGACACTCGCGACGCGTCGCTCGGCCTCACGTCCACGCCGCCAAAACCATGATGTGGCACGCCGAGCGTCCCGGAAATCTTCGGTCTTTATATACGGTAGTATATTATGCACTAAACATTATATTTTCACGAATTTCCGTACGATGGTTTCAAAAGTGCCACCTGGTGATAAAGATGCTGATTTTGACAAAATTGGAGGACTTGAGATATGAAGCCAGACCCTCAATGTATGTACAAGTTCAAGAACAATTAGTGAACACTTGTACAACATCGATGCATATAATCTGTACACATGAGTAAATAAAAGCACCAAATAATATTAGCAGTCGTAAATAGGTCTCAGGGCATGTACAAAGGCGTGATGTTAGCTGTTTGTTTGTCCTACATCGTAGGATTTTTGTTGACATGAAGAGAGAGAACAAGTAGAGAGAGAGAGTATCAGTCTCTTGTGAAGAGATAAGCCATGCCCATCAAATAAGGAGATGTATATAGCAATAAAAACAACAATCCACAATTTGTGTAAGAAAGGATCGATTATATATGATCAGTATCTTCCTTTATCTTTAAGGCAGTCAATCTAATGTAATGTCAGGTCCCGGATTTATAAATCTGAAATCCTCTATATATACTGCGCTAGTCCAAGATCCCGCTACACTGCTAAAAAAAAGTTATATTAGACACATCATCACAGATTGTTTTCATGAAAACCGTCTGTGATATGTTTCGAACACATCACAGATGGTTTGTGATTGAAACTGTCTGTGATGTTGGATCACTACAGACGATTTTATCCATAAACCGTCTGTGATAAAAGCGAGAACTTCACAAACGGTTTGTGGATAAAACCGTCTATGATGAGGAAATATCGCAGACGGTTTTATCAACAAACCGTTTGTGATGAAAGCAAAAACTTTGTACTTATCACAGACGGTTAACATCACAGACGGTTCTAGCCAAAAACCGTTTATGATGTTCACACATCTCAGACGATTTTAATTTGAAACCGCCACAAATAATAAATATTGCTAATTACCTCTCCTGCCTTCTAATTTGAAAGAATTAAAATTAAATAATATTACATTTGAAATAATTGGAACTAATATTCCATTTGCAATAATTGAAAAGAACGACCAAAACAGATTCAAAACTTCGGAGACCGTTTTGAGGCCCTAAACGATATTTTTTTTGGAATTCCTTCACCACGCACGCACTCGCACAAACCATTAGAATCCAACCATCTGATATTCGCACTTATGAAATTCGAGTGCTTCTTTTCATTATCTTTCCAACGAGCCAAAGAACGCCCCGATCGGACTTACGAGTCAAAAGTTATGGCTATTTTAACAAACGTGCTCGAATTTCGTATTTGCAAACTAGAATTGGTGCCCAAAAGAATATAATCGGAGAGCTCATCGTGTGATGATTCTAGAAAGCACAAGAACACCAAAATCGAAGGTACGAGTCAAAAGTTATGGTGTTTTTACAAGTTTCATTAATAGTAATGGCACATATATTGCAAGCATTATTAATAGTCAAAAGTATGGAAAATAAATTTAAAAGTCTTAAATTTTGCTAATTACCTCTATAGTTTACTAATTTGAAATAATTGGAAATCAGTGTTCGGGTGTTTCATAGGATTAAAGGGAGGAGGGATGCATTATATATCAGATATGATCATACTACCACTAAAGTACTAGATCTTATAAGAACTTTAAAGTTAAGCGTGCTTGGACAAAAGTAGTAATAGGATGGGTGACCTCCTAGGAAGTTCTTGTGTGGTGTTAAAAATGTTCGGATCCAATCAGAATTTTGTGGTGAGTTTTTTCACTAACGGTTAGAAAACCGTCTGCAATGACTCTTTGTCATCACTGACACTTGCTTACAGACGGTTCACAAAACCGTCTATGATGTGATTTACGAACCATCTATGATGACCTGTTCTGTAGTAGTGCTAGTATATACAGTGGTAACATAGATAAAATATCATTCTATACAACAAATTAACTAAGAAAAAACAAATTATTATTAAATAACGCAAATGACATTATAGTCAAAGTTTATACAACTATGCCTTATAGGCTTAAGAAACAAATAAACTATTGCAGTGGAAATAAAATAACTTAGACCATTTGACGTGCCACACGCAATCATCTGAGAAACGCCTTCCTAATCCACATAGTCTTCATAGTATTCCTCCTCATAGAACTAAGTATTTCCTGATCCTTCCTCAGTAACTAATCAACAAAAGCATAAAGCCGTGAGTACAAAAAAATACTCAGCAAGCCATAGGGAAAATAATGAAATATATTCATGCAAGGCTTGACAAAGGATAGCCATATGGTTCTTTTGCAGAAAGTAGTAACGTGAATTGCAATACAATAAATAGATCAAAAGCGTATTTATGAAAAGATAATAAATAACTGGTAAATATATGGTAGATAACATGAACATAATGGTGAGGCATCACTCTACACCATCCAAAAACAATTATCAAACTACTAAATTCAACAATATAACTTTAGACAACAAACAACAGTGAACTCCCGTTCACATCCCAACAATTCCACCTTCCAACATTTTATGAAAACACTCTATACCTCATGTGAACTTTTCGGACATGTCCATGACCGCGGACACGGCTATTCGAATAGTTTTACACTCTGTAGAGATTATACAGCTTTAGCCATAAGACATGATATTCTCATATTGCCACGCGATAAACACACTTCCTTTGGTGTGTCGATGGAGAATTATGACAAAGCCTTTACAATGTACTGTTTAAACTCGGTACTGTTTACTAAAGTTTTGCCTCTCAGGGCCTCCTATTGAGTCATGTGAATCTATCTGTCTAACCCGAAACCCACACCGCCAATTGGCAGTACTCAAGGCTAGACATTAAAAATTAATCTGTTAGGTCTATCCTAACCAGACATGTGGTTATACGGTTAGGCCCAGTTCAATGGCGCACAAGATTAAATCCTTAAGTTGTCTTAGGTAAGACATCCACATCCCAATATGCTAAAAGTACCACCTTTGTAAGATCAAGGATAGCCGACTCGGGGGGTGAATAGGAGGTTTCTAAATTTTTCTACTCTAATTTCAATTTGCAAGATCACTAAGCAAGAATTGCAATTTAACAATTTAACACTAAGTTTCTCTAGTGATCACTAAATGTCCCTACGTTTCAAGTATAGCCAAGATACAATACTACCTTGTGTCGGGCGATCGGGATCGCCAACATGAAAAATGAGGTAGGGGTTAATGAGAAGCAGGACCACAAGCTGCGCTTTGCTCGAGCAGGGAATGAGGTCGAGGAGGTCTATGGTGAACAAGGAGACAACGGACGAGGCAGAGATTTATCTGGTTCGAGCCCCCGAAAAGGTAAGCTCTACTCGATCGCCTTGTGGCGGTGTTTCTTGCCTTTTGTGGATACAAAGGAGGATTCTGACTCAATCTTGGCGATGCTAAGTCTAGACTTGAACTCCGAGGTCTACGTGTGTTGGGTTGGTCTTTTCGGTGTTTACAAAGCTTGATCTTATACCCATTCTTCTTGCAGCGTTAAGGAGTAACCCTCGGATCGTGGCCTTTATGCATATTGATTGCGGTGGTAACGTTCCGATCCGTCGCGACGCTGCATTACTCCATGATCCCACGTTCTCAGAATCGCCAAGTGATAACGTGCGGGATCAAGAGACCGCTATCGACCTTGAATCATCGAGCAATGGTCGTGAGGGCCACGAGCTCGGTGATCTTGTGCCCGGCTCGAGTGGCCTCGGGCTTGATCTCGAGTCTTTGGTCGAGGACCCACGGGCTAGAGGGTCGGTTGATTGGCTTGTGACCAAACCAAGGGTTGCCCGCCCCGGCAGCTAGCCCCGAGGCTCAAGGTCGAGAAGTAGCACCAGAATGGCCTCGAGCCTCACCCAGTCGTTGGCGGCAACCCTTGTAAGGTCTTGGAACCTTGCTCGAGGCTCGAAGCGGAGATGTAAAAGTGAACCCAGGCGAGACACTGGCGACCTTTGATTTTTCCGAAATGATACGGATGCCAATGTAAGCGGACACTGCAATGCTTGAGTCCGCGCTCGAGGTCTTAATTGAGCCGTCTAATCATGCTCGTAGCGTCTTTTGGCGCCAGAGGAGGTTAAATCCTAAGAGCGCCGTGGAAGACCCCGAGCTTTGGATAATCGGCTGAAAGTTTTTCGCCCTCCCCAAGCCTTCTCGCCATGAAGCATCCGCCTTTCCATCTTCACTCGACGTTTTGCCATGGCCAAGCCGGGAAAAGCACCTTATCTGGTCCACGAGGATGAAGGAGCTCGAGGCCACAGGGGCATTGGATCGGGTGACTGGCGGTTGCGGTGGCGAGACCGAACCTCATCCCCGAGATAGCGAGATCGTCAAGCGAGCAAACATTCCCTCTTGGCTGCGGACCGGAGAGCGAATTCTTGGCCGACATCCTCGGCAGTTGCAGTGAAGTGATCAACCTGGTACCCAACTCCGTCCTCACCTTAGCCGTCTTCTCCCATCTATGCGAGGGTTCTCGGGATTCTTCCCCCTCGCTCTTCTTCTTCCTTCTCCCTCTTCCGCTCCGGGAAGGACCCGTGGTCGGTGCCTCTACTTCGGCGGCCCGGCTCAAGTGGGTTCTGCCCAAGATCCTGGCCGGGACTCTCTTGGTCCATGGTCGGGCGTTGGTTCTACCTCAAGAAGGGGAGAAGCGGAGGTGCGATCTGAAGAGCCGCCATCATCGGGAAGATAGAGACCCCAGAGATCGAGGACCTCAACGTCGGCGAGAAGCCATCGCCGCCATCCACATTTGCGCCACACGCGGTCTCACCGGTCGAGCGATCGCGAACGATTTTTGCGGAATCGGTGTCCCCCTGCGGAAGAGGTTACATCCGTTCTCCCAGATCCGTGGGGCGACGATTCGACCCGAGAGTTCATCTGGTAAGGTCTTCAGCCACAAAGCTTTTGATTGACTTCGTACTTCTTCCTCCTATGATGGCTCTTGCTCGTGTAGCGCCGAAGGAGTCCTGGGTCGTGGCCAGGATGCAGGAAATGTTCGGGAAACTGGCGTATGAATACACCCTCGACGATCCGGTCCCGAAGAACGTCTTGCGACGAAAACCCGAGGTAAGCCTTCCACGACCTCTGACCTCATCGAACATCGCACGTCTTTACGACCGTGCTTACTTGTAGGATCATCAAGAGTTGTGGGAGACAACATGAGATCGCTCCCCTGCGATGAGGGCAAGAGCAAAAGGAAAGAAAAGACTCCCCTCAACCAGAGCTGACCGCCAGGGGACGAAGAGGCCTCACATCGAATGGGGTGATCGCGCCATGGTAAAGACGATCATAGCCAATTTCGAGCTCGCGCCTTGGCTTCTCGGGGCCTAACAAAGTTTCTTTACTTGGCGGCAACAAAGCGCAGCTGCCGCCGCCAGACCACCGAAGCTCGCCCGCCAAAGTGCGGGCTCGTCATGAGCTTTGCCTCCCAGACCGGAGGAATGAAGTGGATTCCTCCTCCAAGCTCGAGGCGATAGGACCATCGCCGCCATCGGCGAGGCAGAGGCCACCGACCTGTAAGAGCCCGGCTTTGCAACCTGCTCCATCTCCGTGTTTTCTTAGTGCTTATCCTTGATTGCAGACCTCGGCGCTCGAGACCCGAGCTTGCCCACACCGACAATGCTCGTTGTTGTGGTGAGTCCGAGTCGAGGAGGGGGCAACGCCTACATCTTGGCCCCCCACGCCGGTCTTACGGACAAAGCGCGCTCTGCCGGGACCTCGAACCGGGCCTGGTGGAGGGTTCGACCAAGGCCCCGATAGCTTGGACGAAGGGACCCCTAACTGCGATCACGAGGATTACAAAGACCGGCGAGGCAGGTACCCTCATGATCGTCGATCCTCCGAGATCGAGGAGACATGGGCGTCCGGGCCCCTCAAGTCGCGACTCTGCCGATCGTTGGCGGCCGTGTCACCGAAGTCCCCGAGGCCCGCCGACCAAGACCGCGCTTGATGGCGAGACGCGGTTTCGCCACGGAGAGCGACCACGACAACGGAGGCACTCCGATGACCCGACTTGCGAACTTCCACTCGGGAACACAACCTCCACCCCGGTGGGTCGGATCGATTCTGCCGCGACAACTCCCGCCAATGAGCTGGCGGAACCTTGACTACGGAGGTCGGGCCCGGTTATCGCGGCCGTACCTCCGTCGTGGGGTCCGGCATGACACCGATGTGGAAGGATCTCGAGCTGCCGCGACACCGTCGTCCGTGGGCCCGGACAAGGTGTCGGGCGGTGATTGAAGAAGGCCTAGGTCACGGGGACACGGGCGAAGGTTTTGAGATCAACGCAGCTTCGCCGAAGAGCTGAGCGAGGAGTTCTCCAGCGCGACGCGTCAACGGCCGACTCCGTGAGGTAGGAACCTTCCTTATATGCCCCGCAATCGTTGTGTGTTCTTGACAACTTACCAAATCGTGTTCCTCGTTTTCAAAGGCGGTTGTGGCGTGACCCGAGGGCTTCAAGGTCTCAACGAGCATGCCGACGTGCTCCGCCAGATCTTGAACGCCGTGGAAGAGAGGGAGACCGAGCGTTCCAGGCTCTGCGCGACCATTGAAACCGACGCGCAGGAAATCGAGCGGCTCAACCGGGAGCTCAACGATCTGCGTCGCACGATGGTGGCGCTGGAGGCGTCCCATGCCGCCGAGCTCGAGAGGACCAAATCCTCCGGCGCGAGCATGGGTTCAAGGCGCAGGAGTACGAATCTGGCCCGAGCGACTAAAGCGATCGAGGCCCTTGATGCGGGCGCGCCAAGGTCGAGTTCCGGAGAAAGCCGCCATGAGCGAACTCTTCAGACTCGGCGCCGAGACCCTTCAGCGCCGGGATCGAGGCCCTCGAGAAGGCCCGCGAGAACAAGCGCCGCCGCTGCCCAGCGCTGTCGACGAGAAGCGCCAAGGTCGTGGCACTTGAGGAAGTCGCCGAGAGCAAACCATCGCCACGACCACGGCGCTTCGCCGACGAAGCGTGCCAAGGTCGAGGCGTTGGAGAGGCTGTTGCCGAGCTATCATCCTCAACCAAGGTGTCTCGAGCTAGAGGCCAAAGTCGCGGGGTTGAAGAGAAGCTTGGTCGTGCAAGCAGGCGGCGAAACCGCTTTGACCCAACTTAACGATTTAACGTCGCCGAGCCGGGACGCAACTAACGAGGCCCTCTGCGGCAAACCGAAGCCTCGGCGCTGCGGACGAGTCGCCGAGCTCGAGCAAGAAGCTCTTCATACAGAATGGAGGATCTGTAGCTCAAACATCCTTGATCCTGAAACAACATTCGATGTTATCAAGCTGGTTTGGGTTACCTTTTTTTGAAGTGTGCGTTTCTTATTCGCGATCAAGATCCATAGGCCGTTCGCGAGATGTTACATCCTAGCTACCCGTTGGGTCTAAGGTCGAAACAACGCCGACCTTGGACACAAGTATAAAACGAGCAAATGACCATGACTGCAGAATCGAAATGGAGTACTCGCGAAAAAGAAATGCACAAGCGAACCTAGTGAATAAATCACCAACTCCACGACCACGACCATGCACGCACTTAATAGCCGAGGTCAGAGCTTGTAGTTCAAACCACGACGCAGGGGGTGAGCTGATTGCGAAGAGTTTAAACACATTGAGCTCGACCATGGGGGTGAGCGTAAAGCTCATGATACCCGGACTAAGGAGGCGAATGCGAAAGTCGTGTCGAAGAAAAATTACAGAGGCGCTCATAAAGAAAAAGACATGAATAATAAAAATCGGAGAATATCCTTTTATTGAAGCTTTAAAGGTATAGAGATTACACATAAAACTTGCGAAGTTGATCTATGTTCCACGAGCTAGAAAGCTCTCTGCCATCGGGCATCGCTAGCCAGAAGCCCGTGCGATCTGTTGAAAGCGACTCTATAGGGCCCTCCCATGAGGATAACTTGTTGGTCTTGGACAATACCGAATCCGTCTCGGGGCTAAGTCCCCAACAAGGAGCTTCCTAGGTCGTGCCGTCGAGACGCATGTCTGCGAAGAGCTTGCGGTATCGTTGATCGTAGCGAAGGCACGACATCTTACTTCTTCCACGAGGGCAAGGTCAAGAGACCGTTCTTGCTCGAAGTCGATGTGGTCGACGGTGACCTGGCGGAGCCAGCGTTACCTCCGGAGGCGGGGCGGCCGATACCAAACACGGTGAAAGGGTGTGGACCTGTTGCTTGGCCGATCGTGGGTACGAATAGACCATAAGGCGGTGGGAAGTTCGTCCACCTGTGTCGTGCCAGTAGCGTTTGAGCTCATCAGTAACTTCGCCTTTTGGCGCTTTGGACGATCTGTCTGTTGGCGCTCTGCCGCTCCGTTGCTCTGAGGATGAGCCACCGAAGCGAAGCACACTTTGGTGCCCATGTCCTCGCAGAATTCCTGGAATAATTCACTGGTAAACTGAGTACCATTGTCAGTGATAATTCTGCATGGAACCCCATACCTGGTGACCACGGACAAGCGGAAAAAACGAACAGCGGCCCGAGCAGTGATGGTCGAGACCGGCTCAGCCTCAATCCATTTGGTGAATGTGTCGATGGCTACTGACAGAACTTTCTCCCCGGTTGTTCGGGAAAGGGGCCGAGGATATCGAGCCCCTGTGTCGAGAAAGGCCGAACAAGCGGAATGGTCTCAAGAGCGAGCGGTACCGTGTACCTTTACGGCGTGAAACCGACATGCTCGGCGGTCGGACAATATCCCGAGCATCTGTAATGCCGTCGGCCGATAATATCCTGAGACGGAAGGCCTTGCCGACCATCGTCTGTCTGAAGAGTCGCCTACGAGACCCGAGTGGATGTCGTTGAGTAGGTACTTACCCTCCTCCGTGGAGATGCACCGAGTCATGATGCGAGACATTCCGTCTCAGAGCTTGCCATCCACGAGCTTATACAAGCTTGCTCGACGCTTAATCTGCTTACATTAGCGGGGTCGGGCGGCAGTCGCCCGTGCCGAAGCGTGTATGGGTTTGGCCCATGCGGAATACCTTCCACCACACCAAGTACGACCTCGATCGGAGATAAGCGGAGCCGTCGGCGTCTCGAGGATGGCGTCGGGGGTATCTCTTCATCGGAAGAGCCGAGCTTGGAGAGAAAGTCTGCCTTTGGAGTTGTCCTTCCTAGGGACATGCCTAAGCTCAAATTCTGGAACCATTTCTCCATCTTGCGGACCTCGGCGAGATACCTTGCCATTGCATCCCCCGAGCATTGATAGTCCTTGTTGTACTGGTTGATGACGAGCTGGGAGTCTCCCTTCACGACCAACCGTCGCACGCCCAAGGACTTGCAGGCTCGTAAGCCCGCCAAGAGAGCTTCATATTTCGCCATGTTATTGGTCGCAGAAAGCCAAAGCGAACTACATACCTCAACTGGTCGCCCCACGGGGTAAGGATAAGTATCCCAGCCCCCGGGCGTTTGAAGGACCTCGAGCCGTCGAAGAACATGATCCAGGGCTCCTCTTCTTCGACCTCGAGCCTGCGGGCTGCGGCGTCTGTTCGACCACGACGGTCGGCGAGCAGCACCGTGACTTGATAGTCGTTCTTGCCACGACACGGATGTCAAACGCCGCCGGTTCCATAGCCCATTTAGCTATCCGTCCGCCGCTATACGGATTCGCGCAGATGTCACCGGCGGGAAGTTGCTCGGGGCGACCACGGAATGCGCTCGAAGTAGTGTCGAAGCTTGCGCGAGGCCATAAGAAGAGCATACAGCAGTTTCTGCACTTGCGGGTACCGCTCCTTTGGGCCATGTAAGACCTCGCTGACATAGTAAATCGGATGCTGCTGTGTCCCCGTTCGGCAACTAGGACAGCACTTACGGCTTGGGTGGTGGTGCAAGGTAGAGCAACAACCTTTCGCCAGTCATGGAGTTGTAAGGAGGGTGGGGATGATGATATACCTTCACTCGTCGAAAGATCGTTGTGCTACGGCGTCCATTCAAAGCCCGTGCTTCGCAGGTCTTAAAGAATGGGAGACCTCGCTCACGAGCCTCGAAATGAATCACGAGGCGGCCATGCGACCGGTGAGGCTTTGTACTTGCTTGATCGAGGTCGGGGCTCCATCTTCTCGATGGCCGATCTTCTCGGGTTTGGACCAACCCCGAGCCCCGATCATGTATCCAAGGACCTTCCCCGATGCCGCGCCAAACACACACTTCTCGTGGTTGAGCTTGATTTTGTACTGTTCAGTTTGCAAATGTTTCCTCAAGGTCACGGACGTGGTCTCCCGGAGGGGCTTTTGACGATGATGTCATCTACATAGACCTCAAGGTTTCATGTCTGCATGCTCGAAGGTCTTAGTCATCAAACGCTGGAATGTTGCCCCGCATTGCGCAGCACCAAACGACATGGTCGTGTAGCAATAAGTGCGAGCGGGTGATGAAGGCGATCTTGCTCTCGTCGTCGCCGACCGCCACTTGATCTGGTGGTAGCTGAGTAAGCATCCAAGAAGCTTAGCATTTTGGCGTTGGCGGTGGAGTCGACGATCTGGTCGATGCGGAAGGGAAAATTGTCCTTTAGGCAGGCCGAAGTTCAACCCGTATGGTCGACGACATCCTCCACTTGCCACCTTTCTTACGACGATGACCGGGTTGGCCAGCCATTCGAGTAGTCGATCTCGCGGATGAAGCCGGCCTTGAGAGCTTATCAAGGTTTTCCTTGATGACCACAACCTTCTCGGGAGAAGCGACGCGATTCGACGCCTGTGTCTAGAATCGGTTCGACACAGTAACTTGTGCTCGATCACCTCCTTGGAGCGCCAGCATATCCGCAGCTCCCAGCGAATATACCCTTGTTGGCGCGAAGGAAGGTGACGAGCTCGAGTTCTATTTGGGACTTAGCCCGCCGAGGCGTGGACACACTGGTCGTGTCGTCTTCCTCGGCGGCCACGGCCTTTGTTGCCCATTGGGTTGGATCGCCGCCTTCTGCCGGGCATTCTTTTCCGTCACCTCTGGACCTTCTTTGGGCAAAGATATCTGCGAAGCGCCAAGGCCTTGGTCTGCAGACCATGTGCGCCTGCAGTCAGTCACAAGACTGCAATAACGATGCCGTTGGGGCACAGGAGCTTCATGCACCGATGACCGTAATGATTAGCCGCCATAAACTTGATGAGGCGGGCCTTCCGAGAATAGCGTTATGCGGTAGGTCGCCTCGACCACCTCAAAGGTGATCAATTCGGTGCGGAAGTTGTCCGAGCCGCCCGAAGGTGACGGCAAGACCACCGCCCTAAGGAGTAGTCGAGCTCCCGTGAGCGATTCGAAGAAGGAATGGCGATGCTTTTGATTTTTGACCGGGAATCTGCATCCGGCCGAGTGCTTCCGCCTGCGACAAATTAAGAGAGCCGCCGTCGACCATGACACGCCCGACCATCGTGTTCTTGATGGTCGGGTCACGACCAAAAAGCGGTCTTTAAGTCTCGGGCCATACCTTGTAAGGCATCCTCCGGAGAAAAGATGATGGTGGCCCCGGCCCACTTGCAATGCTGCTCGACGGGCTTTCCTGATGCAGCCTGATAGATGGTCCGAGCAGCAGCCTTGATCTCGCGCCTGGACTGGTAGGTCGCCGAGCCGTCGAAGATAACGTCAATCCGGCGCTCGCCCTGTTGGAATTCTAGGTCGAGGTCGCCGTGCTCCGACCCGGCATTCACCCTTTCGGTGGTCGTCATCCTTCGAGAACGGGCATCTCACCACGTCCGTCATAGAAGGCTTCAAGCTTTCCTGCTAAGCCCCGCAAGACCGCGGTCGTGGCCAGGCCATACGTAAACAGCAAAATTTCTCCTCGTCGTTCCCGACCGCCCTTGACTCCTAGCGGTCGAGCATCGGTCCTCCGAGGTCCAGCCGCCCTCTTTACGGGCTGGCCTCAGGCTGACGGATCGAGGCCGACCTTGACGAGGTCGGGTCCCGCCCCGAGTCGATCCGGACCTCAAGGACCTCGCTGGCCGTCCGCCGAGGCGATGACCCATGGTGACCTCCGCCGGTCCTGCGGTCACGCTTCCGCTTCTTGGTGCGGGTGTCTTGGTCGGCACCCTTGGAGTTGGACGGGCCAGCCTCAGAGTGGCTCAAACCAAGCTTACCTTGGTCGTAATCGCGCTTCCAGCGGACGGCGTCGTCCGCGTCCGCGTACCGTTCCGCCATGCGAAACAATTTGTTGACGCTGAGCCTTGTCGTGATCTCGAGGTCTTCGGTAAGGCGCCGGTCGCGAACGCCGAACTTGAAGGCCTTGATGACTGCTTCATCAGAGATACTTGGAATTAGGTTCCTCGTGCGGATAAACCGCCGCACAAAGTCACGAAGAGGCTCGCTCTTGCCCTGGATGACGCGATCCAGGTCCTTCTCCCTCCCTGGCCGCTCGTAACAGCTCTGGAAGTTGGAGCGGAGGGCGCTCTGGATTTGGCGCCACGACCTGAAGGAACCGGGCTTCTGGTTGAAGAGCCAAGTTCGGCGGCGCCGTCGTAAACGTTCGGGAGATAGTTGGCCATGACCAACTCGTCGCCTCCGCCGCTAAAATGGCGGTCGAGTAGATGGACAGAACTTCGTCGGGATTCTTGGTTCCGTCGGCGCTCGATCAAAGCGGGTTTAAACCGAAAGCAGCCAGCGTCTGCGACGAAGGTCGTCGAGTACGCCATGCAACCGTAGGTCGACGGGTCGCGCCGAAACCATCGCGCCAACGAGATCTTCATCACAGACGAATCCGAGCAGGGCTCCTTGACGACCGATCTTGGCGGGATCGGTCATGATCTTGAGCACGGAGTCGCTGGGAGGTATTGCGAGCGGTCTGTCGCGACGGCGTCTGGCGGAATGTCGGGGAAAGTCCCGTGATCTGCTTGCCGGTGGAGTGGAGCTGCGTGGCTCACCTCGCGTCCGGCCGTCGGGATCTTGCCCCGAGGGTGTTCTTTGAGACAAAGGCGCTTCTCGCCTCGGCGGCGGCCGATGGGTGCGCCCTACGACGACGTGATGAATTGTCGCCGCTTCTCGGAGAAGGGTCCTGAGCGGTGACGGTCTTTGCGGAGGAATGGCCTCGATTGCGGCCATGGTCGAAGTTCTTCGCCAAGGCCCGGCCAAAGAGCTCGATTTTGCCCTATCGGGATCAGCCATGATCCGCAATAGCGTGGCGCTCCCGAGGGAGGAGCCTCTCTGGTCCTCCGTTGGGCCGGTAATGGCTTTGATTGATTGATCGCGTGGACCATTCGACGAGCATCCTCGGGAGTTTGTGGGTCGCGATCCGCCGCTGCAGCGTTCCCACCGGGGCGCCCGCCATGAAGCGTCTTTGCTCACGGAGGTGGGGAAGGCGAGAACAAGGATGCGGAGCCAGACTCGCGTCCGATCCAGGCCGGAGAGTGTTCGTTGATGGAAACGCCATGCTCCTAAGACCTCGGAGTTTTCCCGTGAATGAACAAAGCAATCGGGCCCCACGGTGGGCGCCCGGTGTCGGCGATCGGGATCGCCAACCGCGAAAAATGAGGTAGGGGTTAATGAGAAGCGGGACCACTGCGCTTTGCTCGAGCAGGGAATGAGGTCGAGGAGGTCTATGGTGAACAAGGAGACAGCGGACGAGGCAGAGATTTATCTTGGTTCGAGCCCCGAGAAGGTAACAACTCTACTCGATCGCCTTGTGGCGGTGTTTCTTGCCTTTTGTGGATACAAAGGAGGATTCTGACTCAATCTTGGCGATGCTAAGTCTAGACTTGAACTCCGAGGTTCGTGTGTTGGGTTGGTCTTTTCGGTGTTTACAAAGCTTGATCTTATACCCATTCTTCTTGCAACGTTAAGGAGTAACCCTCGGATCGTGGCCTTTATGCATATTGATTGCGGTGGTAACTGATTCGATCCGTCGCGACGCTGCATTACTCCATGATCCCACGTTCTGAATCGCCAAGTGATAACGTGCGGGATCAAGAGACCGCCATCGACCTTGAATCATCGAGCAAGCGGTCGTGAGGGCCACGAGCTCGGTGATCTGTGCCTCACTCGAGTGGCCTCGGGCTTGATCTGAGTCTTTGGTCGAGGACCCACGGGCTAGAGGGCTGGTTGACTGTGCTGACCGACCAAGGGTTGCTCGGCCCCCGACATACACCAACCAAAAATCTCAAATCGCTAGAAATGTAGATTTCACAAGAGATTAAGAATTGTAAACCACAAGCAAAGAACACAAGAATTTATCCCATGGTCTCAGAGACTTGCTGATCTCTCCTAATCCACGTTGAGGTGACTTGAACAATCTTCAAGCAGGCTCCACCCGCTTGAGCTTTCCTCGATCAATAAGGTAATTCTTCCTCGCTCTGGGTAGGCAAACTCTAGCCTTCACAACTTGCCGGGGCTTCTCACAACCTCCGTTGAGAAGCTCACCACGCTTGATCACCTCCAAGCCATCTAGAAGGTGGCAACCTCCAAGAGTAACAAATCTTGACGCTTGTTTGAGATCAAAATGAGTGTCTAAAGACTCAAAACTAAATGCAACACTCAAACTTTACTCCTCACTAGCTCAAATGAGAATTGAATGCACTAAAGAGAGGAGATGGCTTGCTAGAGCTCAAATATCATCAATGAGGGCCAAGAGGGGTTCTAGAATGCAGGTGGAGAGGTATTTATAACCCCCACCACCAAAACTAGCCGGTTGAGCTCGAATTGTGCTCAAGTCAGCATTTTCGGTGCTACTACCCATGTAGGACCGGTAGCACCGGGTTCCAACCCAACGGTTGGAACAGTGCATTAAATCTTGTTGCTGAAGCCATTGTCTGAGAGGGTCGGTGCTACCATCCAACCGGGACCCGAGCATCGGGCCTCTTTTAAATTTTCTCAGCCGAAGGAGCGTTCTCTAGAATTTTTGCATGGTCATTTTGGCCGGTACTACCGCTTCCCCGGTAGCACCGGGATACCATGGGCGGTAGCACCAGACGACGAAAAATCTCCAAAACACACCCTTCTAAAATTTTTGCACCGGGCTGTTTGGCCGATGCTACCGCTTCTCCGGTAGCACCGGGATAACATGGGCGGTAGCATCGGGATAACATGGGCGATAGCATCGGACCGCCAAAAATCCTAAAAACACACCCTTCTGGAATTTTTACACCGGGCTATTTGATCGGTTCTACCGCTTCCTCAGTAGCACCGGGATAACATGGGGGGTAGCACTGGACCACTTGGATGCCCAAAAATGCACCTCTCTGAATTTTTTGGAATTTCATCATTGAGCCACTATATGTTGATGCATAAGTTTGAGTATATAATTTTGAGCCTTTAGACCTTAGATGACATCAAGATAACATCAAGACCCCTCTTAATAGTACAGCTTTATTTCTAGCAATCCGATCTTTTCTCTAAACTCTGAGATCGGTAAAAATACTAGGAAAAAGTCCTTAAATTTGTACCTTTGTCACTTGTTTGATGATTTGATCTTCTTTTGCGCAATTCTCATGCTTCCATGATCGTCAACCATGGGACTAACGTATTTTCAACATTCTCAAAGAAAATATTAGTCCCTTAAATATGATTGTCATTAATTATCAAAACCATGAGGGACTTTGAGGCCTAAATGCTTTCAATCTCCCCCTTTTTGGTAATTGATTGCAACCTTAATCATGCAAAAGAGTTGTAATTTGTTTTGAGTATGCAACAAGTGAAATATGTTGTATACTCAAGAATTAAGTTTTAATAAAATTTTTCTTCTTGATATGTTGAGAAGTAAATTAAAGCAAAAAGCTATTAAAACTCCCCCTAAAGGTGTGCATAAGAGTAGATAATGATTATTTGCACATATAGAGAAAAAAATTAAAATTTTCACAGAGTTTCATTTGAATATTTGAATCCATGGACAAAAAAGCAGTGTATATATAAAGCATTCACAATATCATAAGAAATATAATCATTCAACCATCAAACATCCACGGCATTCAACATACCCAAGAGTTCAACACAACCCAAAAGACCAACACACACACACACACACACACACACACACACACATATATATATATATATATATATATATCAAGAAGCATAAAAGCATACAAGCAAAAGTTTTAATCCTTAGTCTTCGACAGCTATCTTCCTCCAACGCCTTCATCATAACTCTCCCCCTTTGTCATCAAGTACTAAAAACGAAGGAGCTCAAGAAGAAGGAGGAGGTGGTGGAGGAGTAGATGGTGCACGAGACCCGAAGCGATGAAATGCAATAGGCGCCTGCTGAGAACAATACTCCTCAAAGGATGAGCGAAGCTGAGAGATAGATGAATCAATGAAGTCTATTCACCCTCTGACCTCCTCCACTATCTACAGTGCAGTCTGATACTCGTCTACACGAGAAAAGTGGCTCACCATGTCAGACCGGATGCTAGCCAAACTGCTCATCATGTCATTCTTCAGATTTTCAAAGAATTTCTCTGAGGAGCCCTCTTGAGCTACCTGAGGGTGCTCCTCTGCCTCTGGGGTCTCCTGTTGTTGTGGGCTCTTGGTGATGACTAGACTCTTTGATTTATGTTCTGAGGTGCCGCCTCACAAGGTCTATATGGCTTGTGAACATTGCTACAACCTCCTCGATATCTAGTCACACTCTTAATGATCATCATAATAAAAGGAGCGAAGTAGATCCTTTTAACTCTGTTGCATGCAGACGAAGCCATCTCTCGGATCATGAAGTTAACCACATCAAATTTGTGTTTGTACATTATTTTGTTCATGATGTTCCATGCATAGCCCCTGATTTCATCCAAATTCCCGCTTTTTGGATGAGCAGTAACCTACTATTACATTGATGAGGCTCGACGAAGGAAGAAGATCGCCATCTTTCTGGGCGCTTATTTCGAACAACTCAATCATAAAACTCAAACTGTTCAGTAAGGTGGAGAACTCATCCTTTGTGAACTTTAGGATAACCGTTGTGGTAAATCCCCCAAACCTCCTCAATCTGCTCCTTGGTGATGGTATGCACTACGGCGTCAGTTATCCAAGTGATGGAGTACCAAAAGTCTCATGGATGTACAGTGTGGCATAAAACTGTCTAACCATATTATCATCATAATCAACTGTCTGCTGACAAAAGTCTACTAACCCTGCGCCTTAAAACAATTTGGGGACATTGACAAATAATGGAATTTTTCTTATGTGATCCCAATTGACCCACTTATGATCCGCAAACTCCTTGTTTATGTAAATTTCATAATACACTTTTTGTTGAAACATAGTTCTAAATTTGTTCTCAATGGCACTTCTAGGCAGTAAATACTGATTTGCTTGTCTTAAGGAGAAGTATGAGTCACCTTTAATAGTTTTCAGGTCAGCATCAGGTTCAAACTTATCAAAGTTTTCTTCTTCTGATCCTTCATTCACATTTCCTTTTTCATCTACCTCCATATTGTCATATGACTCATTTTCACTGTTGGATTCTGATTCAATTTGTTTTCCCATGGACCTTTTTGAACTGCCACCAATGTCACGCTGACTCTTCTGCCTGACTTTGCGAAGTCTTTCGGCAATTGGTACTCCATCCTCGAGGTCACTCGCATGAGGTGAAGGTCGACCTCTATTTGCTACCACCTTTTTATAACATCCACCACCTCTGGTTCTTGGCATGATTGCTGAAAAGAGAAGATTGCAAGGGGTCAAATCAACAAGTAGATGCCTAGGGAGGGTTTACAAAGTGAAAATGTGACATTTATGCTGATTTTGACAGCAATCACGGTGCTATCACCCATGCTAATCCGATAGCACTGGGCTTGGTCCGGTGCTACCGCTCATGGTGATCCGTGTAGTACGGGTTTGAGCAGATGCTACCACACGATGATTTGGTAGCACCAACTGCCCAAGGTTCAAACCCTAAAATTTGATTTAATTTGTGATTTGAGTAAAATAAAACATGGAATGACACTAGATGACATTGTTTGATACTTTATTACTCTAATTAGCCACAAATTTCATCAAAAAGGAGCACAAAAATCCCACATTTCACAAGAACCCTAGAAGGATATGAAAGGAGATCCTAGGGCAAGAAAAATCTAGGGATTTTGGGGGAAAAGGTTACCTTGAAGATGAGAATCAGATGAGGAGCAAGAAGGTTGAGAAAGATTTTGAATTCCCCACAAGATTCTTGGAAGATTTGAGTGGAGAAAGAAGAGGAGAGGGAGAGGAGAGAGAAAAGAAAGGCATCGGTATGAGGTTGAAGAAGGGAGCGGTTGCACCACACCGGGTTTAACCCGAAGGCCTGACAAATCTAGTGCTATTGCGATTTGGTCGGTAGTACCGGTCTCTGATGCTACCGCCCATGTAGGGGCGGTGCTACCGGACTTGATAGCCTGACAGACTGAAAATCAGTCAAAATGTGCAAATGAGATGAAAAATAGCACATATGATTGCAAAAATTGATGGAAAACATTTATGAGCATTCCAACCTTATATATTAATCAAGAAATTTATTTTACAAAAGATATTGCATGAGATAGGTCCCTTTTTGCTTTAAGATCATTTTCTTTCAAACAAAGCACCTAACTAGCAAAAATGAGATTCATTTGTATGTATGAGTTGAAAAATACCTTTTGGTAGACTAGAAATAATATGATTCTAGTTCCAAAGGTGAAAATTCACATTGTGCATTAGATTTGATCAATATAGATCAAGTTTTTGATTGATGGTAATTTGAGTATATAATTTTGAGCCTTCAGACCTTAGATGACATCAAGATAACATCAAGACCCCTCTTAATAGTACGGCTCTGTTTCTAGCAACCCAATCTTTTCTCCAAACTCTGAGGTCGGTAAAAAGACAAGGAAAAAGTCCTTGGATTTGTACCCTTGTCACTTGTTTGATGATTTAATCTTCTTTTGCGTCATTCTCATGCTTCCATGATCGCCAACCATGGGACTAACCTATTTTCAACATTCTCAAAGAAAATATTAGTTCCTTAAACATGATTGTCATTAATTACCAAAATGATGAGGGACTTTGGGGTCTAGATGCTTTCACCCTTTGCTAGATGATCACTTGCTCGCGGGAAAATATTTTGCTCAACCAAGACCAATGGCAAACCCTACCATGGTACAATAAATTTTACAACAGTGGGTAATGGCCACGATTCAATATCTTATTAAGTCAAGATTAACATTAATTCACATGTGATATGGATCCCAATGTACAGTTAAGCATGTCTAAGCATAGCTTCGATAACCCAATGTTGGTAATATAATTATGTCCAAGTAATATTGTCCCAACCTAGGGTTAGCAATGGACACATGGTATTCCAATAATCATTGTGACATAACGACAACTATGTATATAGCTATTCCCAGCAATTAATCATTGTACAGAAATAGCATGCAATTGTATAAAACAAATTACTCTGCAAACATAGGTTCAACATGATCAAAGATTATGACTTGCTTTGCTGATCAACTGCTGAGTCTTGATCTTCGAATTCTTCGTTCGCTCCCTCAGAATCAGCGTCTATCGGAAAAGAAAGCAATGAATACCAATAAATACCAAACAAAGACTCAAATAAGCTCAAAATTGAAAATAAATGGCTCTAGAATGTAGAGCTTGATTTTATAAAAATTTAGAAACTTGAATCGCCTCAATCAGAGTTCGTATGAGAGAGAACAGGCCTCCGAAAGATTAAATTCAGAGAAAAAAGCAGAAAAGAGAAAAAAAACAGAATTTTCTAATTTATCTTTATAAAGGAAAACAGATTTATTGCATCACTGTTGATGTCACCAGGAATGTTTAGTAATTAAAATTAATCTGAAAAATTGGTTAGAGGTTGACATGTGTGACTCTCGGTCCATAGACTGAGTCCACAAAGAGGCTACAGTCTACGACAGACTGGGTCTACGAAATAGCATCTAGGGCTGACTTCACCGCTGATGTCATTTGCTGACGGGGTGGTTGACTAAGTGGATCGGTTGACCTGGCGCTGCGTTGGACCGACGTGGCTGCCACGCGGGTGGACACGTGGGCTCCATGTCTGCTCGGCTCAGCGTCTTGCCTCTAGCGAAGGTCAGTGTCGCAAACTCGCCGCTGCTGGGGAAGATGACGCGGGCTTTGGCAAACTCAATTAATTGGACCGAGCACAAAACTGTGCAGATCTAGAAGAAGGCCAAGCGATGAACTCGGAGAAGCAATCGGCGTCGACGGTGACACACCAAAAGAAGAGATCAACGCAGAAGAAGGTGGCAATGGCGATGATAGACTATGAGTTCCTCCAGCGAGCTCGAGAGAAGACAGCAGGGTCTGGGTGACGAGGAGATGGGGCGATGGGTGCGGTGGAGAACGAAGAACAAGAACTGAGGCACCTCGGGGCTTAAATAGCCTAGGGAGATGTACGAGTTGCAAACATCGAGCGATGGCACAGCGTACGACGTCAGGACTCCCCTAGGGTTAGGGTTCCACTCGGTGATGGTAGCGCGTGGGCTGGCTGGCTGGGCCAGGCAACACGTGGGACAGAGCGTCCAAGACGAAATGGGCCGAGCGAGCTGCAAAGAAGTGGGCCGTGCAGGAATAGGGATGAGTTGGCGGAAATTCAGCCTAAACGAAAATTTGAAAATAAAAAAAATTGAATTAAGAAAATTCTCGAATTTCAAATAAAAGCAAATAAATTCAAATAAGTAGTAAATAAATTCAGAAAAATCCCAAAAAATATAGAAAAATTCCTTGGAGTAGAAGGAACCCAACTATGATGTATACTAGTCATGTGCCCGTGCGATGCAACGAAAACTCAATTTACGATAAAAAATTTATTTGCAAAGAGCACTAACCTTATCTGAATAATAATATTCACTCTGAATGTGCAATGGTTAAATGTTTAAATCAATTCATCGAAGCATACAAATTCCAAACACTTGTTTACAAACTCGAGCTTAAAATTATCTTTAATTTCATGCCAGGTGGGTTTACTGTTAATCTTGTAACCTGTCAGTTCCTAAGGCTTAAGAATGACTGTGATAACCAAGTCCATCTCTTCGAAAAAAATATAATGTTGTCGCAACGGAAAACTAAACAAAGATATACAAAAATGATCTGACAATATCACGTACTCCTACCCACCTTCAAATTATCATCTAATTTAAACCTCACAAAGCTACTTCTTGTAGAAAAGAGACGGAGAGAAGTTTATAAAGCCCCATAGGAAACGTAGTTAGCTCTAAGATTTTATTTAGAATTCTTCAACCAACATAATTCAAATGTAACAATATATGCGCCTCTAAAAAGAAACCAAAACCTAACCAAATATGATGAGAATGGGTATGTTTGGTTTGATAACAAATTTGTCTTTACTAAACATTATCAAAATTTAATAGCAAACTAAATACTCGTCAAATTTGATCAACACTACCAAAAATTTGATATAGCAAGCATTGGTAACCATCGTAAGCAAATCAAAAAGACTACCCAAACTACCTTAATGTGTGGGATAAGTCATGCATGTCCAGAGATAAGGAATAAAATCAGAATTTGTATGCACAGGAAAATAGATAAGCCATGACGATTCAACATCTGCTAGTAGGATGTTAACTGCTGTGCGGTGCTACACCTTTTGAGAATTCCGACTAAACCCCAACTCTTTATTATCGAAACAAGGATCAAAATATACTATCAGATTGTCTCTAATAGGCACACGTATTTATGATTTATTCACACGATCATCCTCGCGTGGTCAAGAGTAGACCATGGTGGAGGACACGGGCGCGAAGCTGAATTTCGTGCTCCAGGCATAGTAGAACTTTGATCACATCGCCGTTCCTGACCCGGCTGCCACCGTTGAGGGTGCAGAGCTTGCCGTTGGCGTCCGGCCTGATGATGCCCGGGTCGACGTGCATGCAGGAGTTGAACCCTGGGCACGCCAGCTTCACGTCGGACTGGGTGCAGATGTAGCCGTTCTTTATTGTCATAGAGTACTCTAGGTACCCTCCGATCTGCCTCGGTACGGTGGTCTGGGTCACGGCGAGATCTTTCAGAGAGCACAGCGCATCACCTGCAGAAAAAAAGAGGTTCAGAATTAACTTTCATGGCATATTGGTGTGTCAGACACTCAAACTACATGTATTTTAATTTGCAGAAAGAATCGATAGATAGGGGATGCATGCATACCTCTGTTGCAAAGGCAGAACAACAATAGAAAAGCAAACATATGAACCTTGGCCTCCCCGTACACCATTGGGCATTTCAGCGAGGTAATTTATACAGCACCAAGAGCATATCTCCGTGATCTGTGGACTACACTATATTTATTACCCTGTATCTCGGTTGTATGGTATGGAAAGTCTCATATTTATTTTTCTCAATTAAGAGCGAAATATGTGCAGAGGATTTGTTGCAATTTATCTCTTTCCTGATCGGTCTCCAAACAGAGAATTTGAGCCATCAATAATTTTCTGAATTGATTGATGCAGTGTCATTGCGCTATTCTAGAAAACTTGACCACGAAATTGATTTCAAATGCTTGTGCTGACTGAACAATTAGGCCCTACGAGGAAATTCTTAAGGCCCATAGCAAAAACAGTGCTATGTTAGCAAAGAAAAGAAATAGGGGGAAGGGGGGGAGAAGAACGGACCGTTGCCACCAACTGCAAATTAAAAGTAGTAAAGATATTAATCAAATTAAATATTTAAAATAAGTAAAAATTAAATTTAAGCTTTAATTATTTTGGAAAAAATGCAAATGGTTCATTTTCAAATTCAAACATTCTAAAACTCAAATTTTGGGATGTTACATGTAACCTCCTTGTATCTTCAGAAGGCCTGTGCAGGGGATGACGGCAATGGTGTGGTTTAATTTTGATGACGGAGGGATGAGAAGTAGTTAGAGTAAAGGGTAAATGGAGTGGTCGGAAAGCGAAGCAAGAGGAGGGTGGGCTCATCATAAATATAGTAGTGTGGGGGCGACTTCTACCGACAACATTGTTGGTATGGTCAATTTGTCATTGTGGATGTGCTGCCTGTGGCACACATATCAGGAGGTGATGTAGAGCAGCCAGTACCCACTTGTGGTTGGTTGCACTTGGGCTTCTTGATTAGAGACAATATGGGAGCTAGGGGCAATCGTTGGTATGGAGGTGCAAGCACGACTGTGGAACCGGCCTCACACCCCATAGAGGATTGGATTGCTTGGTGGGGTTGGTCTTACTGGTCAATTAAAGGGAGGAGAGGAATGAGAGCATGAAATGTGGTGCCGGTCTCGCATGTCAAGTTAAAAGATGGCTAACAACAAAAATAATTTTGGCAGAATATGCTTTTCAACACAGGAGACATACTCTGGAGAGGGTGAAGGCAGGAAGAGATTTTTCCAATGATTTCTTTTATTTTTACGAAAATAGTTTATGAACTCTAGAAAAAAATAAAATGTCTGAACAAAAAAATCCAGAATATTTTGGGGTGCATTTTAAAATATTTTGAACTTGAATAATATACTTTTTTACTTAGTTTCTCTAGTATCCCAAAAAGTTTTTAAATGCCCACAAACATATATATATATATATATATATATATATATATATATATATATATATATTAATCATTTGATAAAATTAGGGATGTTACACCAAATAAGGCAAGTGGTGACACTCCCCATTGACATATCATATATGCCGATTATTGTCTCGACATGTGGGCTTGAACACACCTCGTCAAATGGGGGATTTCAGTAATATCTAGTGGCATAAAAAGAATCAATCCTATCATTTGAAACAGTTATTTATCATACCAAATGGGCCTAAGTGGCACTTGTGGCTAGTTTTCGGATCGATCAGGTTGTTTTGGAATTTAGGGACTTAAGTGGCATATTCGTGAAAGTTTAGGGGAACACGTTACAATTATTAAATTACTTTAAATGACCAATCTAGTAGTATTATTTTGATGTGACTAATACAAGTGTTTTTATGTATGATAGTTGTTAGAGTTCGAAATGTTTGACATGCATCTTAAAATGCATCTATTTTAGATATTAAGTAATGGAGGGAGTAGTGTGCTCACGCTTGTACTTAGATTTCCCAGTTAATTTAACGCTCTGAACAATCTATGTGAATTTATTGGCAGGTACTTCATTGTAATTGATGATTTATGGGATACCTCCGTATGGGATGTTATTAGATGTGCTTTTCCAAAGAACAATCATGGTAGCAGGGTATTAACAACTACACGAATTCACCCTGTTGTTGTTGCTTGTTGCTCCAATAGTCAAGAGTATGTTTACAAGATGAAATTTCTCAATGACAAAGACTCACGAAGACTCTTTTTCAGTAGAATATTTGGCTCTGGAGAAGCGTGCCCTGACTCATTTGAAAATGTTTCAGCTGATATTCTGAAAAAATGTGGTGGTTTACCACTTGCAATTATCAGTATAGCTAGCCGTTTAACTGGTCAACCAAAGACAGAATGGGAGTACGTAAGGAATTCATTGGGCTCCATTTTCGAAGGAAATCCTAACTTGGAAGGAATGAAACAGATATTAGAACTTAGCTACAGAAATCTTCCTCATCATCTCAAGACATGCCTACTGTATCTTGGTATGTATCCGGAAGACTACGAAATAAGGAAGGGAGATTTGGTGAGGCAATGGACAGCTGAAGGTTTTGTGAGCAAAATCCATGGGCTAGATGTAGAGGATGTTGCAGAAAGCTACTTCAACGAACTCATCAACAAGAGCATGATCCAACCTGTGTATACGGGCTACACTGATGAGGTGTTGTCATGTAGAATACACGATATAATGTTTGATCTTATCAGATCAAAGTCCACAGAAGAGAACTTTATTGATGTAATAGATGATCCCTAAGCCGTGGCGGCGCACAACAAGATCCGTCGAGCCTCCCTCGATATGATGGTGAAGAGCATGGCATGATACCGGCAACAATCCATGGGTCACTATCACAAGTCAGATCAGTTGTAGTTTTCAGAAGGTTTTGCAAGACTTCTTTTGTGGAGTTCAAGTATGTCCGAGTTCTACACCTGAAACTTGGAAACAGTGAAGAGCTGGACCTCACTGGTATTTGTAGGTTGTTTCTATTAAGATATTTAAAGATTGTACGAGATATAAGTTTCCATTATAAGATTTTGAAGCTACCTAGTCACATGGGAGAGCTACGGGAATTGGAGACAGTGGATCTAGGTCAGGCATGGGATTCTTTGAGCATTCCATCAGATATTGTTGATTTGCCCCGGTTGTCACATCTAAGTGTTCCATGGAAAACAGTGTTGCCCGATGGGATTGGTAGGTTGAGATCTCTGCATACCCTAGAGGGGTTTAATTTGGCAATAAACTCGGTGGACAATATTGAGCGCCTCGGCGAGCTGACCAGCATAAGAGTTCTTCGACTCTTTTGGAGAGGCGACTTGAGGGCATTGGCGACACCTATGGATGCCATGCGCTCTTCCCTCGAATGACTTTCTCATTTCAGCCACCTTAGGATCCTTGCTCTGGACAATTTTTATTACTTATTTCCTCTCGATGGCTGGAGCACATTGTCCCATTCACCTCGCCATCTTCGGGGGCTCTATCTACGTAACTTCTGGTTCTCCAGGATCCCCAAGTGGATTGCTCAGCTCCACAACCTCTACAGCTTGGACCTTACGGTTAAGGAGGTGTCGTCCAAGGAAGATGTTGGTGTTGGTATTCTTGCAAGCTTGCCCTCCCTTGTCGACCTCATCTTGCACATTCGAGAATGTCCATTAAAAAGGGTCATCATCTCCGGTACACGTGGGGCTTTCTAAGCCCTTAGGAAGCTGAGTTTCACGTGTCCTAAACCGCTCTTGGCCTTTGAAGCGGGGGCTATGCCCAGGCTGCAGAGGCTTGAGCTATGGTATGATCCGAAGGGATGAAGTGAGCAAAGCGGCAGCATGTGGGTTCCTGTTGGCGTCGAGCACTTGCCAGCTGGCCTCAGAGAAATCAATTTCCATCATATCTACAGCCGGTCTGACAAACGAGATTTAGAAGCCGCAAAGTCGGCATTGAGGAGCGTTTGCCGCGACAAACATCTCGGCGCCGACTTGGTGCTGGTCTTTGTCGGGAGGTAACTATTGCTTGGTGACGATCGCTACACCATCGGGTAGATGCTACCGCTACAACATTCGTAAATTATCGCAAATGCGAGCGTTACGCCAAGTAAAAAGCACTCCAATCATGCAACCAAAACGTGAAAGCGCAATGTGCTTGGTGTTGGGTTGATCTCGTATGGCTCGGTCAGAGACCGAGTCCATACCATGTCCGTGCCCTGATCGGGGGCGTAACAACCTTATTGGTTGCGGCCCCCTGTCACGCCCGCGATATATAAAAGAAGGACAAAGCCGCACGCGAACCAACGTTAAATCGTTGCTCCTTGTGCCGCACATACCACGAGATCCGATCTAACCCTAGCGCGGTGAAGTGACGGGAAGGCCGTCGCCATCTTCATCCTCTTCTTCCCCTCCGACTGCCAGGAAGTTCGCGGATAGGATAATAAGGGAGTCGCCGCCATCCGGATCGTGTTCTTCATCCTCTCTGTGCGAGTGCGATGGCATCCTCGAACACCTCCAATCCCGAAGGTATTTAAACCCTAAATCCCTCTTCTAGGTGTTGGTTCTAGGCGCTAAGATCCGCAAAGTCTATCAATGGTATCAGAGCTAGTGTTCTAGTGCCTAAACCCTAACCCTAGATGAAGTATTCCTTCGGGTTTTAACTCGTACGAAGCAATTAGAAGGAGAGGAAAAATGTTTTGATCTCAGTTTAGAACCCTGGATTGAAATCCCCCCAAAAGCATGAAACCCTAGCCCGATTTTCCCCAAAACCGTAGAACCCTAGCAATATTCCCCAAAATACCGAAGAACCAAATCAAGAAAAGGGGGAAGAAGAAGCCCTACCTGGGTTTTGCCGTGCTTGTCGTCATGAACGGCTACCACGGGAAGTAGTCGATCCGCATCACATCGCCGTGTTCATCCTTCGGGTACACGTGCGTGTGCTGGCCGAGGGCGCCATGCCAGAGGTTACTCGACGGCGCGCGCCCACCCACGGGCGTCGCGCAGCCGGCGAGGGGGCCTAAACGGCGCCGCCGCCCCCGTCTCCGTCTCGGCTTCTCTCTCTCGCATCTCGCGTCTGGAGACGAAGCGCAGCGGAAGGAGCGAAGAAAAAATGAGATTAGGGTTTGGGGGTGTCCGAAAATTCCAGGGTTTTAATCCCCGTCTGGATAGATCTCGGCCGTCGGTGCAGATCCAACGGCGCAGCAAAGGCGCGGCTCGGATGGGTCGCTTGCCCAAGCGCGGGCGTTCGCCACCGAGCCCAAGTTTGCTTGGCTCGGTGATTTGAAAGCAGAGAGTAGGCCTTCGGGCCATTTTGGGCCGCATTTTGGCCATAAATAGTGACCATGCACAGTAAAAATTTCGATTTAAATTTTTGCTGTGAAGAATAGTTTAAGTGCTAAATTAAATTCAGTTTTCGCTGCAAGTTTAAGTTTTTTTTCTGATTAAATTGAAACCAACGTGGATATTTAATTAGAGAAAATAGTAAATGAGATGTTTTATAGTATTTCTGCTGAATATTTTAAGATATGGTAATTTTATTTTCTGACCAACGTTGAAAATAACTTTGCCATGACCATGTCAAGTATGATAGAATGTTTGAATAAAGTTTGCTCTATTCTAATACTGCCCAACGGTGTTTTAGAAATAGATCAATCTTTATTAAAGTTGAGAGCATGTTTAATTGACCAACGTTAATTTATTCATGCCAAAGTTTATATCTTTTAGTTTACTGATTAAATTCTTATTTCATTTCTGAAGCTTTTCCAGCTAAGATTGCCAATTCCATAAGCGTCTTTCAAGGGCTTGAAAAGTTGAACGGCAACAATTTCTCCTCATGGAGAGAGAACTTGAACTTGGCCATGGCTATGGCTGAGATAGATTATGCCCTGCTCCATCCAGATTCTGTGGCACCGGTTCGCGTAAGGGACTCAGGAAGTCGCAAGTAATCTTCATGGCTGAATTGTCGATAGTATTGAGAAGGGAAAGTGGGACAACTCAAATAGAAAATTCCTCATGGTGATCAAGGGCACCATTATTGAGTCCATAAGGGGAGCAATCCTAGACTGTACAGATGCTACGCGGTATCTGAAGAAAATAGAAGAGCAGTTTACTGGATCCACCAAGGCCTATGCAGGCACATTAATCAAGAAACTTGTCAATGACAAGTATGATGGATCTGGGTTGCGCAATGGACCAGGCATTAGAGAGCATATTCTCAAGATGACTAACATGGCTCACTCTCTCACGTCCTTTAATATGCCTTTCAAGAATGATTTCATAGTCCATCTTGTACTGGTTTCATTACCAAAAGAATTTGAGACTTTTGTTGTAAATTACAACATTAGTGAAGAAAAGTGGTCTATTGAAAAGTGCATTGCTATGTGTGTCCAAGAAGAAGAAAGATTAAAGGCACAAAGGGCTGATGAGCTGAATCTGGTTAAGCATTCTCAGAAGAAAAAGAATTATTTCCAGATTCAGAATAAGCCAAATTTCAAGAAAGATAATTATCAGAAGGGCAATTATCAGCAGAAAAGGTTCACTAATTTTGAGAAGGGTGAACACTCAAATGGAGGGCAAAACTCCAATGGAGGATATGTTTCCAGTGGGCAGGGTCCTAGGCCTCCACCAGAGCACATAGACCCAGACACCTGCAGCGCTGCCATCAGAAAGGGCACCGCATGAAGGATTGTGTTCTGTTTCTCAAGTGGCTGAGCAAAAGAGGTAAAGATCAAGTTACATTTATAGATGAATCCTTGTATATAGATTCACCAACTAGTACTTGGTGGATAGATTCCGGTGCAACTGTTCATGTTGCTAATTCTATGCAGGGATTCCATACAAGGAGGATCCTACAAAAAGGAGAAAGAGGAATTAGAGTGGCGAATGGAGTTGAAGCTGATGTGGAAGCCATTGGAGATCTTCCCTTAGAGTTGGATGGCGGCTTCATACTCCATTTGCGTGATGTTTTATTAGTGCCTTCTTTGAGAAGGAATTTGATTTCAGTGTCTTGCTTAGATGATGAGAACATTCAGTGTCATTTTGGGAACGGAAAGTGTGTAATAAAGTTTAATAATAATATTGATGTTGGTCTTGCCATCCGACAAGACAAGCTTTATTTGCTATCCCGTTATGATATTGTGAATGACATAAGTACCTCCTCAAGTGCAAAAGTATGCAATGTTACTACAAAGCGAAAGAGAATAGAAAGTGAATCGTCATCGAAATTATGGCATTGTCGTTTAGGCCATATTTCGAGGGGGAGAATTGAACGATTAATCAAAGAAGAAATTCTTCCTCCCCTAGACTTTTCAGACACAGATCATTGCATAGATTGTATTAAAGGCAAGTATGTTAAACAAATAAAGAAAGGCGCCAAGCGTAGTACAGGAATCTTAGAAATAGTCCACACAGACATTTGTGGTCCTTTTCCTGTAAAGACAGTGGATGGTTTTGATTCATTCATTACATTCACTGATGATTATTCTCGCTATGGCTACATTTATCCTATCAAAGAAAGATCAGAAGCATTAGAAAAGTTTAAGACATTTAAAGCTGAAGTAGAGAATCAACATGATTTAAAGGTTAAAGTAGTAAGATCGACCGTGGAGGAGTACTACGGTAAACACACCCTTATGGCCAAGTTCGGGACCTTTTGCAAGGTACTGCAGAAAATGGCATAGTAGCTCAATATTCTATGCAGGCGAACCTCGACAAAATGGAGTAGTGAAAGGCGTAAGCACCTTAATGGATATGGTGAGAAGTATGATAAGTTACTCCACTTTCTTGGTTAGTCTATGGATGGAGGCTTTAAAACCGCCCATATTCTTAAGGGTACCCGATGAAGTCGGTGCCTAAAACACCATATGAGTTATGGATGGGAGGAAGCCATCACTAAACTATCTACATATGTGGGGCTGTCCAATTGAGGCAAAAGTATTCAACCCAAACATAGGAAAGTTAGATCCAAAAGGCGATCGGTTGCCATTTCATTGGCTATCCCGAAAGATCAAAGGGTTATCGTTTCTCTTGTCTGCACATACACACCAAGTTTGTAGAAATTAGACCTTATTTGTGTTTATAGAGGATGAATGATCGGGGAGCATGGTACCCGAGAAATTAGCCTTGATGAGAAGCGGGTTTGTGCCCCAACTCCTATGATTCAAGAGCCTTTCTTCTCGATACCTGTTGTTGTTGCATCACTGAGTTACTGAGACTGCCGGTGATTCTCTGAGTTCAACGATCGGTGCTTGAGGCCCCCGGTGGAGCCCGAGGCCTTTGTTGCCAATGAGGAACTGAGCGACCTCTGCGCAGAGAGCAAATGAACCTGCTCAAGAACCACTTAGAAGATCACAGAGAAACAGGAGATCAGCTATCCTAGCTGATTATGAAGTTTATGTCAGTGAAGACATAGAAATAGAGGGTGACCCCACCTCTTATGAGGAAGCGATGAGAAGTCCCAATTCATCGAAGTGGCTTGCTGCCATGCAAGATGAAATGAGATCCATGAGTACAAACAAAGTCGGGACTTAGAAGAAATTCCTAAAGGAGCCAAAATAGTAGGCTGTCAAATGGGTGCGCAAAACCAAACGTGACTCCAAAGGGAATGTTGAAAGGTTTAAAGCTAAACTTGTGCAAAAGGCTTCACTCAAAGAGAAGGAATAGATTATCTGAAACCTTCTCTTTGTTTCGACAAAGGATTCTTTTAGAATCATTATGGCACTAGTTGCTCATTATGATTTAGAATTACATCAGATGGATGTTAAGACGGCATTCCTAAATGGGGATTTATATGAGAATGTGTATATGGCTCAACCCAAAGGTTTTGTCATGGAAGGAAAAGAAAATATGGGATGTCGATTAAAGAAGTCCATTTATGGATTAAAACAAGCGTCTAGACAGTGGTACATTAAGTTTGATGAAACCATAAGAAATTTTGGGTTCAAAAGAATGAGGAGGACAAGCGCATTTATGCAAAGTTTAGTAGAGGAAGTATATTTTCCTAGTTTTATATGTGGATGATATCCTATTAGCAAGCAGTGATAAAGATTTGCTACTAGAGACAAAGAAGTTCTTGTCCTCAAAGTTTGATATGAAAGATCTTGGTGAAGCATCTTATGTATTAGGAATTGAGATACACTGAGATAGAAAAAGAGGGGTGCTAGAGCTATCACAGAAAGCATACATAGAAAGTGTTTTGAAAAGATATAGTATGCATATGTGTAATGCCACGCCTGCTCCAATAGTCAAGGGCGATAAATTTGGGAATTTTCAGTGTCCAAAGAATAAGTACAAGATCGATCAAATGAAATCAGTCACATATGCTTCAGCTGTCGGAAGCATAATGTATGCTCAAATATGTACTCGCCCTGACTTAGCATTTACAACCGGGATGCTTAGAAGATATCAGATTAATCCAGGAGTTGATCACTGGAAAGCAATAAAGAAAGCCTTGCGGTATTTGCAAAGGACAAAGAGCCTCATGCTAACATATAGAAAGTCAAGTGCCCTAGAGATTGTGGGCTATCTTGAGATCAGATTGGGTAGGTGTAAAGATCTTTGGAAAGTCCACATCAGGATATGTGTTCACCCTCGCTGGAGGAGCTATATCATGGAAAAGCTCAAAACAATCAGTCGTTGCAACGTCGACAATGCACGCTGAGTTTGTGGCATGTTATGAGGCAACCGGGTAGGCAATGTGGTTTAAAAAGTTTGTACCCGGGTTGAGAGTGGTAGACAGCATAGAAAAACCACTCAAATTATACTGCGACAATGAGTCAGCAGTATTTTACTCCCACAACAACAAATCAAGTGGCGCTGCCAAACACATAGAGATTAAGTTTTATGTTGTGAAGGAGAAAATCCAGGATCAAACAATTGAACTTGAGCATATAGGCACAAAAGACATGTTAGCGGATCCGCTCACCAAAGGTCTTTCTCCCAACGTGTTTGAAAAGCACGTAGCCGGCATGGGTTTAAAAGAAAGACTATGATTCTGGATAATAGGGGTCATTCAAAGCAACCATCTCCCACAAAGATAAAATTATTCTGCTTTGAAGTAGAGAGGTGTGCTATAGTCATTGAGTTCAGCAGTACGTAACTGACTGTTGTGACGCTTTGGTCTTGGTGCACCAATCTATGGAGGAGTGGGATGTTAAGTTAAAAGTATGAGATATAAAAGTTAATAGATCAAGGGGGAGAATGTTGGGTTGATCTCGTATGGCTCGGTCAGAGACCGAGTCCGTACCATGTCCGCGCCCTGATCGGGGGCACAACAACCTTATTGGTTACGGCCCCCTGTCACGCCCACGATATATAAAAGAAGGGACAAGGCCGGCACGCGAACCAACGTTCGTCGTTGCTCCTTGTGCCGCACATACCACGAGATCCGATCTAACCCTAGCGCGGTGAAGTGACGGGAAGGCCGTCGCCATCTTCATCCTCTTCTTCCCCTCCGACTGCCAGGAAGTTCGCGGACGGGATAAGAAGGGAGTCGCCGCCATCCGGATCGTGTTCTTCATCCTCTCTGTGCGAGTGCGATGGCTTCCTCGAACACCTCCAATCCCGAAGGTATTTAAACCCTAAATCCCTCTTCTAGGTGTTGGTTCTAGGCGCTAAGATCCGCAAAGTCTATCACTTGGAGGTTCAAAAGACAATCATCAGGAATTCAGGGCTGCATAGTGACTGAAACAAACACATCAAAAGCTCTCTAAATACGATAAGCATCAGGTCCCTTGTTTCAAAAGAACACGGGCATACAAATTTTGAGCAGACCTTGACGATCGCTTGCTGCTCAAGTGATAACTCCTCAAAACCATTAGGCCAACATGGTGCTTTGGTAACCAGGATCAAGAGTCTTGAACAACTTCTGCATTCTCCGCCGCCATGGGTGGTACGAGATTCGACCTTCCTGCTCCTCTCGCGTTCACGGGTGTGTTGGTTGTTGGGGTTGTCTTGTCGAGGATGGCCTTTGGATCAATCTGGGAGTTCATGGCATGAATTGGTCTAGTGCATTGGGTTGATGAGCTAGTTTGATGCAGTGCTGTGATGGATGGTTACACGCCCACAAAAATTGGAAAAGAATGAAATTCTTGAACTTCTTGACTGTAGTTCTATACTGAACAAGCTAAGTTACATGTCAAAAACTTAAGGTTCAGAAACCTATTTCTAGTTGTGTGAATGTTGACATATAAAACTTGTTTACCTGTATGTACAATGTTGGAGTGATAAAGATCCTTTCGACACAGCATCGACATGTCGCTGCCGTGATGCCAACATGGCACTGACATGGCCCGGGCGCACCAGTAATATTTTGATGGAGCTGACAATCTGGCGTAGCCCCAATTTTTGCCCAAGAAGCGTTTGGGAATTGTTGAACTATATTATATCATGCCTAGTAGGGGTGCATATTTGGAACCTAGATATATATCTGATGAATAGTAGGTTCTTTGATGAATAACATATAATACCTTATTTGATCTGTCTCCTCCCAATTTTGTATAGAAACAGGTGAAGATATCGATCCCTTGATTGTCTAGGTGGTTTGATGTTGTTGTTTACCTCATAATCTATATGGATGAGAATCGTTGAAAATGATGGGACCTCCCAAAACCAGGAAATTAACTCAAATAGCATCCATTTTGTCACTATAACACAAAACAATTGGAGTAAATACAAGAACAAATTTTTTGCGTCGGAGTAAATACTAGCGTGAACCGTACTATCTCTCGCAACAAATTTTATTCTTATTATCTAGAATTGCCACTTGAACAGGGACAAACTCACATTTCTCAGTAAGCACAAGATAATATATGCTCATAAAGGGTTATTAATTTAACTCAATACATATGCTATTCTAATTTTGTGGTGTATTCCCATGACATATTATGTTCAGAAAAATTACCGTATTCTTTTACTTAGTACTAGTTGTTTGAGTGCCTTTACTGTACTGCACTGTACTCATCAAGCTGCGGTTGAAATTACCATATTTTTGGAGATGTATGCAGCGTATCTATTGCGTATTATCTGATTAGTCCGATACAAGATGCTATTGAAACGGTTATCTAGAGACTTATGAAGCAGTGGATATTGAAGGATCCTCAATGGATTTGAATGCATCACCATTGCTTGATGGAGATGACCGGACTTCGAAGAGCCGATTGATGCTTATTTTGCACGTAAGCTAACATGTTAAGTCTGTTGTTGAGATAATGCGAAGGGTGCATAAAATCCTACAGGAACTAAGCGTGTGTCATGTACACACATCTTGTAGCGACCTCCATTTTTACATAAATGTAAAAAATAAAAATCTCATGTGCATTCAGTGCTAGTCCCATGATCAGTAGTTAGCACGCACATTTACAACAATTAATATCACATCTATACTCTTTATTACAAATAATAAAGGTAATATACACAATAAGATCTTACACTTCAGAGTAATGCAGTGGAAAGAATCAAAATTTTGTAGTGTGCCCATCCAACCCTCAGGCAACTGACAAGGCATAATCCCTAGAAAAACTCTTTAACCTTCCCGAATCCTGCGTCAAATAAGTTTCATCAAGTTATTCTGATTCTTTGCCTAAAAACAACGAATAAGTAAGGGTGAGTACTTTCGTACTCAGCAAGACTTTTGCAAAGCCTATATTATATGCAGGCCATTTCAAAGGAAAGACTTCTACAGTTAATTTGCATAAAGCCAATTTGGAAATGTAAATACATAATAGTAGATTGCAAACGGAATTTAAGAAAAAGCAATTTAATACGAAAATAACAAAATGTAAGTACGAATAAGTAAAATCACGAACCTGGGTATCTTGACCATATCCACGAACCAATTTCTACCAACACCAGGTAGAATCCAAACCAACTTCTACCAATACCCGGTAGAATCCAAACCAATTTTTACCAACACCCGGTAGAATCAAAAGTTTTATGAAAATAAAAATAGCTAACCATGTGATGACTTTACCAAGTGCCCATGACCGCGGGCGCGGCTAATTGATTAGTTTTACACTCTGCAGAGGTGTACAGCTTTACCCACAAGAAATGATCATCTCTTTGTGCAACGCTATTAGCACACTTCCTTTGGTGTGTCGCAGAGAGATCAAAACATAACCGTTACATTACTTAATCCTAACTTTGCACCAGCTCAGTAATGTTAATCCCTTGCTATGATGGCAGAAATACACACCCAAGACATGACAGTAAACCCTGTCATTCACACTATAACACAGGCAGTAAACCCCGCCATTCACACCACGGGCAGTAAACCCCGCCTACACACATTCCTTCTCATAGCAAGGCATACATCACTGTCTCCAGCCTACCAATGTGCAAACCTAGTTTTAAGGAACTTAATAGGTTAAAGCTGTCCCATACCAGCACTTGTGGTTGTACAGTTATCTTAGCCTAAAAACAACCCATAGTTCGGTCCTTAATCTGACACGGACAATAATCTCCTCCTACACTATGTGCAAGTCCATGCACCTCTAGCTATTGCCAATAATTGCCCGCATCAAAATGTAGTTTTATTTTCATTTTAAATCAAAATACCAACCATAAAGAAAGGTCATACCCAACATTTCTAGTCATATCCAAACTTTTAGTCATATTAAGATTTTATGGTTCTTTAAGCATGGCTAAGCATGATATCTAAGTGTGAGGGATCCCATATTGACATTAGATACTGTCTATCTTAATCTAGGGTTATCAAGGTTCACAATCCATACTTATCAAGAAAGCTCCATGCAGCTACAGAGATAACTACCCGTATCCATAAAGTAGCAGTGTATAATGAACACAGCGTATGCAACAAAAACATTTGATAAAACTTTTATAAAACTGGGGTCAACATGATCAAAGGGGGTGCTTGCCTTGCTTATTGATGTCTTCAATGAAGTTGTTGTCGTAGTCAACGATGAAGGTAATTACGTCGGGTTCTATGCGTCGTTCCAATGAAAGTAGCAAATAACAACTTCAATAAGGGCAAAAAGAAAATAGATAGAAAGTCAAATAAAGACAATCTATAGAAAGTAGGCATGGTTGTGGTTTGGATTAGATGATTTCAAGCCCTTGTGTTTTAAATGATTAAACTTTACAGTGATATTAGTGTTTAAGTTTGATCTGAAAACAACTTACTTTTATACATTGTCTATTTTTACTTTACGAATTCAAGAAGCTGAATTTATGTATTCTTGTATTTATAATATCGAATTCAAGATGCAAAAATTGTTTGGATTAATAGAATTAAATATTAGTTCACTTGTTGTATGATGTATATAAATGAATAGCATTCATTCTTTAATTAACTTTGCATATGGATTAGTTTTGAATATGCTGAATCTGTTATGCTAAACTACTGATTATTCATATCCGTGGTCTTAAAAAGATTTTGGTGATACAAGTAACTTAACTACAAATTCCTTTATTATTACCGAGTTTGTTTGTCCAATTTATTAAGTTCAGAATCATAATACTTTAGGTTATTCTATTGACAAGGTTTATATGCAACACATAATGAAATGAGATTATTTCTTCGCATTATGGTAATACATACTTTGGAGAGTGTTTCTAAGTTAGTTTCATACATTTTAGGGTTTGGACGAGTTATTTTACGGGTTGTCGAAAAGACTTAAATGATTACAAGACGGTTATTATCGGGAGTCGGATTTCATTTCAAGTTTGTGACTACGCCTTATAAGATAATTGAACCATATTTCAGACATTAGCTGGGCATGGCTCTAAGAATGTTTCAAAGCTTGTTTCACAACATTTTACTTATATCCGAGTTGTTGTTCATATGAATGATCACTAAGGCCTAATATGAATATAGTTCAAGTTTATACGAACATAAGTTACTTTTGCATAACCAGGGTCTTTATGATTTTACTAAGGCTTATGAATTCATTTTACCATTATTTGATCTCATGAACTCAAGTTAATAACTATTTTAACTTCTATGTGTTTGGAAGACAATATATTTCCAAATCTAATTCAATGCAGATTCAACCCTAAATGTTTTTGCATATCTAAGTTCATTACTAATTTTTGGAATTTATACAACTGGTTTTACATGATTTACATCCTATTTGCAAAAGATATTCATATTGAATACTAAATACATTGAAAGCAATCTATTTTAGAAAATGATTCAAATTAAGTTAGAATATAAATATTTTTTTATATATTTGGGTTCCCTGAGAATTCAAGGTTTTCATGATGCATAGTATTTGTAAAGAAACCAAATTAAAGTTTATTTAAATTTCCAATTTCAAATAAATTAAACCAAGCATGAAAATTAAATATTTTTGCATATTCAGGATCTTAAGGTCATAATGATTCTAACAAAATTTACTTTATTTAATTTGGAGTTTGTTTGTAGAAATTTTATGTATAGCATATTTTGAATTCCTTTCTTTAAATTTAAATTCAAATTATACACAGAGTTGAACTTCAAAATATTTTTGCATATTCTGAATCTACAGGATTTTATATGAATTTAGGAATTTATTTCACTCAATTTGGACTGTTAGTTCAAAAGTTATACTAAATTGAAACACTAGGGCTTGGAAAATACTAAAAATCAGAAATTTACTGAAAATAGAAAGTACGCTTTCCGATTGAGTTTACGCTTTCAGTTTTAGGTCTCAATGGTGAGGCATCGATGGGCCGAGCCCATTTGGCGATGGTTTTGTGCGCTAGAGGCTGACAAGTGGGGGCAATTGCGATAGAAAGTATAACGCTTGAGGTGACAAGGGTCCCGGATATCCGCGAGAGGAGGCAGAGGGACTCGGATTTCGGCTCGCTGACGGCGAACGGAGGCCAGAGACAGTGAATCGGTTTCACCATTAGCTTGATCTCGTGATTTCGCATACAGGGGTGGTACCGCGGTGGCCGGAGACGGCCGGGAGATAGGTCGCCACCGAGAGCCAACGGCGGCGGCCATGGCCGAGGTGGTGAAGCTCGGAATTAATGCTTCACGTGCTTCATTTTCACCTGTTACAGCATCAGTGGACTTACTAGGTTCCATTTTAGCCTACAACCGAAAGAAATCATAAGCGGAAGAGGGTCCTCACCGTGCGTGTGGAACAGCGGAAGGAGAAGGTGTTGGTGTTATGCCCTTGAGGCAATCATATAGATGATTGTAACATAACTATGCTTATGAATAATAATATGATTATTGGTCCAATGAATGTATATCATTATATTGATCACCAAGTATGTGATTTGCTTATAAAACTCTCTACTTATTGATATAATTCTGTAAGTATCTCTGATCGGGTATCATCGTATGGGACAACGATGAATAGATCGACACATGTATTGATCGATGATTATGTTTCATAGATCATAGGATATGGAGATATCATTAATACATTGTGAACTCATGATGAAGAACATGGGTTAGATAGACCCGCAATGGGACACTGCGAGAATGTTACATTCTTATGTGTCATCAGTGTATCTCATACATAGTGGATGTATGATCCTTAGACCTGAGATTGTCACATTCTCTACATGTGTAATAGTTTACCTCGGGGCCACCAAACGCTATTTCCTAACTGGATAGTTATAAAGGTAGCTTTCATGTTTGCTATGAAACATGCAGAGGGAAGTGAGCAGTCAAGATGGAATTTGCCACTCCGATGTAACGGAGATACATGTCTAGGCCACTCGTGTGATATGATTAAGGAAGTGCATGGCTATGCCGTGATTGAGAAGTCAATCACAACTTATTAATATATCACGAATACGAGAGATTGATTGAACTGTCAAAGGATGACATACTTCTCGCCTTGAGTTCGATCTTCATATAGTTTGGCAAAGGGATTATTACATAAGTACTTTTGAAAGGTTCTATCTGATTTGATCATATGCGTTTGGGAGTTGGCATGCTCTTCAATGAACCGCTACGACTATTGGATTGGAAAAGGGTTTTCGAATCTATGTCCAAATGTACATGAACCTCTGGTCACACACTTAATGGTGGGGCGCATTAATTCGGATTGGATCCGTAATTAATGGACCTCGTGGGCTTAACGCTACCGATGGGCCTGGCTTAGGGTTTCGTCGCGTGGCTATATAAGGAGAGGAGAAGGGTGGGCGTGCATGAAGTTGTTCACGTCCAAACCCTAGCCTCCACCTCTCATTGCCCCAACTGAGCGACACGGTGCTTGCATGCCGACGCACGGCGTTCCATCCCGGGACGTGTGGATTGCTGTGGTGACACTGCTGCTACTGCGGCATGGTGAGGACGAACCGCAGCGAGGATGATTCGCAGCGAGGACGATCCGTAGCAAGGACGATCCGCGTAAGGACGATCCGCGTGAGGATGATCCACGGCGAGGACGATTGTCGGGACCCGAATATGCAAATCCGGACCCTCTGTGTATACTGCACTTGTCCAGGATCACGCTAGTGCACACAGGCTCAACATTAGTGAATATCACAATCATACACAACGTAAATAGATAAAAGACATAATATATTAAATATTACGGTTGTATGACCATATGGTCAACTTACTTAATAATGCCTCATAAGGTGAACAACAAATTGAGCTACTTGCGGAATGAAGGCGTAGGTAACCCCTCGGTATACCACAGTAACCGACAAGGCTCGCACCCTAAACATTCGTCTCTCCATGGTACTCCTTCTTCAGCACTGATGATGTTTGTAGGCAAGGGTGAGTACACCAACACGTACTCAACAAGTTGTGCACAGAATGCATTTCTATTATAACTATATGCATTCTTATTCCAAAGGAGAGGCTTATGGTTCATAAGCAGTAAAGCAGCATTTGAAACACATACATTAATAGATTAAAAAGACAGTAAAACAAATAATAACAAGTAAATAGATTCAGTGATTCTCAAATAAACCCAAGTTCTCCATCCTAAATCAAGTTTCAACTTCCCATGGCATCCTGCCATCTATCCCAAGTTTTATTTTGCCTTAGTTGACCGAGGCAAGACTAACCAAAAACCAAATGCGACCGCCCAATTGCCATTCTTGGCCCACCAAATACCAAATGCGACCGCCCAATTGCCACTCTTGGCCCACCAAAAACCAAATCGATCGCCCAATTGCGATCTTGGCCCACCAAATCTGACATCCCAATTGCCATTCTTGGCCCACAAAAACCAAATCGATCGCCCAATTGCGGTCTTGGCCTACCGAAACAATCTTGCCACTTGCATCGGTTTAAATCATTTTTCCACCCAGTTGATTACCAAACACCACGTGCTCTTCACAAATCAACCTCGTTCGCGTGACTCATTGTCACAACAACTCAATCTCTTTGTGCGACCACACATGGCCCACAAATTATTATCATAGTTCTATATTCCATTAGTCAAGATTAATAAACAATATTCCATGAGCATGTGATGATGTGGCATGGCTAAGCATCTCTAATTCGGTCTAACCACCCATGTTGATTTTCTATTTAACCAACTATAATTAACCAACCTAGGGTGACAAGTGGATCATGGCATACAATTAGCAAGGTAGGGTATAATTCAAAGGGTACAATAGCTAATCCCAAAGTTAAGTTGAAATCAGTTATACACATAAAATAATAAGTGCTAAGGTAAAATCAAAATAGCATGCAATCTAGTTTATGGGTGCAACATGATCAAAGCACAACTTGCCTTGCTTAAGCTCCTGGTATTGCTCCGAAGATTGCTCTTGAAATAATAATCCTCCTTCCGACACCTCGCTCAACTCAACGTCTACGCGAATCGAGAGAAATAGCAAATAAACACCAAGAACAAATAGCAAATGAACTCGAAAATTCAAATAAAATCCACCATTGGGAAGATCTCAATTTTACAAACTTTTCGAAATTCGAATTACCCAAATCGGAGTTAAAATGCAAAAGATATAGCATTTAGAAGTTTTGAAAATAAACTAAACTCTGGAATTAGAAATTCTAAATCTTTCCGAATTATCTTTATAAAGAAAATCCGAATTTTCTGTCCCGACTTATACGGACAAAAGCGTGGCGAAATCTAGGTGATAAACTCAATCTAACGGTTACGGGTAAATCTACTACGTGGCTTAATATCAACCGTCCGACTTAAATCCAACGATTGATATTTAATCTAAGACGCCATCGATTCATGGTGGCGTGGGCCAATTCCGTGCACCTTATTACGATCCGACGGCTGACGAAGTTCCCGATCGGCGAAGAAGCGACGACGATTTGAATTCACCGGAGACGAAGACAACGACCTTGGCGGCTACTCGGCAGCGTGCTCAAAAATCACCTAGCGGCGTCGCTATTTCCCGGACGGCAGCGCGACTTCTCGACTTTTCCTCGACGTAGCGACTCGCTCGCTCTCGAAATTTTCTTCGCGCTCGTACTTTTGGAGATGCCACGACGGGTTTAAATAGCGCGACCATCTGCTCCCGCCCGAACCGGACTCTGGTCCTTCCGAATTTAGCGCCGGCACACGAGTTCAAACCGTTACGGAAGTCCTCCTGCCGCTACCGAATTCCATGCAGCCACGTACATGCCGTTCTTTTTCTTCCCGCGCGAGTGGACTCAAGTCTTCGGCAATTCGGTGCTGGCGTGGGCGTTTGGATCGGCACGTGTGGCTTCTCCCGCATGGAAAGGTTTCGGCGACGCTCTGGAAAAATCGGAAATTCCTTCACGCGTCTGATTTCCATCCGAGCGCATGCAAATAACGCTTATTCAACCGCACGACAAAGAATCAAACTCCTAATCCGGTTCAATCCCGGAGAGAAAAAGAAATTCCCCAAAAATACCTTGAGACCTTCTATATTCAAATAAAATATTTTTGGGCAGACTTTATTTTAAATTTCCTTTTTATAAATATTTCTAAACAAGAACCATTTATACTAATTCAAAATGATTTAAATAAATCTCAGAAAATCCGATAAATCCAGGAAATTCACAAAAATTATAAATTGCATTAAAATAATATTTAATAATTGAAAGGTCAAAAATTGGGGTGTTACAAACCTCCCCCCCTTAACGGAATCTCGACCCCGAGATTTTAGGGCTAACTAGAGAATAGGTTTGGGAATTCTGTCTTCAGATCCTTCTCACGCTCCCAAGTTGCTTCATTCTCTGAATGGTTACTCCATTGAACTCTGCCAAACGACCCTTTGGATACGTAGTCTTCAATGGTAAGGAACGAGCAACTTTGGTCAGTCAATCAATAACGATTCCTTCGAATTCGTACCCTTTATGGTTAATTTCGCACTAGGGATCCTTTTAATGATTTGCCTCTTATTTTCATTCAGGGATCTACAATGATTTACAACGAACCCCTAGATCTCTAATGCATTACCTTTATTCTCTAACACTTATCTACGTCTAATGCACACTGGTTTGACTTAAATTTTCATGGTATCCTAATCACTAAAATTCTGTTTCTTAGCTAAGCCTTCTTCTTGACTTGATTTTGTACTGCGTTTTCCCCTTGAACTTTGTATATATGATCCAATCTCCTAATGTTGGTTTCATTTTCAAAGTAGCTATGAAACTTTGTCGAATGACCTTTAGTTTCAGCCTCTCAAATTCCTTGCATAATTTTGGTTAACTGCTTTTTATTAACATATCCGCACGGTGGCCTTATAACTCTAACGGTAACTACCACATTGACTTTATTAGAATGCCTATGGATTCTGACATAGGAATCTTTAATCATTTCTAGCCATTTTCTTCTCTCCATATTAAGATTTGACTGAGTAAATATATTTAGATTCTTAAGGCTCATATTTATTTTTGATAAGATAGTGACACCATTTTTCTGCGCGCACTACAACGACTAACTCCAAATCATACGTAGGGTAATTTCAACTGCCTCATCGTTTATGCAACAACGTCGGTTTACCTCTCAGATTATGTCTAGAAGCATCATCCTTATATATTGAAACTGCTCCACACCGCTAGTAATACTAACACATGCGTTAATGGTAACCGCTCTTTCAACTTCCGAAAACCCTTTTTGTTACTTTGGTGTCCATGCATCTCTTCCCTAACAATCGTACAAAAGGTCTAGCTAAGAAACCTTCCTATGAACCGGTGGTATTATCTTACCATTTCTAGAACCTTAAATCTAGGTCACGTACTTTGGTTGCTTCCTATGTAACACAACTTCTACCTTGCTTGGTTCAACAATAACTCCTTTAGCAGTCTTTATACGACTAAGGATTTCGACTATTCCGGAATTCACACTAGTTGAGTTTAGCATATGACTACGACTCTTGCAATCTTTCTAAACCAATCTAACATGTTCTGCATGATCTTCTCTTATCTTAGGGTATACTAGATTGTCATCAACCATGAATTTATCAATTAATCCATAAACATCTTACTTATCATGTTCATTAGATATGCGGGGCATCAGTTAATTCAGGAGATTTAGCCAAAACTTATATTGTTCATGTAGAGAACGAAATTTTTGAAACATCCTTCCCATGTCTCCTAAGTTTATGATAGCCTAAGCGAAACTTTGTCCTAAAGAAATTCCAATTCTATTCTCAACTGTCCAATCATGTAGTCGATCCTGATATTGGATACTTGTTACTAATATTTTATTTATTTAGAGCACGATTTAGTGCACTCTCCTTGATCTTTCATTTGCATTTTAATGAACAAGAATTTCCATAGTAATATACTAAGTTTTCAAAACTTTTCCTAGTAACTCTTCGATATGCTTCTCTATTTTCCATTAACTCCTTTGACATGACATTTTTACTATTGATGCTAATCAAGCACTAATTTGGTTATGAACTTTGATCTTTCGATAGGGTGGCATACTAGGTGAATTCTTAGAAAATATATCAACGTATTCTCTGACAACTGGCGCATCATTTTAATTGGCAAATTCCACTATTATCTATTAGCTGGCTAACATAAACTGTTATCACTTGAAACCCCTTTTTTTCCATTCAGGATTTTAAATTGATATACGCTTCACCCAAGTAATCTTATGTTTGATCATCTAACTAATTTCCAGAATAACCTAAATATCCAACACATTACGTTTTGCTTGGGACTCTACTCTCTCAACAAGCACTGAATTCTCAACATCCTGGTGTAAATCTAGCACACTGCGCACTTATTGACAATGGCAAATCCTTTAGCTAGCAAGCTCACGCTGGGTACCACTAAACTAGCCACTATTTTACATGCATCATCTTCAGATAAACCCTTAACACCAGATTACTCTTAGGGAGACCTCTAACTCATCATTGTATATTATTGCTCTTCATTCCAATACTCTGTATACCCATGTATCAACCATTTCTACTTTATCTCTTTCGATAAGGAAACCCTTACATGGAATTCATCACTAATCTCTTTAGTCTACAAATAGGGTTACAATATTGCACCAGGTAAACTCATGGCTCCTGACTTCCTTGATTTAGCATTGGCGCTGGGGCTTCGACAGGGACAGAGTTGTGATTGACTTGAACTGACATGATTGCTTTCCTTTGAGGGCACTTTTTGGCAAAATGCTCGGGCTTGTGGCAAATATAGCAGAGTCTAGGGTGAACTTTCTTTGTTGAGCATTCGTTGATTGGAATGGTATCTTTTTACCTAAATGCCTTTTCTTCAATTGGTTTTCTAGGTAAATTTCTCTCGCAACTTCCCCGCTCACTCTTGGCATTATGTACCGAACTGGGGTAACTTCCGGTATATGCACGGCTTCTAAAGGTGAGACATTTTCTTAAAACGTTGGTGGATGAGTTCTTTATAAATTCTAATAACCTTGAGTCAACACAAGGATTATTATTAACAGTTCGAGATGCTTTTACTGACATTAGCTTGATTGGTCATATTCTGTATTTGCTTCATCATTGCCTGTAAAAACTGAGTCTGATCGGCCAAAAACTCTTTGAAACTCTACGAATCTATCGATGGTGACGAAAAACTAATCCATACCTGGAGTTTCTATTGAGTTGGTTTTCACTTTTACTAACTTTATTGCTATCACTAATCGGAACCATCTGCTTGATTACTTTACAGGGGTTAGGTGAGAGAGGGAGAATAGCATAGGTAAGGAGAAAGAAGCCCACATAGGGGAGATAGGTTTAACCCAATAACTTTAAGCAATCAATATTAGTAACTTGGTATGGCTGCTTATACAAGCCTAAAAGCTTTGCAACGCATACTGCACACTCAGTAATCAATGAAGAACCAATTCAACCTATCCACACATCAACTACCGTCTACATGGGTGACTCTCCTTTCTTAGAAAACGCGACTCCCACACATGAGTCTCAACTGGCTACTTGAAGCGCCAAGTCTTCTAGATCTTGGAACACTTCATTGATCCGCTCTTCCATGAGCTTGATGATTCCTTCCTTCGTAATCTTTATGGTAGCAGCAGACACTTGATGCCATCTCCTAAAGTGTGGTATATCATTTTTCTACTTTAAGATGACTTAGGTAAGATTTTAACTCAATTCAGTAGAGGTAAGAGAAAGAAATTTCAGCAAGGGAAAAGAAAGAATTTTTGGTAAGGATACAAATAGAAGAATGAGATAAGTCAAGAATATGTTATTCTTTCAGATTAGGTCTTTTACTTTAGAAAATAATTTTGAAGACCTATAGAGACGACCAACTATCTAGGGTCAAGACCTACGGTCGGTATGGCTCGATACCACCTTTGTCGGGACCGAATATGCAAATCAGGACCCTCTGTGTATCTTGCACTAGTCCAGGATCACGCTAGTGCACACGAGGCTCAACATTAGTGAATATCACAATCATACACAACGTAAATAGATAAAAGACATAATATATTAAATATTACGGTTGTATGACCTTATGGTCAACTTACTTAACAATGCCTCATAAAATTTGAACAACAAATTGAGCTGCGGCGGAATGAAGACGTAGGTAACCCTCGGTATACCACGAAGTAACCGACAAGGCTCGCACCCTAAACATTCGTCTCTCCATGGTACTCCTTCTTCAGCACTGATGATGTTTGTAGGCAAGGGTGAGTACACCAACACGTACTCAACAAGTTGTGCATAGAATGCATTTCTATTATAACTATATGCATGCTTATTCCAAAGGAGAGGCTTATGGTTCATAAGCAGTAAAGCAGCATTTGAAACACATACATTAATAGATTAAAAAGACAGTAAAACAAACAATAACAAGTAAATAGATTCAATGATTCTCAAATAAACCCAAGTTCTCCATCCTAAATCAAGTTTCAACTTCCCATGGCATCCTGCCATCTATCCCAAGTTTTATTTTGCCTTAGTTGACCGAGGCAAGACTAACCAAAAACCAAATGCGACCGTCCAATTGCAATTCTTGGCCCACCAAATACCAAATGCGACCGCCCAATTGCAACTCTTGGCCCACCAAAAACCAAATCGATCGCTAATTGCGATCTTGGCCCACCAAATCTGACACCAATTGCCATTCTTGGCCCACAAAAACCAAATCGACCGCCCAATTGCAGATCTTGGCCCACGAAACAATCTTGCCACTTGCCTCAGTTTAAATCATTTTTCCCACCCCAGTTGATTACCAAACACCACGTGCTCTTCACAAATCAACCTCGTTGCGTGACTCCGCTGTCACAACAACTCAATCTCTTTGTGCGACCACACATGGCCCACAAATTATTATCATAGTTCCATATTCCATTAGTCAAGATTAATAAACAATATTCCATGAGCATGTGATGACGTGGCATGGCTAAGCATCTCTAATTCGGTCTAACCACCCATGTTGATTTTCTATTTAACCAACTATAATTAACTAACCTAGGTTGACAAGTGGATCATGGCATACAATTAGCAAGGTAGGGTATAATTCAAAGGGTACAATAGCTAATCCCAAAGTTAAGTTGAAATCAGTTATACACATAAAATAATAAGTGCTAAGGTAAAATCAAAATAGCATGCAATCTAGTTTATGGGTGCAACATGATCAAAACACAACTTGCCTTGCTTAAGCTCCTGGTATTGCTCCGAAGATTGCTCTTGAAATAATAATCCTCCTTGAGACACCTCGCTCAACTCAACGTCTCTACGCGAATCGAGAGAAATAGCAAATAAACACCAAGAACAAATAGCAAATGAACTCGAAAATTCAAATAAAATCTACCATTGGGAAGATCTCAATTTTACAAACTTTTCGAAATTCGAATTACCCAAATCGGAGTTAAAATGCAAAAGATATAGCATTTAGAAGTTTTGAAAATAAACTAAACTCGGAATTAGAAATTCTAAATCTTTCGAATTATCTTTATAAAGAAAATCCGAATTTTCACGCCCGACTTATACGGACAAAGCGTGGCGAAATCTAGGTGATAAACTCAATCTAATTCTGGGTAAATCTACTCGTGGCTTAATATCAACCGTCCGACTTAAATCCAACGATTGATATTTAATCTAAGACGCTTCTCGATTCGCGGTGGCGTGGGCCAATTCCGTGCACCTTATTACGATCCGACGGTGACGAAGTTCGATCGGCGAAGAAGCGACGACGATTTGAATTCACCGGAGACGAAGACAACGACCTTGGCGGCTACTCGGCAGCGTGCTCAAAAATCACCTAGCGGCGTCTGCTATTTCCCCCGGACGACGGGCGACTTCTTGACTTTTCCTCGGCGGTAGCGACTCGCTCGGCTCTGAAATTTTTTTCGCGCTCGTACTTTTGGAGATGCCACGCGACGGGTTTAAATAAGCGCGACCATCTGCTCCCTTGAACGGACTCTGGTCCTTCCGAATTTAGCGGCGACACAAGTTCAAATCGATTCACGGAAGTCCTCCTGCGCTACCAATTCCAAGCGACCCACGTACATGCCGTTCTTTTTCTTCCCGCGAGTGGACTCAAGTCTTCGACAATTCGGTCTTTGGCGTGGGCGTTTGGATAAACGCGTGTGGCTTCTCCCGCATGGAAAGGTTTGGCGACGCTCTGGAAAAATCGGAAATTCTTCGCGTCGATTTCCATCCGGCGCATGCAAATAACGCTTATTCAACCATCGATGACAATCAAACTCCTAATCCGGTTCAATCCGGAGAAAAAATTTCCCAAAAATACCTTGAGACCTTCTATATTCAAATAAAATATTTTTGGGCGGACTTTATTTTAAATTTCCTTTTATAAATATTTCTAAACAAGAACCATTTATACTAATTCAAAATGATTTAAATAAATCTCCGAAAATCCGATAAATCCAGGAAATTCACAAAAATTATAAATTGCATTAAAATAATATTTAATAATTGAAAGGTCAAAAATTAGGGTGTTACAACGATCCACTACACCAACGCGCGAAGGATTCCGCAACTACGCGTCTAGTGGTAATCCAATCTGTGATTCCTTTCTTGCGAGTAGCTTTTCTGGTTATGCGGTAGAAATTTTAATTTGTGCTAGCGTAGCATACCGCGTCCCCAGCGAGAAGGTGATATCACGGTGGCTCGCCGAGGAAGATGAACACGAATTGAAGGTGGGAAAAGGTATTGGATGCTACGAAGACGCTTCAGGTTAGTTGGTTCGAGGTGTGGTTCGTTGTAGTGCCTTAATTGGCTTTTTCCCCTGAATTCGATTTTCACCGGACTTGAAGAAGAAGGTGAGGGCTGCATGGGTTTTCCGGTTCTGGATAGAAGAGAAGAGTATGTGTGGGCTTGTAGAGAAGATGAGTGAGTCTCGGGTAGCTTTATAGCCGAAGTGAGGCGGTTGTGGCACAGGATTTGACCATGGAAGCTGAGAGGCGGCTGGTCTCGGCGAAGCAGGAAGCTGCGCGAGAGATTTTTCTACCGTGGCAGTGAAATGGAGGGAGAAAAGCTGTCGTGGCAAGGATGAGACAAGACCAAGTTGGCGCCGCAACTTGCCTGAATCATGCCGTGGCAGGGAAAATCGTGGCAAACTCTTGTCGTGGCAGGGGGTCGGCAGTGGAGATTGCGGTTGTAATCCTCCGGATTTCTATGGCGCAAGGTACAAGTAAGTCGGCAGTAACAGTTATGGGGTTCAGGGTCGGCGGTTCCTCGAGTTGCGAGATATTGCGGCGCAGGTAGGACAAGAAATGAGGCGGCCAAAGGTGGCTTCTCGATCCTGCGCGGGAGTGATCGAGAAAAAGAAAGGGAGGAGGCTGAGGGAGAAGGAGCTGACAGTGGGCCATGGGGCCACTCGGCAGAGAAATAGAGAGGAGACTGGAGAGTTCTGATGCCTGGGCCAGTTGGCTTGATTGGACCCACATGTCTGTTGAACAGAGGTCCAACTTCTCTACCGACTTCTGGACAGACCAGAACAAAGCTATTAGATTAAGTTACCAAACCGACTTAGATATTTATGAAAATTTTATTACAGATCAACAAGACAAGTTTTGCTATCCAGTTGAAATTTCTGATTAAAATTCTTGACAGAAAATTTTAATTATTTCTAACAATGCACAATGCACAGAATTTCCAATTCTGTTTTTGATTTATTAAGGTGTCCTAATGAATCTTTTTATTTTTTAAAATTTGTTTTTCATATTTATTTGAGCTAAGAATGCTTCTATAAAATTTTTAGAATGTTATATTTGATATTTAAATTTTAATAATTCTGACATTCCCATTTTCAGTTTTTCTGTTTTTGAATTTATAAATGATTCAAAGATAAGTCTTTATTCTTGATATTTTTACCAGAGGTAGATAAGGTTACCATGTCGGCAGGGCAAAAATCTTAGGGTCATATTCTTTCTGGTTTCTTCTACACAAATCTGACAAGACTTCAAATCAAATTTCTTGTCTTTAGATTATCACATGTTTTTGTTTTATTTTAATTGTTCAGATTATCTCAATCATCATGATTTGGTTCTGGAGAGATCTGGGATGCTCTGAAAATTTAATATTATTTTTGTTGATATTTTACTTTTACTTTCTTACTTTTACCATTTTACCATTTCATCGAATTTAACTTTTCTTTTAAATGCAAATACTCAAACAAATCTAGTAATTCAGAAAATATAAATTCAAATCAATATCACATTTCAAACTCATTTTTGATATTTTATCTATTTTGAAAATAACAATCTTGATTTAGAAATCTTTCTTTTCATTAAGATTGCAATAGAAGAAAATGAGGAAAAATATTGTTTAAAATCAAAATCTTGATTTCAATTAGACTTTCAATTCATTTCTATTTTTAAATATAAAATCTTTATTTTTCTTTATTTTTGAATTTAGAGGGCTGTTACACATCTCTATTAAACCTGGTGCTTGTTGCGATAAATCCTTTCAAATGAGTCTAATATTTGATAGGTTACACAAAAAAAATTTGACGACACGCGGGTCTGCATGTCAGTTTGGCTTAATAGAAATTTATAAGCCCCATGCTGCTCTTTCGTCGCATATTAATAATTATTGACTATTGCGTGGGCCACTACTTCTTTATAACTTTAATGAATTTTATGTACAAAAATTCTCCAAACAATTCGCTCATGGTACGACGACAGTGTCGACATGCCTCAATCGTGGTTCCATCGCGCGACTAGCTAGGTCTATCTCATCAGCTAGTCATTGGGACACCGAGCAATTGGGCCCACGCGGTGGCCTAGTTGGTTATTTTTGTATAGGATTGAAACATGGTTTATTTCTGTAAATATTTTTGAAATATGTTTTATTTTTTAAAAAAATTGAGTTTTACCTACCCTGAAAATGGAAGTGGCAACTGGGAAGCCATGCACTAGTGCAAATACGAATTAACTTTGAAAAAAGGACAACAAAAACAAGGTAACGACTAGCAACATGCACTGTGCAAGCCATCCAGTCTCCCACTACTACCAAACATACAGCATGCACTAGGCCAAAACTCACGACTAGCAATTAACATGCACTAGGCCAAGCCATGCATTAGTGGAAGCCCCACTACGACGCTGACAGCTTGCTGCGACAACTTGCTGAGGAAAAACCTTCAGAAAAGAAAACTTGCAGGGGGAAAAAGTACGTAGCAGCGATATAATTTGGTATAGAAACCATATACGGCTTCATTGAGAATGGATAAAAAGCCATGTGTAGACGGTAGAGTCAAATCGACGAGCAAAGCCATATCGTCAGCTAAAGCAAATGTGAACGAACTTGCAAGGAAGGTCGACAAGAGAAAGAAGTATCTCGCAAACAACGGTGGATACATCACAGAAGAGGGGGATCAACAGGAAGAGCGCTAAAGAAAAACGAACAAATACATTAGTATTATCTTGCCGCATTCAGCGGCGCCGGCCGAACAAGGTTAAAAAAAAAATCAAAATCTCGCAAATCTAGACCAAGATTTCAGATTTTAGCTAAGGACAGGATCTAAAATCCTGGCAGGTAAATAAATTTGAAAAAAATTAAATTATTATAGTAATCTCGAAAATTTCGACATGAAATCACCAAATTTTGCCGAATTTACTGTAGCCATCCAGTCTCCCACTACGACGCTGACAGCTTGTTGCGACAACTTGCTGAGGAAAAACCTTCAAAAAAGAAAACTTGCAGGGGGAAAAAGTACGTAGCAGCGATATTGAGAATGGATAAAAAGCCATGTGCAGAGTCAAATCGACGAGCAAAGCCTTGTCGTCAGCTAAAGCAAATATGAATGAACTTGCAAGGAACACTACTACAGAACTGGGCATCACAACCGGCCTATTTGAAGCGGTTTGGTGCGAACCGTTGTGATGTTACGCACGAAGCGGTTAGAGGAAACGGTCGAGAGAGCTTCGAAGCGGTTTGAGACACGAACCGCTTCGTATGTTACTTTCTAGAAGCGGTTCGTGTCTCAAACCGCCGATTTCGAAGCGGTTTGAGACACGAACCGCTTCTAGAAAGCAACATCTGGCGGTTAATGTCTCAAACCGCTTCTAAAGCCCTCCCGCCAAGCCCATTTAAACCCTTCTTCCTCGCGAGCCTGCAGCAGAGGTACATCGAACAGAGAAGGGCGGGCCAAGCCTTTGTTTTTGGGGAGGTGCTGTCCAAATTTTTAATTGGGGTGATTAGCTCCAAATTAAATGTTTCAAGGTTAGTGGCATCATGCCAACATTCTTCTCACCTAGATATTGCAATTTTTTCAATGGATGTGGAGAAATTTTGAACTTTTAAGCAAGAATATGCATGATAAAATTTACGGAGTTCTTCCCCAAAATTTATTTTGTATGCTTGTTTTTGTTGTTGTATGGAGATGTAGGGTGTAGATCTAGGTGTTTGTTACCTTTAGAATCTTAAATATCACAATAAGTTGGGGAGATCTAGGTACATTGCAAGGAAGGTAATCATTGGTGTATGAAATAAAATAGAAAAAAATGTAGAACTATAAAAGAATAATTACAAAGGTAGAAAGGGATAAAAAATTAGAAAGGTATGTTTTTAATTGTATGGCGGTGTAGGTGGAGCTTTTTTGTTGGAGAAGAACAATTAATATGGTCATTAATTGTAGACTCAAGAAGAAAAAATAATTACCAAGGTAGATTTAAGAGCTTGTGAGCTATAGATTTTTAAATGTACCTATAAGTTAGGTTATAATTTTTGTAACTAAATTTGTTATAATTTTTAATGAAATTATAACTTGGTGTAGATGAATCGGCAATGGATGTACAATGCGGACCGTCGCTCGAGAGAGTTCATTGATGGCGTCGCGAGCTTTTCTCGATCTGGCGTTGCATTCTTGCCTCGAGCGACTTCATATGTTGTCCGTGTGTAGATTGCAAGAACGAGAAGGAGCACTCCGGCGATGGCAAGTTATGAACCACTTGATCATGAGAGGTTTCATGCCAAACTATACTGTTGGACCAACCATGGCGAAGTTGAGGCGATTAGCGGGAAGAGCGATGAAGAAGGCGAGGAAGAGGAAGATGGATTGAGCAGTATCCCGGACGGCACGCATATCTTGTTCGTGGAAGAAACAGTTGGTGACTTTGGTGATGATGAGCTAGACCAGATCTTTGCGTGATGGAGAGGGGAGACTACGGATGAAAGCGGTTTGAGAAGTTTGGTAGCATGTTAGAGGACCCAGAACTCCTTTGTACCCAAAGCGTAGGCGGGGACACGTAAAGCTGCGTACCACTAATGGAACTCATGCAATGGAAGGCTACAAATGGTGTGTCGGATAAGGGATTCGATGAGTTGTTATCACTTTCGTAAAGAAGTTGCTTCGAGAAGATAACACTCTACGAATCTACATATGAAGCCAAGCAAGTCGTCATCCTTTGGGATTGGAAGTCTGAAGATACACGCATGTCCTAATGATTGTATCTGTATCGTAATGAGTATGCCGATTTGGATGTTTGTCCGGTGTGCAAAGAATCACGGTATAAGGTGAAGCGTGGCGATCGGTGAAATAGATGGGGAGCGTAAGAAGAAGAGACCTCCGGCTAAAGTGTTGTGGTATTTCCTTGATCCCCGATTGAAACGTATGTTTGCTAACAAAGCGCATGCCGAGATGATGCGTTGGCACAAAGAAGAAGCGTAAGGACGACGGGATGCTTAGACACCTGCAGATGGCTCACAGTGGAGGAAAGTCGGCCGGACGTGCGAACTTCGCAGATGAGGTGAGAAATATAAGGTTTGGGTTGAGCACCGATGGGATGAATCCTTCGGAGAATTGACCGGCAGACCATAGCACGGCCCGTTACACTATGTATCTATAACATTCCTCCATGGCTATGCATGAAGCGAAAGTACATCATGATGCCGTTGTTGATCCAAGGCCCCAAGCAACACGGAAATGACATCGATGTCTACCGAAACCATTGGTTGAAGATCTTGTGACGTTATGGGAGGATGGTGCAAGGGTATGGGATGAGTACAAAAGGAGTATTTCACCCTCGTGCTTTGTTATTTGTAACAATCAACGATCGGCTGCTCTCGGTAACTCGTCCGCCTAACTATCAAAGGATATAGAGCACGCATCCGATTGCTTAGATGAAACAGACGGCATGTACGAAAAACTCTCGGAAGGTTGTGTACATGGGTCACCGTAGGTTTCTTCGTCTGAGTCACCGTTGCGGAAGAAAGGCAGAAATTTAACGGTCAACCAGACCTTCGTGCAAGGCCTCAACATCGTAGTGGGCCACGTGTGTTTGCTATGGTAAAGGATTTGAACGTAGTATTTGGAAAGGGTCCTGGAAGCAAACATGTGCAGAATGAGGGTGGTCAGGCACCCATGTGGAAGAAGAAGTCAATATTTTGGGACTTGCCATATTGGGAAGTCATGGAGGTTCGTCACTCAGTTGACTTCATGCACATCTCGAAGAATGTCTGCTTGAATCTGCTAGGCTACCTAGATATGTATGGAAAATCGAAAGATACACTACAAGCTCGGAAGGACCTTAAACTCTTGGAACTGAGGAACGACTTACATCCGGAAAAAAGAGGGAAAGGACAACATTACCTACATCCTGCGAGCTACACTCTAAGCAAAGAAGAGAAAAAAAGCATGATAGAGTTCTGAGCAGTGTGAAGGTCCTTTGGATACTCCTCCAATGTAAAGAGACTCATAAACACGAAAGAGAATAAAATCGTACACATGAAATCCATGAGTGTCTTGTGTTAATGACACAGTTCTCCGATGGTGTGAGAGGCATCTTGCCAGAGTGGGTGCGTGGAACAATCACAAAGCTGTGTTCTTTTTTCAGCGGTTTCACGAAGGTCATCGACCCGGATAAACTAAGCTGCAGGATGGCGTGGTACAAAGTGTGGTTAGTCTTGAGATGATCTTTCCTCCTGCATTCTTTGATATTATGGTCCATCTCACTTTGTTCACCTTGTCAAAGAGATAGGTATTCTCGGACCGTGTATCGCACAACATGTTCCCTTCGAGAGGTACATGAGTGTGCTAAAGAAGTATGTCATGTCGTTCTCGTCAGGAAGGATGCATTGCCGAGGGTTATGGGACGAGAGGAGGTGATTGAGTTTTGTGTGGATTACATTAATGATCTAAACCCGATCGGCCCCTATATCACGCCATGAGGGAGGCTCTGAGGAAAAGGGACACTAGGAAGGAAAGCAATTGCATGCAATGATCTTCTTACATTTAAGCAAGCACATTTCACGGTTTTGATACAATCAACTGTAGTGGCCCGTATGTCCTTGAGCATAAGAGTATTCTCGCGCGATTTCGGGAGGTCGAGGATTGGATAACCACAAGCACATGGATTCTTTGGTAGCTTGGTTACAAAACTACATCCTTTTGAAAGGGTCGGACAATGAGCAGGTTACGCTTGGCAGCTCGGGGACCATCTAGTGAAATCGTGACATTCAAAGTGCGAGATAAATGGTTACACATTCTACACGAGCCGGGATAACAAGAGCACCAACCGAATAGCGGTGTCCGTATAGATGCCGAAGACAACAAAGGCAAGGTGGATACATATTATGGTTTCATAGAAGAGATATGGGAGCTCGACTATGGACCTTTGAAGGTTCCTCTGTTTAAGTGCCAATGGGTCAAACTGACTTCAAGCGGCGTGAAGGTCGACAAATACGGTATGACAATCGTGGACCTCATGCAAGTCGACTCTGATGTGAACCGTTAGTCTCGCGAATGATGTGAGACAGGTCTTCTCGTAATGGACATGTCAAGCAAACCTAAGAAGCGAAGGACAAGAAAGATTGTAGTAGTAAGCCAAAGCGACACGTGGTTCTCCAAGGCAAGCGAAGGATTGTTGGAGTTGAGGGCGTCCGCAGACGAGGAAGAGTATAGTCGGTTCGGCGAGCTCCTCCTTTCATTTGTGGATGTCGACATAAGCCTCCTCAATGACCAGACGTGGATGCTCCTTTCATACGTCGCGATCATAATGAAGGAACACTTGTAAAGACAAAGTATGTGACTACTTGAGATGTCTGATTTAAGTGTTGGGGGTGAGGTGTGTGCGCTGCGACCTTGCAATGTAACTAGGAAAGTGTTGGGGTGAGGTGTGTACCTGCGACCTTGCAATGTAACTAGGAAAGTGGCAATGATGTTCACTTTCTTTTGTACTAGTAAATCGTGCGATACTAGGAAAGTTTTTATTATGAATTTTGCTGATTTTTGTTATGAATTCTACAAATCCTCAAGTTTTTATTATGAATTTTTCAGATTTTTGTTATGAATTCTACAAATTCTACAAATCCTCAAGTTTTTATTATGATTTTTTCAGATTTTTGTTATGAATCCTACAAATCCTCAAGTTTTTATTATGAATTTTGCAGATTTTTGTTATGAATTCTACAAATCCTCAAGTTTTTATTGTGAATTTTGCAGATTTTTGTTATGAATTCTACAAAGCCTACAAATCCTCAAGTTTTTATTATGAATTTTTCAGATTTTTGTTATGAATTCTACAAGCGGTTGGTATAAAAAATCGCTTGTGGAAATTACCTCTACACGCGGTTGGTAATACTAACCGCTTGTAGTAGTGCTTCCGTGCTAATATTCAAAACAATATGGTGCCCTTGCAGTTGACAAGATCTCCTCTCCCCCAGCTGGCGTGGTGCTTGAGTCTGCAGGCGAGCCCATGAGGTTCGAGCCCGCTCGCGCCCCTAGCCATTCTTTTTTGTTAGGCACATTTACAAGCGGTTCGTAATACCAACCGCTTGTATAAATCTATGTACAAGCGGTTGGTATTACCAACCGCTTGTAAAATCCTATGTACAAGCGGTTGGTATTATTAACCGCTTGTAGAGAATCCCGATATAAGTACTCCACACACCAATTTTTCTAAGTCCCCTCTCGAGACCACAAAATTTCTAAGTCCCCTGCGCTCTCCTGTGTCTCTCACCGCCCCCGCCGAGACCCCAGCTGCCGTCGCCCTCGTTCGCCACACCACCATCCCGTGGCGCCACTCCACCCAGTGCCACTCCACCATCCGGCGCCACTCGACCTCCTGGCAGGCGCGTGACCTCGTCGCCGCCTCTCCTCACCCACCTCGCCGGCGCCACCTCGCCGTAGCCTCCTCCGCCACCTCGGCGTCTCCTCTGCCGCCGCTCGCCGCCCCACCATTCCACCCGGAGGACGAGGTATAGCTATTGCACGCTTCGTCCTCCTCTCTAATCCCACGCCCATAAGGTGTTCGTGAAATGCGAGGAGTCATCTCGGCGAAATGCACGAGGAGTCGCTGGGAAGAAATTAAGTGGCGAGGGGGGAAGAATGACCATATTACCAGCTTGGTGGATGCATGGCTAAGTGTTTTGGTGAATTGTTAATTGTGCATGGTTAATTGTTTTAACTATATGTCGATCGATCGATCTGCATGAGTGAGGTGAGTGCATATTGTTGCAAAATCACATGTATACACTTAGGATTGCTAGCTTGTAGAACACATCCGTTGCCATTAGGCGCTGAAGACGATGTCTGGCCTTTAGTAGTGACATACGCCACGATGTCGAACACATACCGAGGGTGCCATGGCGGAGATCGACACGATATGATGCTCTCCACTTAGTAAGGGTTGCGGTGATGTGCATGCTATCTGTGGAATATTACGACGTTAAACTTGTTTTCTTTCCGTATAGTAAGTGGTACATAGGCGTAATGCGTACATACTTCTACGTGCATGTTTATATATGTAGTGTCGATCCGCCTTACGATGAATGATCGGATGAGAATTAGCTAGCTAGATAGCTAGCCATATATATAGTTAGCTCGAGAGTGATCGACTAATTAATGTTTGAATTTGTGTGCAAATCGTGCGTATATCTGTGATATAAATAAATTAGAGTGCGTATATATCAATTGTATATGTATTAGTTTTTGGAAGCAGCTGTTTGGTGTTGATGTTCTGTCTCCAGGCGTTATGTCAATTGTATATGTATCATGTGAAATATGTAAGTATGTGTGAAATGTATATATAAGTATATATGAAATGTGTAAGTATATGTGAAATGTCAAATTGTATAAGTATATGTGAAATGTGTAAGTATATGTGAAATGTCAACATTTTTTCCGAATATTATATTTGTTTTGTGTTGTGTCTGTGATATGGTTGTTTATGTCAACATTTTTTCCGAATTAGGATAGATGGAGCAACCAGGCGTGGTGACCCTACTTCGATCGGGAGAAACAGTTCTTGATGGACTTCATCGTATTTGGGTAGCGCTATTGCTTTGTTGAGGCTAATGTTGGTTCGGTGAGGTCGTGGCGGTTGCGGTAGATGAAGCTAATGTTGGTTCGGTGAGGCCGTGGCGGCTTCAAATGATGAAGCTAATGTTGGTTCGGTGAGGCCGTTCATTTGCAACCGATGAACCATTGACGCTGGAGCCACCGGTTCGGCGAGGATGAGGTATAGCCGAACAATATAATCCTGTGGACATGTTAATCAATCGCAATTCATTAATATAATACACTCGACACGTTTATACATATGTTTGTGTATTTCAAGCCCGTACATCGAGCAACCAACCCGACCATCGGGGACCTAACAAGAAGCCATCCACAAAGCACGTGTTTACGGACGTTAACAACGAAGGATGCGGTTGCCCTCTTTTCGGCGGTTGGGCCGTACAACAACGCTTGCGGTTATCACGTGAGGATCACGTCCCAATTAGCATCACAAAATGGCCCGGTTCCTCAAGCTACCAAGGACATGCTCGGAAAGATATTAAGGAAAATTTCACATTTCCTAAAGGGAAGGAAGATAAGGCCAAGAAATTCACTTTGAAGAAAATGGCCACCATGTTTCAGCGTGGAAGGCGTCTCACCCGCAAGTATGTGCGTAGGAGAAATACCGACTTCAACCAATTTCCTAAGGTGACGGATCAGGGAAGCATTCGAGTACAATTTGTCAGCGAAGGCCGCATCATGAGTCAAAAGAACAAGGCCAAGTCACGGAAGAAGAAATACCATCACCATCTTGCTTGGTGGTTACCTCAAGGTCTTAGAAATGGGAGAAGCGGGAAGAAGAATTAATGGCGAAGGACATCACACCGGCTACCACTTCGTGGGATCCGCGCCTGCGCAATTGGTTTATGGGTCACAGGGAGCCTTTCGGATGATGGCGGCTTGGTGATGGCACCGAGAGTGCAAGAGGTGGTCAAAGGATTGTACAAACTGTCGGCGATCTCGAGGCGATGCGTTCGTGCGAGATAGGGAGAATGACGAGCTAACACATGCCCTTCAAAACCACGAGCACCGGGACGGACACGAGGTATGGGCAAGCATACGCAGTGGAAATACAGGTTCGCCAAAGATGTGGGTGCGTCTGGGAGGCGCAGAGAAGCAAAACAAGAGAATCACATAAAGTGTACCAATTGGAACAAGAGCTCGAGCAACCCAGGCTAGCATTGGCGAGCAAATTGCGCAACAAGTACAACTTGCCCTCGGCAAGCTCGAGGACTAGGTCCGAGCAATCGGCCGGACGCCGGGATCAACCCTCCGTAGCGGTGGAGTAGTGCTTGCGTCCCACCGGGCCCCTGAGCGGAGAACTTGCTAGCCTGTTACCCGTGGATGACATAAGGGTTCGCCGCCGATGTGAGCTACGTCGATCGCGTAAATCTGTCCATCAAGGTGGCTTACGGCATGGCATATCCGGTGGAGCGGGGCGGATGTTCCATCGCAACGAAATACCCGGGTTACTTGAAGGTCGCGGTGGAGGAGGTGCTTTGGCGGATTTGAAGAACTTCACCTCGATATTCTGGGAGGCGGCGACATGAACAAGCTTGGACGGGCCCTCCACAATATCATCCTCTGGCGCAAGCGGTGCATCATATTTCCAGATGGTGTGGAGGTGTCATCTCCACCACGGCAACCCACGCCTCAACGTCACCTCCACGCAATGCCGGGAAAAAGCGAGCACGCCTCCTCCACCCGCTCCACGAAGAAGCCCTACTCCGCCACCACCATCTCAAACAAAAACAAACCCCGAGGAAAACCACACCTCCACCATCTCCTCCAAGGAAGAAGCTCGATAGCGAAAAGGTCCTCCACCCGCTCCCAAGAAGGCCTCCTCGGTAGATCAACAAAGACAAAGGAACCTACAAAGAGGGCATATGATATGGCCGAGGAGACCGACGATAACGAAATCGAATTGGTGCACACTTTGCAAAAAAAGCGAGCCAAAGAAGGAACCAATTGATCCAAAAGCGGCGGAACACTTCGCGACATGCGTGCAAAACCCTGCGCTGTGCCTTCCAACTATGAGCGGACAATACTAAAGGCTACACAGAAGAATAAGCGTGGTCGGCGGCGGGAAAGAACAAGAGAGACCAAGATCAGAGAACCTCGAGAAATTTATGAAGGATGCAGAATCGGTTCGCATTGTAGCTCTTGGATTAACAGATGATCTCCCAAAGGCAAAGGTCAAATGGCAATATAAGTTGGGTCGGGGTGATTGACCCTAATGAGATAAAGGATCGCCAACCAAGATGCGGCAATTTCACGAATGGTACATGATGAGTCCGCTCAAGGAAGAGCGATGTTCCTCCGTTTCAAACAAGATGATTTTTATCGCGGGAACAACGACATATGGCTTGAATTCGATGACTTCTACAATATTTACCATGCCGACTCCATCAACGTGTCTCTCATGAGTTCTTTGGTGCTGTAAGTGCCAAGCTCATACCTTTAGTGTGCTTCCTCGCACAATAAAATTGCAACTCTTAAACTTATACCTTTCTATGTAGAATGGAGATACAAAGATGTAGAAAAGAGAACATCTTCAACGAGGCTTCATCAACCCGAGATTGTTAACGAGCACGTCTTTGGATTGAGAAATGGCGAAAGGATGTTGAAGATTACATTCTCGATGCATTCTTGGGAATGACACTACAAACCGTACATATACGCCCTTCAACCCGAATGCGTATATATACAACCTCTCGTTCTTATATTTTCCAAGGCATTGATAATACTACTAGCTAGTTACATATATGTTGCAATACATATATGAATAGGTATCCTTGGATCCTTCTTGTCATCAAGCTTGATAGCGGCCGGATCGTTGTTCAAGACTCAAAAGGACTCGGTGGACCAATATCAATATATCATTGACACCCTAAGCGGTATATACCAATATCGATAGTTTTAATTCCTTATTATATATGTTGAAATACCTTGCTAATTGAACTCGATAATTACTACTCATAATAACGCATCACAGGGGCATTACAAGGTTAGAAAAGAAGCAACAAGGAGATTTCGAGAACGAATTTGATGTACAAATAAGCACTCGAGCGTATTAAAGAATATTAATATGCCGTAACAGTTTTTCATCCCAATAATAATTGTTTTCTTCTCAAATTTCATCGCGAGTTCTCTGACGCAGACACAAGGAAACAATTTATGTGGCTATTATGTGTGCCACTATATGCAAACTATTACCCGGCGATGTGCCGACAACCAACGCCGAGGTAGTGTGAACATGTCAATTTCTTAGTACTTAATTACACTTTAATTACATGTCCAGAGATTTATTTACTTCTCACTTTGTCAGCCCAACATCGATGAGCAGGCATGATCATTGCCTTAGAGTTAAAGCAATCCAAGAACAACTCATCGGCTTTATTGTTGATTTAGATTGTATCCCCAAAGGCGAGTTCCACGCAGATGGTTGGAGTCCTTGTCCTCAAATAAGGACAGTGAACTAACGACATCAACGTCGACCAAGGGCACAAAGAGCGCATGCAAGAAATGAGCTCAAGATTCACCCTTTTATTCTTTGAAACTTGTAAAAGTGACGTATTATTTCATGTGTTCATCCTTGTTCATTTTTAGTCTAGCTATTAAGTTAAGTATCATGTAAAAGAACATGTAATTATCTTAATGATTGCAAGCATGAATAATATATATTTAATTATTGTGTCAAAAAACTCCTGTAGTTCTATATATTTTAATTGTCAAAATCTATATAAAAATAAAACCCTCTGAAAACATATTCTATATTGAATATAATCAAGGACGAATTGAGTGATCGTGCATCAACGTCGACCAAGGATATAAAGAGCGGCGCATGCAAGAATTGAGCTCAAGATTCGCCTTTTTATTCTTTGAAACTTGTAAAAGTGGCTTATTATTTCATGTGTTCATCAACTTGACCATTTTTAGTCTATTAAGTTCGTATTTTTACGTAAATGAACATGTAATTATCTGAATGAGTACGCATGAATAATATTTATTTAATTATGTCAAAAACTCTTGTAGTTCTATTTATTTTAATTATCAAAATCTATATCAAAAACCCTCTGAAAACATATTCTATATTGAATATAATGAAAAACGTATTTGTCTTTGTCGGTCTCTTCTGGCGGTCGTGCGCCAACCGCTTGTGGAAGCTCTCTCCAAGCGGTTGGAGTTCTGACCGCCAGAAGTGTGGAACCACAAGCGGTTCGGAGAACCGCTTGTGATACCCGACGGGGTATCACTCGCGGTTGCTTACAAGCGGTTCTAAAACCGCTTCTGAAAGCGGTTTCGAACCGCTTGTGCATGCCCGATCCGCAGTAGTGGAAGGTCGACAGCAAAAAGAAGTATCTCGGAAACAACGGAGATACATCACAAGGGGGGAGCAACAGGAAGAGCGCTATTAAAGAAAAAAGAACAGATACATTAGTATTATCTTGCCGCATTCAGCGGCCCTGGCCGAACAAGGTTAAAAAAACCTGGATTCCGATCAAGTATAGGATCCAAAATTTTGGCCGGTAAATAAATTTGAAAAAAAAAAATTGCTACAGTAATCTCAAAAATTTCGATGAGATTTTGCCAAATCTCACCGAAATATTAGGGTTTTTTTTTGACTATTTTTTGATTTTTTATGACCGAATTTGACCAGATTTAGTCCAATAAACCTTAAGAAAGTCAACTTCTATGAAAATTTACTGAAAAACCAAGTTTTTGAAATGTATTAAAATTTCGATAGAAACACTATCATATTTTTATAAAATTATTCAAGCTTGATAATGATCTAAAAAATTTATGGTACTATCTTTAGTAGTGTATTATCATACAAAAATTTTTCAAAATAATTGAACTTCATTTGTTATCTTTAAAAAATAAAAAATGAATGAACATAATTGGGATAGTAGCATTGTCAGAATTTTATAAATTTTCTCGAGTGTGATTATGATCCAAAATTTTTATGAGAGCTTAAGAATAGACTCGATACCATTTTCTAAAATTTTAGAAATTAAATTTTTTTGTTTGCTCAATCAAATCTATGTAAATATTGAACTTCATTTGTTATATTTCAAAAATAAAAAACACAAAGAACAAAAATTATTTTTATAAGATCTTATGCATTTCCTTTGCAACCTTCTATAAAATTTTCAAAAATTCTAACCTTATTTTATTGCTAGAGCAAATCTATATATTGCTCATCAGGCTTTTATTAGGATGTAGTATGTTAGACTTTTTGAAAATTATTGTAGCTTGATCATCATCTAAAAAGTTTACTAAAACATTAAGGATACATTACGACCATTCACAAAAGTTTTTAAAATTTTCTAATATGGTTGGACTATTTTTTATTTGGTTGAATTTTGTTAGTAAGGCTTTTATCAGGACAGTTGCACTATCTGAATTTTTAAAAATTCATGAAGCTTTATTATCATCTAAAAATTTTATGAGAATATTAATGATACATCATAATCATGCAAAAAAAATTCAAAAATTTTCTAACATGGTTTGCTCTATTTTTCATTCGGTTCAAACTTGTCGGAGAGCGTTTTATCTGAACACTAGCAATGTTCAATTTTTTAAAATTCCTCATTCTTGATAATCATCTGAAATTTTTGTGAGAAAATTAATGATGTGTTAGGACCCTCCAAAAAATTTCAAACTTTTTTGACATCGTTTGAGCCATTTTTTGCTTGGTGCAAATTTTTCAAAATCTTGGCAAATCTCGCCGAGATTTTAGGAATTCTGACTGAAATTTTCGTTTTCTCGGTGGAAAAAAAACTAGATTAAAATTTTTGTTTTCTATTTTGTTTGGGATTTGTTCGAAATTCTGATATCTCAATGAGATTTTGGATTTCAACCACTTTTCGAGATATCATCCGAAAACGAGATTTCATTATATTCCTCTTTTATTATTCGTGGATATGTTTATGGAGCCAAACTTTACTCAGCGGGCAAACGTGTACGGGTATGAGGGAGCTCTACTCATACCCGTTCGATTACCCGTCACCTTCTATTGACATATGGGCTAGAACAAGCTATCAGTTGGCCTCCTGATCTCCAATTTTTGGTACTTCATATTAGTAAGTGTTGAACTTGAGCATTGTTTGTATGTGTTATTTTAATTCTTATTGTTATGTACATTTGAAATTTTGAATAATTGATAATCATTCTTTAATCCACCAAATATAGCTGATTCCCATAATTTCATCAAAAGGATTGTATTAGTACCAAAGCTCATTAGCTCCTAGTGCCATTTAATTGGAAGGATTATTGATGGTGGTGAGTAAACAAGTATACCCATGGGCGATGGGCATGGGCTAGATTCTTCGCCCGCGACCTTTCACGGGTACACCCGTGGAGGAGATTTTAGCTAGCGGATATGGATATAAACAAGCACTACTCATACTCACCGCACTCGATTGCTATCCCTAACCGCATCGATCCACATCGGACAAAGAAATGGATTTTTTTATCATCAGACCCTTTCTAAAGTAGCCCACTGTCGACGATCGGGATCGCCTGACCGCAAATATGGAAATGGGGTTAGTGTGAATGAGGGACCCAAAAAGTGCTGCGCTCAACGATGGTTTGGATGTAGGTCGGAGGAAGGCGTCAACGAGCAGGAGACAACAGATTATACTGGTTTGAGCCTCCGCGAGGGTAATAGCCCTACTCCAATCTTCTCCTGAGGCGGAGGAATTCACTAGTCGTGAGTACAGAGAGCGGATTAGAGCTCGAGCTCGAGCGTTCTGGTTGTATCTACTGGTCTATTGCTAGCGCGCTGATGATGTTATGCCTGCCGCTCTGCTTCAGGAGGCTTTATACCCCTCCAGTCATTACCAAAAACAGCCAGGAGAGTTTCCCAGGGTAGTGCGCGGCGTGCAATGAAGACGTGCTGTAACCGTCCCGGATCTAACGCCCACGTCTGCCTTAACTCCAGGATCTTCGGTCTTGGTAACCGCCGAGTAAACGCACACCCCCGAGCCAAGGTCGAGGTCATGCGGGGACGGGACCCTCACTGCCCAAGCTCGAGGTCGTGCGGGAATCAGCGTCGCTTAGGTCTTGGTCGAGGTCCCCTTGCTGCATCGTCCCAAGCTAGGGACCCTGTTGACCATGAGTTGACCAGTCAGAGATTTCTCAGTCCCCGACAGCTAGCCTCCGAGGCTCAAGGTCGTGGCAAGAACTTGGGTCGACCTCGAGCCTCCCCATACAGATAGAGGGGACTATTTTCTGGAACTTTCGAGCCCGAAGTCAAGGTCGAGCGGAGACCTACTGCCAGGCCATGGCGGCGTTACACCTGGTGCCCCTTGATCTTTAGAATTCTGGTACGAACATGATCGAACAGCGGAACCGTTCGCAACGCCTTGATTCCGCCACGCAGCCCTTAACTGCGCCTATCGAATCACCCGACCTGCGCGCCTTTTGAGATGCCCCAACCTTCGGCCTGCAGTGCACTGGGTTTATAAAACTCGAGATCATCGCCACTTCGAAGAGCTCTCGACTTCTTCGCAGACTTCGCCTCCTAACCCCTCGCTCGCGCCCTTCTTCTTCCTCCGACCGAACTTCCCCTCAACCGCCATGGCCAAGCTCGGGAAGAGCTCCCTGACGGCGACAAGGATGAGAGAGCTTGAGGGCCTGGGGCTGTTGGACTCGGTGACGTGGCGGCTTTCGGGTGGAGAAACCGAGCCGCAGCCACGGGACGACAAGCCCGTCAGCACGGAGCACTACATGCTCTTCGGACTGCGGACGCCGGAGAGCGACTTTCTTGCGACCGTTCTCGCACAATGCGAGATCGAGCTTATTAATCTGGTACCCAACTCCATTCTTTTGCTTTCCATCTTCTCTGACCTGTGCGAGGGGTTCCTTGGAATCCTTCCCACCCCCTCGCTTTTCTTCCGCTTCTTCTCCCTTTTCCGCACCGGGAAGGACCCCGTGGTCGGATGCCTTTACTTTCGACTGTGGACGGGAATCCCCTCGGCCTTCCCCCAAATGCGTCCCCGCGATTCCCTCGGCCTGTGGACCGAGCGGTGGTTCTACTTGAAGCGGGGCGAGGACAGCGCGCTGGCGTTCGTCGGCACCCCCATCAACGGGAAGAAGTAGACCCCGGAGGCGGGCGACCTGGAGGACGACCAAGAGGCTATCGCCGCCATCCACATCTGTGCCTCGCGAGGCCTCACCGGGCAGGCCATCGCCAATGACTTCCTGAGGAGCCGATTGTTCCCTCTGCGGAAGAGGTTGCACCCGTTCTTCGAAATCAAGGGCCACGACGACCTCACCTGCGAAGGGACATCTGGTAAGTCGCCCAGACCTGACCCTCGCTCTGGCTTCGATCCCTGGGTTCCCTTGATGGACTGAGGTTTCCAGCAGCGCCGAAGGAATCCTGGATTGCCGCCCGAATGAGCGAGATGTTCGGGAAGGCGGCGAACGATTATACCCTCGACGATCCTGTCCCAAGGAACGTGCTGCGCCGGAAAGACGAGGTAAGCCGCCCTAGACCGAGCTTCTGAGTCTGCATACGCCTAGAACCTTCCTTGATCCTCTGACGCGCCCGCAGGACAAGCTCGAGCTGCTTGAGACGGCAAGGAAAATGCTGCCACTGCCCGGGGCGAGTAAGGGCAAAATGACGGGCAAGAGGCCAGCCCCGGACGGAGCGAGAGGCAAAGGCCCGAAAAAGCAGCACGTCGAGTGGGGGGAGCGCTCAATGGTGAGTAACCTTGGTCGAGCCCCAAAGCACTTTGCTCGTGCTCCTCCGCCCTCTGACCTAGACATTTCCTCGCAGCAACAGAGCGCTGCGGCCGTCGCCAGGACTTCAACTGAAGATCCGGATCCACCGCAGGCCCCAAGGTCGCAAGCCCGAGACTCCTGAGGAAGGGACTCCCCTTCGCCCGCGGAGCGCCGAGGGCCCCGCCAGCCCCCTGCGAAGCGAAGGCTGCAGACGCAGGTGTATCATCGGCCCCCCTCTTTGCTTGGTTTCTTCTCCGTCTTTTTAGCTTAGTAGCCTTCCTTTATCGCAGATCTTGAGCGCTCGAGCTCACTGTCTGCCCGTCCTGACGATGACTGTTGTCCAGGGCGAGTCCGAGTCCGACGAGGAGGAAGAGTCCTCCTACTTGTTGGCGCCCCGCCGGCCCTCGAGCTCGGGCGTACCCCTTCGGGCCCCCAGAGTTGGGCCATAGCTGGGGAGTTCGACCAGGGACTCGACGACATGGTCGAGGACGACGTCGAGCCTGCGGCCATTGAAGACGATGCCGCCGGCTCCGTGGACGTTGAGGACGGCGCTGACCCGTCCGAGGCCACCGAAGGAGATGACGCCGGGACGCCTGACCACGATTATCGAGATCGCCCGACCATGGCGGTCGGGACCCCGCCGACGGTTAAAAAGCGTCCGCCAGGTGGCGTGGAGGACCGAGCCGTGGACCCGACCGGGATCACCGTAGGGGAGGGGGCTAAAGACCCTCCCACTGCGGAGGACAAAGCCGAAACCGTCGCCAGGACCGAGCTTGGGGGCGGGCCGAGCCCCCTTGAAGAGGAAGCTCGAGGCATGGTCGCCCACGACGGAGCGCCCGAAGGCCGCACCCCCGATGACCCAGCGGCAGCAGTGGATGACACCGCCCCAGGAACGTCGGGCAGCAGACCCGCCGAGTACTCCCGTGCAACCTTCGAGGGCCGTCTTACCCAGGTACTTGAGTTTCTTCGATCCTTGGCTTGGATTTTCCTTTTTGCTTTTTTCCCTCTCTTTCTTCTAGCGAGTTCCGTGTTGACCCTTCGAGCCCCGCAGGCCATCGACTCGGTCACCCAAGGGCTGCAGGGCCTTCAGACGCACGCCGACGCGCTGAGGGCCGTGCTCGATGTGGTGGAGGCCTAGGAGTCGGCGCGCGCCAGACTCGTGGAGGACTTGCAAGCCGAGCGGGAGGAGGCCGCGCAAAAAGCGGCAGACGACTCCAACGAGATCGCCAGCCTCCGCAAGATGGTGAAGACGCTCGAGGCTTCCGACAAGTCCGAGTTGGAGCGGGCCATTGCCACGGAGCGGGACCACGCGTACAAGGCCGTCGAGGAGGAGCGCGCGAGGTCGGCCAAGGCGCTCAAGGCCGAGCGAGCCAAGGCCGAAGAGTTAAGCAAGGCCGTTGCGGACCAAGCGGCCACCGCGTCGAGAGCCTCCCCCGAGCTCGAGGCCAAGGTTCAAGAGCTCGAGGAGAAGCTGGGTAGGGCGAGCAAGACGGCAAAGAGCACCTTGGCCCAACTTCAAGAAGAAGAACGCCGCGCCACCGAAGCCTCCACCGAAGCCCTCCGACTCCAGGGTGAGCTGTCGATCTTGAGGGCCAAGGTCGCCGAGCTCGAGCAGGAGAAGCTCGCGCATGAGATGGCCGACTTGTAAATAAGTCTATATTTCCTGTAAACAAGAACTTTTGTAAGGCAAGAAGGGTTCAATGAAATGTCGTGGCCTGTTAGTCAATATCTTGGCCTGTTTAGCCTTTCTGCTCTTAGTATATCCCGTCCAGCCCCCATTGGGCTCAAGGTCGAGCAGCGCCGGCCTTGGGCGCAAGTTAGAAAACCTGTAAAGACCAAGACCTGCAAGCATAAGAAAACACATAGGGAGCATAACGTAGGCGTACGAGGAAAGACTTAGTCTCTGGAGAGTTAGGGTCGGTTCTAGGCCAAGCATCCTGAGCCCTGGCAACGACTTGCGCCTTGCTCGTTGAGCCCTGGCACGAGCTTAATTCGAACCCTGGCGCAGGGGAGCATTGATGCAAAGAGATTCGGCTTATAAGCAGCTCGACCACTAGGGGTGAATGTTTAAGCTTCTGGCACCAGGGGCAAGAGCAAGCGTGCTCGCTCGCAGGCCGGACTCAAAGAAGCCCCAAATGCAAGGGAACACAAAACATAGAAAAAGGGCGTGGAGACCAAACATGACAAACGAACAACACAACTTTATTGAAATCTGAGGTAAAAGGTTGTTACACATAGAATTTTCGAAGCTGGTCGATGTTCCACGAGCTAGAGCTCTCGCCATCGGCGGCGCTAATGAGAAGCCCGTGCAATCTGTTGAAACAACTCTATAGGGACCCTCCCACCGCGGGGATAACTTGTTGGTGTTGGACGAAGCCTGAATCCTTCTCAGGGCTAAGTCCCCAACAAGGAGCTCCCTAGGTTGTACCGATCGAGACGCATGTCTGCGAAGAGCTTGCCAGTAGAAAAGGCCGATCGAGCAAAGGCACGACATCTTACTTCTTCCGCCAGGGTAAGGTCAAGGGACCGTTCTTGCTCGAAGTCGATCTGGTCGACCAAGCTGACCTTGGCGGCTTCCAACAGGACTTCGGAGGCGGGGCGACTTGAGATCAACACGAGCCGGAAGGGTGTGGACCCCGTTGCTCGGCTGACTATGGTATGAATAGACCATAAGACGGTGGGAAGTTCATCCACCCAGGTCTGGCCGTGTCGTTCGAGCTCATCTGATACTCGCTTTTTGACGCCTTGAACGATTTGTCCGTTGGCGCGCTCCACTGCTCCATTGCTCTGCGGATGGGCCACCGAAACATAGCATACTTTGGTGCCGATGTCTTCACAGTACTCCTGGAACAGTTCACTGGTAAATTGCATTCATTGTCAGTGATGATTCTGCATGGAACCCCATACCTGGTAACCACGAACAAGCGGAAGAACTTGACCGCCGTGCGAGCTATGATGGTCGAGATAGGTTCGGCTTCGATCCATTTGGTGAAGGTATCGATGGCGACGAATAAGAACTTCTTCCCCCCAGCTGCCCGTGGGAAGGGCCCGAGGACGTCTAGCCCCCATGTCGAGAAAGGCCAAGCTAGCGGAATGGTCTGGAGTGCATAGGCAGGCTGATGCGACTTTCGGGCATGGTACTAACAAGCTCAATAGGTGTGGACGATGTTGCGCGCGTCCTGGAGTGCTGTTGGCCAGTAGAACCCCATGCGGAAAGCTTTTTCGACCATGGTCCTGAAAGAAGAGTGCCCCACAGAGACATGAATGGATGTCGTGTAACAGGTACTTACCCTCCTCCGTGGCAACACACTTCGTCAGGATGCCAGAAACATTCCGACGATAAAGCTTGCCATCCACGAGTTTGTACGAGCTCGCCCGGCGCTTGATCCTACTCCTTTCCACGGGATCGGCCGGGAGCTCTCTCGTTGCCAGGAAATTATGGATAGGCTCGGCCCACGAAGGAATACCTTTCATGAAGGCGACCAAGGCCCCTTTATCGAAGATAGAGGGCGACGCTAGGGTCTCCAGAATCACATCTGGAGGGACTTCGTCGTCAGACGACCCGAGCTTGGAGAGGAAATCTGCGTCGGAGTTGTCCTTCCACGCCACATGTGTGACCTCCAGATTCTGAAACCACTTCTCCATCTTGCGTGCCTCGCAAGGTACTTGGCCATGGAATCTTCCGAGCACTGGTAGCCCTTGTTGAACTGGTTGATGACGAGCTGCGAATTGCCCTTGACGACCAACCGGCAAACACCCAGCGCCTTACAAGCTCGGAGCCCCACCAGAAGAGATTCGTACTCTGCTGCATTATTTGTCGCTGGGAATCCGAAACGAACCACATACCACAGCTTGTCGCCCTGCGGGGTGAGAATGAGGATCCCAGCCCCCGAGCGTTTGAAGGATCTTAAACCATCGAAGTACATGACCCAGGGCTTCTCCTCCTGACCTCGAAGTTCGGGGAGGCGGCGAGGTCTGCTTTCGACCACGAAGTCGGTCAACACTTGCGACTTGATGGCCGTGCATGCCATTTAACCGGAGGTCAGAAACGGCTACCCATGGCCCGCTTGGCGTGCGACCTCCGGCCTCTGGATTCCTCAATATCTCCCCGAGCGAGAAGTTGCTCGGGACAACCACGGAGTGAGCCTGGAAATAGTGCCGGAGCTTGCGCGAAGCCATGAGGAGGGCATAAAGTAGCTTCTGGACCTGAGGGTAGCGCTCTTTTGGCCCATGGAGAACTCTCGGCGTAGTAGATCGTCTCGCCGTGCATCCCGCTCGCCACAGGTGATGGCCCAGCGACTGGGCGGTGGCCGCGAGGTACAGCAGCAGCTTCTCGACTGGCTGCGGGGTCGTAAGTAAGGGTGAGGTTGACAGGTATACCTTCAACTCGTCGAAGGACCGCTGAGCCTCGGGTATCCACTCGAAGCTCCCTTGCTTGCGCAAGGCCCTGAAGAAAGGCAATCCGCGCTCGCCGAGCCTCAAAATGAACCGGCTGAGAGCAGCCATGCGGCCGGTGAGGCATTGTACCTACCTTACCGAACTCAGGGGGGGCCATTTTTTCTATCGCCTCGATCTTCTCCGGGTTCGGGCCGATCCCCGAGCCCCCAATCATATAGCCGAGCACCTTCCCAAAAGCAGCGCCAAACACGCATTTCTCCGGATTGAGCATGATCTTGTACCTGTTCAGATTGGCGAAGGTCTCCCCAAGGTCTTGAACGTGGTCGGCTTCGGTTGAGCTCTTGACGATGATGTCGTCCACGTAGACCTCGAGGTTACGGCCGATCTGAGGCTCGAATGTCTTGGTCATTAAGGCGCTCGAAAGTCACGCCGGCGTTGCGGAGACCAAACAACATGGTCATGTAGCAATAGGTCCCGAACGACGTGATGAACGACGTCTTACTTTCATCGTCAACCGCCAGCTTGATCTGGTGGTACCCGAATAAGCGCCCAGAAGCTTAGCGACTTGGCATTTGCGTGGAGTCGACGATCCGAGTCGATCTGCGCGGAGAGGAAGTTGTCCCAGCACGCCGAGTTCAACCCGTGTGATCCACGACATCCTCCACTTCCGCCCTTCTTACGCAGACGATGACGGGATTAGCCAGCCATTCGGAGTAATCAATCTCACGAATGAAGCTGGCCTTCAACAGCTTGTCAAGATTCTCCTTGAATATGGCGACCTTCTCGGGAGAGAAGCGCCGCAACTTCTAGCGCACGGGCGGCGGCGGGCGGTATTTGCGTCAGGCTCGACCACCTCCCTCGACACACCAAAGATGTCCGCGGCTCCCAAGCTTAATATATCCTTGTTGGCGCGGAGGAAGGTGACGAGTTCGAGTTCCTATTTGGAACTTCGATTCGTCGAGATGTGGGCGCGACTTGGATGAGTCCCTCCACGAGCAAGCACACCTTCGTTGTCCCGGGGTTGGATGATCGCTACGGCGGGCGACTTCGTGGTCGCCTCGGGGCCCTCGCCGATGCAAAGATACCGGCGAGGGCTAAGGCACAGGTCTGTAGAACTGCAGGCCGCCTTGAGGTCGCCTCAAGACAAGAATGATGCCGCTTAGGCCCCGGAGCTTCATGCAATGGTGGCGAGTGGTTCACCACCATGAACTTGACCAAAGCCGGACGCCCAAGGATGGCGTTGTAGGGGATATCGCCCTCGACCACCTCGAAAGTAATCAGCACGGTGCGGAAGTTGTCCGAGGCGCCGAAGGTGACAGGCAAAACCACCTGCCCTAGAGGTGTGGTCGAGCTTCCAGGGACGATCCCGAAAAATGGAATCGCGATGCTCTTGACCTTCGACCGAGGAATCTGTATCCGGTAGAGCGCGCTTGCAAGAAGCAGGTTGAGGGAACTACCCCCATCAACCATGACCCGCCCGACCATGGTGTTGCCAATGGTCGGGGTCACGACCAGGGCAGTCTTGAGATCTTTGGACATACCTTGGGGAGCATCCTCTTACGAAAAGGTTATCGTAGCCCTGGCCCACTTGCAGGGCTGGTCCACAGGCTTCCTGACGGTGGCCTAGTAGACCACGCACGCGTCATCCTTGATCTCGCGCCGGGACTGATATGCCGACGACCCGCTGAAGATGTCGTCGATCCGACGATCGCCCTGCTGGAAATCCAGGTCGAGATCGGCTTAGTCCTCACCGGCGTTTACCCTATCGGGCTGATCTCCCTCCTTTGGGTGTGGGCATCTCTCCGTGCCCATCGTAGAAGGCCTTCAGCTTGCTCTGCCAGGCCCTGCAGCCTCGCAGGTCATGGCCCGGAGTCCTGTGAAACAGACAAACTTGCCTTCGTCGAACCGAGGTCGCCCCTCAGGACCTTAAGGGCGGCCGTCGGGCTGCCGTGGCCCAGTCCGGTGATCCTCCTGCCGAGGTCGGCGAGACGCCTGCTGAGGTCGTGGTCGGTTTCGCTGGGGACGGGGCCCCTCCTGGGCCGAGTCCCGCACCTCCATGACCTCGCGGTGACCGTCTGCCGAAATGGTCACCCGAGGTCGGCCACCATCGCGCTTGCGGTCTCTCTTTCGCTTCTTGGCGGCCGAGCCTTAGTCGGCACTCTTGGTGTTGGAGGGGCCAGCCTCGCCCGAATTGACGTCGAGCTTACCTTGGTCGTAGTCGCGCTTCCAGCGGACCGCGTCGTCCGTGTCCGCGTAGCGCTCCGCCATGCGAAATAGCTTGCCAGGCTTCTGGTTAAAGAGCCAGGTGCGGGCAGCACCATCCAAGACGGTAGGGAGGTAGTTGGCCATCACGTACTCGTCGCCTCCCACGGCCAAGATAGCGGTGGTGTAGATCGAGAGGAATTCATCAGGGTTCTTCGTCCCGTCAAACTGCTCGATCAATGCAGGCTTGAAGCGAGCCGGCCATCGCACCTACCGAAGGTCGTTGGAGTACACCGCACCAGTATCTTCGACAGGGCGCGCAGGGAGGTACTCATCGCCGGAATCGATTCGATCATTCGGCGCTCCGCCCTACGACCTCGACGGCCGCGGCGGTGAGCCCGTGCGTCGCCCGGGAGGTACTGCAGGCGCTCATGGACCCGACGGCGCCTCGGGGGAACATCAGGAGAAAGACCTGACGTGCCGCTGCTGGAGTGAGAGTCGCTGTAGGCCGGTTGTCGCCGCACTCCGTCCGGAGTCACACTCGGGGAACGGCGGCGAGGCGGTGTTCGGGACAAGTCTCGAGATTGCCGACGCGCGGGAGACCAGCGGGGACGCTGGCGCCTGCGCGAGGAGCTGCCATCGCTCCTCAAGGTCCGAGACCCGTATAAGGCGGCCACGTCTTGTGGACGGCACCGCTTGCAGATGCCTTGTCGAGCTCGTCTGCGAGAGCTCGGCCGAAAAGATTCGACCTCGAACGGGCGGAGTCGGTCATGACTCGTGCGATCGCTTGGAGGTGCTCGCCCAAGTGAGGGAGCTTGGAGCGACCCGAAGACGTTCCAACCTTCTCGCGCTCCTCTCGCCGAAGGGCCGTTATAGCCTGGTTGATGGCGACTTGAGCCATCCGGCGAGCATCTTCAGGGGTCTTTGGACTGCGCCCCCCCTCCTCTCCGCCCGCGTCATGGCTAGCGGCCATGAGAACGAATTGATCTCGCAGCGGTGGAGAGGGGGAGAACAGGGATGTGGAACTTCCATGCTCGGGAACCGCATTCAAGCCCGAGCTCACGAAATGCGCTGTTGCGGAGGACGCCATACCTCGAAGATCTCGAACTTCTTCCGGACGAGCGAAGCTTTCGGGCCCCACGGTGGGCGCCAGCTGTCGACGATCGGGATCGCCTGACCGCAAATATAGAAACGGGGTTAGTGTGAATGAGGGACTCAAAAATTGCTGCGCTCAACGATGGTTTGGATGTAGGTCGAAGGAAGGCGTCAACAAGTAGGAGACAGTAGATTATACTGGTTCGAACCCCCGTGAGACTAACAGCCCTACTCCAGTCTTCTCCTGAGGCGGAGAAATTCACTAGTCATGAGTACAGAGAGCGGATTACAGCTCAAGCTTGAGCGTTCTGGTTGTGTCTACTGGTCTATTGCTTGTGTGCTGATGATGTTATGCCTGCCACTCTGCTTCAGGAGGCTTTATACCCCTCCAAACCATTACGGAAAGCGCCAGAGAGATTCCGGGGTAGTCTTGTGGCGTGCAATGAAGACGTCAGAATCGTCCGGATCTGACGCCCACGTCCGTCTAAACTCCGAGATCTTCGGTCTTGGTAACCGCCGAGTAAACGCACACCCCCGAGCCAAGGTCGAGGTCGTGCGGGGACGGGACCCCCACTGCCTAAGCTCGAGGTCGTGCGGGAATCAGCGTCGCTTAGGTCTTGGTCGAGGTCCCCTTGCTGCATCGTCCCGAGCTAGGGACCCTGTTGACCGTGAGTTGACCTGTCAGAGATTTCTCAGTCCTCGACACCCACCATCTAACTTATTTTTTAAAAAAATGTCCTTTCAGCATGGCAAGACAATGGCTAAGAGGGTCATTTTTTGAAAATAAGTTTGGACTTACCCATGGCGAGGATGGCATGGCAAATATCCAATTTTTCCTTTTTTTTAAAAAAAAAAAAGTTATGCTGAGATTTTTTTAAAATATTTGTAACAAAAAAAGTTCTTGAATAAGACCTGTTTGTTTACGCTAGGGATTGTGACTTGACTTTTAAAAATTTGGAAGGGCAACAAACAATTAGCTTTTAATCTAGATTATAACAATCTGGAGGCAGATTGTAGCAATCCACAATCCACTCTTCCCAAACTTTTCAAATTTTTTTTTGCAAAAGACCACAATACCCATCCAACTTCAACCAAAATTACCCACCATTGCCCCCAGCTTTTCCCAAATTCAACCAAAATTACCCACTATTGCCTATAACTATAATCTGGGTTACCAAACAACCATGAGCTTTTTAACCTCCAGCTTTTTAACAATCCAGCTTTTACAATCTAGTTTTTAAAAGCTGTTTTTCACAATCCCTAACTGAAACAAATAGGGTCTAAGAATTGTTCTATCGAAGATTGAATTCCTAATGTAAACCCACTTAATAATTTTAGAGGAGAATTGGGCCGCTGCTCGTGGGATTTTTTCATCACGCAACCGACAAATCTAGTTGCCTTAGTCAGGCCGAGGTCTCCAACGAAGGCACGACGAACACTCGTCCTCCGACCAAACAAATTACGTAACTTCACTCGCGCAGCTTCCCTGCAGCGGGCGAGGGCAGGTAAACAATAACATCAGTGTCCATCCTCTCTCACCACGGTAGTTTTAATTAATGTCTTGGATTCTGACTCCAGAGGACAAACCCCGTTAATCTCGGGGAGTATTGATTAATTAGTGAGCTTAAAGTACTGTGCCCACGTTGCTGCTCCCAGCAGGAGTTTTAGGACAAATGAAGTTGGTTGCCTTGGAGCTCTAGGCCATAAAGACAAGAAGTGCCTGCAAGCATTAGGCGTGCTACTCTGAGTACGTCACCAAAGCAGAAAGCTGAAGAGAGGAACACTGAGAGAAGAGATGACCGGATCCATGGTGAGCGCTTTCGGTGGAGCCATCAGCTCTTTACTCGGCAAGCTCACCGCACTGACGGAGGACGAGTATGGCAAGCTCAAAGGCGTTCGGAATGAGGTGGCGTCCCTCGAGGACTAGTTCAGGAGCATGAAGGCTCTTCTTGAGAAGCTCGCAGACATGGATGAGCTTGATGGTCAGGCCAAGGAGTGGAGAAACCAAGTGAGGGAGATGTCCTACGACATTGAAGACTGCATCGATGACTTCATCCACCGCCTTGGCAAGAATGATGCAAGCGCCGGGTTTTTTCGGAGGACTATCACATTTCTAAAGGATTTAAGGTCGCGCCATCAGATTGCCAACAAGATCCAAGAGATCAAGACTCTTGTAAAGGAGGTAAGCGAGCGGCGCATGAGGTACAAGCTTGAAGAGTATACCCCCATGTCCAGTTATGTGCCTGTTGATCCCCGAGTAGTCGCAATCTATGCGGACGCTGCTGGTCTTGTGGACATCGATGCCCCAAGAGACGAGCTTGTCCAGTTGCTGATGGGTGAAGACCAAGAGTTGAAGGTGGCATCTATTATGGGATTTAGAGGTCTAGGAAAAACCACACTTGCCAATCAAGTGTATCGCAAGCTTGAAGGGAAATTTGAATGTCGAGCATTTGTGTCGGTATCTCAAAAACCTGACGTACCCAGACTTCTCAGTATGATACTTTCGAAACTTATACATCAACGCTTTCCGGACACTTTAGATATGGACGAGCTTCTGGACAATCTAAGAGAACGTCTTCACGATAAGAGGTAATTATTATTTGTTTTGCTCACAATATACTACATATTTTACATTTTCTGTAACATGTTGTTATAATAATTATTATCAACATCGAAATTATATGTTGAAAGCCATTTAAAATATAAAACACTATGGTAATACTCGCTCCGGTCATAAACGGATATCTTTTTACTTTTAAAGTTAACAAAATGTGACTTTGACCACTAAATTTTATCATCTCCAACCGACGGACTATATATACATTCTACGAATACTACACACACAAAAAAGGTTCATAAAGATGGCAAAAGTTATTTACATTCTGACGGGAACGAGCACTATTGCACAGAAGCTCATCATAGACGGTTTATAAACCTCATCACAGACGATTCATAAACCATCTGAACAAAGTGTTAGTGATGAGATGGCTCATCATAGACGGTTTGCTAGCCATTAGTGAAAATTATCACCACAGACAGTTCTGCTTGATCACAAATTATTCCTGTTTAGAACCATCTGTGATGTAGGTGGCTTCATAGATGAATCTTGTTTAAAACTGTTTGTGATGTTGCCTTTCCAATGTTTATATTTTTCTATTTATTGGCTAGTCTCAGGAAATGCTAGTCATACCCTTTGAAACAAAACAGATTACAGAGCATCACAAGTATATTATTATGACATACATTTCAAAAATGAACTCAAATCACATATTACAACGTACAATGCTTGTATTTCAGAAATCAACTCAGATCAAACATTACAACGTACAACGCCTACGTTTCAGAAATCAACTCAGATATATTAACCATTTGAATTCATGACTACAACTCACAAATTTACAACACAAGGTTCACAAATTAATCCAAGTGGTAACTAACAAATTCATAACTCATCAGCAAGGGTGAAAACAGGTTGAGTAATACCCGATCCGTATCCATATTCGCGATAAATTTATCCGAAATTGCGGGTACGGATTCGGGTACTTTTGGTTCGGGTACTACTCGAATAATTTTTGTTCGGATACGGATCATATACGGGATTGAAGATACCCGACGAAAATAGGTCGGATACGGGTACACACCGGGTAATTACTACCAGTACCCAAGAAACTGCTACCCCTCCGGCTCAAAGTAGAAGCGATCATAACTTTTTACTCCAAACTTTGATTTAGGTGATCTTAGACTCTATACGAAGCTTATCAAGAGAGCTACAATATCCACCTATTTTCAATATTTAAGCAATCATAGATATTTTAAATATCATAAAAATATAGACTAATGTAATCACTCAAGCCTAAAATCTGATTTTCAAAATCCTTCACAAAGACTTGATCAAAAGCGTGACTACAAGCTAGCAAGAGTCAATAAGATCCAATATTGAGCCATTTGATGATCAACTCATGATCAACACAATTTTGCAAAACACATTTGCATATAAACCGAGAAGCTATGAGATCAATCCTCTAGCTATGTAAGGATCAATATATGATCCCGACACAAATTGAGACCATGCACGCATGATGAACTTTATTTTGTTTATTAATTGTACTTTATATGTTGAACTATGTGTTTGAATTGAACTCTATGTGTGCCAAAGTCTATGTGTGAATTACACCCCTTGTGTTGGACTATGTGTGTTAATTGGACTTTATGTTGAACTATGCATGTTTATTGGCCTTTATGTGTTGAATTATGTATTAATTACTCTATGTTGGACTATGTGTGTTTATTGCACTATGTGTTAGATTATATATTAATTAGACTCTATGTTAGAGTACGTGTGTTTATTCAACTCAATGTGTTGTTTTATATCTTAATTTGGTTCTATGTGTTGAATTATGTGTGATAATTGGACCATGTGTGTTAGTTAAATTATTTTTATCACATACTTTGATTCTAGGTAGTTTGTGTGCTATTCGACTAAGTACCCGTTATCCGTATTATACCCGTCTGTATAATATCCGGTATCCGTTTTCTACCCATTCGTAAATACCCGGTATCCGTATCTGTATCTTACCTGATTTTTCACTACCCGTACCCGTATCCAAAAAAATAATTAAGGTAGGATACAGGATGACCTACTACCGGACCGTATCCGACCCGTTTTCACCCCTACTCATCAGGTGAGGCTAAGTGGCATTTGCCTTTTGGATTTAGAACGTCACGCATCAAAAAGTCATAGAGTTGTCACCGAATTCCTAGCAAGTTAGCTTGTTTCAATGTAGATTCTAGTGTATTTCTAAGCCTGTTGATGGAAAGAATAAAGTCTTGCATGTATATAAATTGATAAGTGGAAACAATTATTATAAGATTGACAAACCTCTACGTCATTGGTCTTCTTTGCACCAATGAGGAGTTGCAAGTTGTGAAAATGTAGAATACACATAGGTTAGTGGCCTTTGGCTGCTATGGCACTCCAAAATATAATAGTTTAGTTCCGTAGGTATTATTATGGAGTGAGAAGGATATTGCGTACTAGCGGATACCAGAAACTTATGAACATGCTTTAGCTACGATGAGTTCTTGTGTGGCCCTCCACAAGCTCTATACACGTTGAATGACGTGTCTAGTAAATTTGCGATAGACGTCAAGTCATGGGTGCCGCCCTTTTTGGAATCAAGATAAATTACTTGATTCTATCTTGGTATAATTACAAGTAGTATCCAGTTAAACCTACACAGGTTTGTCGCTACGATCATTCAACCTAACTTCGAACTGCATATAAAGTACAAATCAACAAGTAGAGCAACTAGACGAAGCACTTACCCCAAGTTATGGGGTAAAATTATGATTTTTTCCTATTGAGCCAGCAATGCTTTTTTCGCATACTCCCGACGATTTGTAAATTTTCGTCCATAGTTTGCTTGGACACCATGTGTGGGTTGAGGAAACCCATCGGTTCTTTCCTTAATTTTGCTACCATGATCGTGTATCTATATATACAAAATCAATGATCATATATATGACATGTATCGGTACGACACAAATGTAGACCGTGATTTCACACAGTTACAAAATCCAACATCTGATGAGTGAGGCGTTATCCAAAAACTGGTGAAAGAAATGCTCCTCTTTGAAGTTGACCGAAATACTCGATACCCGTTATGCCACTGGCTTGTTGGCATGCATTAATTTTGTAATCTAACATAGGCTATTGTAAGCATATGCTGGAGATCTTTCAGTACAAACGACTGTCCTAGCTTGAACTGTCGCGCCAACAGAGCCAACGGATAGTCATTGGCTGACGTGGTCCCCATCGACCTAGCCATATCGCCGCCTCACCGTCTATCAAAGGTAATCTTCACGAGAGATGACAGGGCCCGAACTGAAGTACTGGCCCGTGCCTTATGGGACACGGTAGTTGATTTGGTGGGCTACTTCAATGCAACACGTGGCCCCAGTAGTACTGGTAGCTCTAGTGCATCACATGGCTCCGGTAGTGCTGGTAACTTTAGTGCTACAGGATGGTCATCGAAGAGATGTCCCTCTCGGGTCACTGGATGAATATGCTAATACCATCCCCTACTGTGATGATCTCGTTGTTTAGGGGCATCTCCAGCGTGATGGCTTGCAAATTTGATGTACACCATCGACATGGACCTTCACGTAGCCCAGATATGCCATGCGACTATGCACAACCATCCCTTGGCTGGATGGATATCGTGCCCCCAAGTAGCCTGTAGGGGAATAGAGCCGTTGGCAAGACTCACTTGGAGGTTACACGGCGTGGCCACCTATATAAGGGTACACAATTAGCTAGCATATCCAACAGGTCTATCTAAGGAGCATTGCAGACATGTATATTACTAAGGTGTTGTCGGGAGAAAATCTAGCTTTGTCCACGTCCATCTGAGGGGCGGACGCGCAGCTACTCTGACAGTTAGTTGGGCTGAACTACGTCTATGCTTTTCGAGCTTGCACGTTCCGTGCATGCCTCTCCATAGCCACCCTTTGCTCCATCCTTTCCTCAAGGCTTCTTTGATGATTATCGAACTACGCTCTTAGCCTCTCCTCACCCCTTTCCTCAATGAGGACTACTAGTCATTCCTCATGCTCGACTTTGCTTTTCTTCCTACTCTAATATATGTGAGTCTTGTGGGAATCCCATTTGCCAAGGAACGAAAATACCTTTGCCTCTTGTGCGACCCGTGTACTTTTTGTTTCCCAAAGCTGTGGAGGGTATATCTTTCTCTTTATCTGAAGTGAAAGAACCCTAGGAAGATTCTATACTCAACGCTATCTGCATCCAATATGCTAACATGTTATGTCACATATGAAAGTACATATGGTCTTCCTACAAACTATGTAATTCGATATCTTATGAGGCGTTGGGACACTTTCTCATCTGCGGGGTTGGCAAAGGACACGCCGCTCGAAGACGTGGGATGTGACCTCGCTCTTACCCAATTTCGGGCGCACGGGTCCAAGATTGAGGCAAATGGCATCGAGACCTCCTTCTGGATTGTCTCATCGTCCTCCGTCCATTGCGAGATCTCATCTGCGTACCCAGTGGAACCGAGTCTATGCGGGTGCGTGTTTTTTGCCTCAACGGTCTTGTGCGCTACACTTTCACACATGAATTCTTTTACTATCTTCATCTCAACAAATTATTCCCACACATCTTTAATGATGAACCCGTATTTCTGGAATGGGGTCATTTCCTTATTCATGTAATCACTGACAAGGACGCTCTTGAAGTTTTTCCACGCCTTTCTCGCCACTAGCAAAGCATACTATCGCAGTGCGTGCATGTCTTCTTCTGGGAGCTCGAATGATGAGAAAATTTGTATCACCAGGCTATCACGCTCCTCATCTATCAGCGTCTTCCATGATAGATAGGTGATGGAGACCCTTTCCCATCCAACGATCCCGCACAATGTCTGGAATGCTATCGTTGCCTTAGAAGGTGTGGTAAGGGCCCCATCCTGTGGATGGATTGCCATGATTGTATATTGGCTTTGGGGCCTTTTACTAAGCCCTTTTGGAGCGCCTCGGTTTTCCTACGTTTGGCTCATCAGATCCATTCGGCGTCGAGGAATGAGGGGATGCTATCTTCTTTTAAACTAGGTTGTGTTACATCTTCAAACATCAAACAAGTTGGTAAATCAACAATTTATAGACAGTGCGGGCAAGAGGAAAGAAAGTAAATTTAAGAGTATTGTTTAGAATAAGGAAATCAACAATCAAAAAGGGTTTCTTTATTTATGGAATGAAAAATATTTCTGTTTGCTAGGGAGATTATATTTCTAAAAAGATTTTTATGTTTAGAATAAGGAAAGAGAAGATATCACTTCGCTCACTTTCGCCACATGCAAGGTCCCAAAGACTATAAAGTCTAGCCCTTTGCACAATAGTATAGATTATGGACAGAGTGCTTTCAAGTATCGGGTCAAACAATCACAACTGATCTTAAACAATTAACTAAGCAAATAAGGCCTTGAACTCTTACCTTCATTATGCTATGAATTGTGACAAGGTCTCCAAGATAATTAAATTGTCTGGCCCCTTCATGTGCAAGGTCCCCGAGACAATAAAATTGTCCGCCCTTCACGTGCAAGGTCCCCGAGACAATAAAATTGTCTGGCCCCTTCACGTGCAAGGTCCCCGAGACAATAAAAATATCTGGCCCCTTCACGTGCAAGGTCCTCAAGAAAACTAAATTTAGAAATTAAGTGCAAATACTTGGTAATGACATTGGTGGTTGTGTCCAAGTTTTGGTCTTAATTCAATAATGACAAAATCTAGGTGTTAAGCTAATGCACGTATGCTTAACAATTAGGTGGTGCTATTTAGGAAGCTAATGCACACTATCTCTTTATATTCAAGACATGTAGTGGTAATCATATGAACATCAATCTCATAGGTGAAGACCTTATTTGCTCCTGAAATTGTTTAAATCAACTTGTAGAGACTCTAATTACACCATAGAGCACTGAAAAGGTAACAAAAAGTGAGAGAACCAATCAATTCAGCTTAAGTTATTTACTGATGTTCTTTAGTCATATATTCAGAAAGCTCAAAACTAGTATGATGCTCAATTTGACATAACAACCTAAAAGGAATTACAGGAACAATTAAGAACCACAATGTGAAGAATCATGTAAAAACACAACGCCTTTAAGTAAATCGACAGAATGACCAAAAGGAAGGAAAGGCTTGTAAGTTACTACTGAGCAAATTTCCATAAAAACTACAGCTAGGATATATAAGAAATGGAGTGACCAGCACGTGCAATGCATGAATCAATATAATTGGCTCCATAGCATACATTCTGTCATCTAAAACGCAAGCCAGCTACAGTAACAAGAGACTGGGTACATTGATGTTAGCAAATTAGAATCAGGAAATGATTTGTTGAAGCCTTTTATTTTGGGTGAATTGATTAGATAAACGAAGTTACAATGGCACCGAAGTAACTCACATTGACCATGCATTCACATCCTATTAACTGCCCAAAAAGGTAAAAATAAAATTTAACCATCAGAGAATATGTGTCATGAATAATCAATAATGTAAAAAAATGGGCCTGCAGTTATTTTTTCCCTTAAAATTGTGCCAGCCTAAACTTGAACTCAAGAAGTTCAGGGTTTGTATCTGGTAGGGCGAATTCTGCACAAACGTATGTGTAGATTTTGCTTGCATATGAGGTAGTGGATCTCCAATGTATGTGTTCTGTGTAACAAAGGCTTATGCATTAGGACCTTGTTGCAACTTACAAGCAGTATTATAGCATTTTTAGGTTATTCTTTTGGATAATTTTATTTTGATCTGTAGTGAATTGTAGGAATAGACTACTGAATATACTGTGAAGCCTCAGTTATGCAGATCACCCAGCAGGCCCATTTCATTCCACGTCATACATTTTGCTATAAAGTATGCAAGCATACATTCTGAACAAGTATACCAGCAGAAAATGAACAAGTATACCAGCAGAAAATGAAATTCTATACAAGCATACATTCTGAACTCAGGAATCACTCATACTGCAGGCCCATTTGTATACATCATACATCATCACAGCAGAAAATGAAAATGAAATTCTATCCAGATCATACAACATCACAGCAGAAAATGAACAAGTTTACCAACAGAAAATGAAATTCTATCCACATCATACATCACCACAGTAGAAAATGAAATTCTATACACATGCTATAAAGTAGCTTTTGCCCATTTTTTTTGGCACTTGTATAGGGTAAAGCTAAGAGTTCAGAATTTAACTAAATAGCTTTTGCACATCGAGTCATGCAGGGTGATAAAGAAAGTTAAAATGGAGAAAAAGCTATTGAAATAAATGTTTTTGGAGAGACAAACCTGACGAGGGGGAGGGCCACCGAGGGGGTGGTGCACAGTGAGGGGGAGGGCCCGGCGAGGGGGATGGCGCACTGGCGAGGGGGAGGCCCTCGAGGGGGAGGCCGCACTTGCCGAGGGGATGGGGGAGGCCGCACCGCCAAGGGGACGTCGCCGTGGGGGAGCAGGTGGTGGTTAGGGTTTGGGGATTTGGGGGGAGCAGGTTAGGGTTTGGGGGTTCAGGGGGAGTAGGTTAGGGGGAGAGACAGGCTGGGAGGGAGAGACAGGCTAGGGGGGAAGACGGTTGTTGGGGGAGAGATGGGCTAGTGGGAACAACTTGATGTGTGGGAACTTCAACACTATCGATGAAGACGGTGGGGTCTAGTACAAGGGACATTACGGTTATTTAGCCAAACCGTATGTGATGTTCTACTAATCTCATACGGTTATTTAGTCTGATGTGGTGATGTTTATAGATGGTTCGATTAAATAACTGTCTATGATATTCCTTTTTTCTTTACAAAATATTTTACCTTCTTTAGATGCTTACATATTCTTGATGATAATCAAGATGCCTAAATATAAGTAATATTTCAGCATTTTATAGGCTTTTCACTCAAAATTCAACCATGTGTATGTTTATTGGTGCAATTTATAATTAAGTATCGACCATATATACCTGATTTTACATGGTAATTAACAACCTACTAGTAATACATAGATATTTAGAGTCTACTTACCCTGTTACTAGTATGTTGTGTGTTGGTTCGATCGATTTGGCCGGGTTAGTTATATTTTGGACTAGCTAGCTAGTAGCACATTTTGGCCACATACAACTGCACATATTTTGGACTTGTTTTTTCTTTTTTAAAAGGCCATTTTTTAAAATATAATACATACATCTCATCTCATTAATTATAATACAAGCATCTCATTAATTAAAATGCATACATATATCTCATGTATTGTAATTAATTATAATACGTACATCTCATTAATTATAATTAATTATAATACGTACATCCCGTTAATTATAATATATACATTTAGCTCATTAATTATAATTCAACTACACTTGAAATGAACAGGACGACATTATCATAACTCCACTTGCTTATTCTTTGGTATAAAAATTAGCTATTCACGATGATTGATATATGTAGTTAGCCTCCTTAGGTTATTCTTCTTGGACCATGATGACATTACAGAAAGGAGGCAACTCGTCAAACTGATTGTATTCTTCCTAATCTACCACATTCTCAACTCCATCAATCCTCCTTTATCCCTGAAGAACCATGTGGTGCTTCTTGTTGGACGGGTCGGTTACATAGAAGACTTGAAAAACTTGGTTAGCAAGTAAAAATTGTTCATCTTGGTATCCGACATGTTTAAAGTCCACAGTAGTGATGACGTACTTGTTAACCTTCACGTATTGTAGGTAAACCCAACAACACCGAAACAAAGGGGATATTGAATAATATGTACTCGAGCTCCTAAATTTCCGCAATGAACCCATAGTAGGAGCTCATCGACCCAACGGTGTTGAGTGCATCTATGCGAACACTGCTGTTCTGGTTTGTGCTCTTCATGTCCTAATCTCTCGTGTAAAATATGTACCCATTTAAATCGTATCCTTTTCATATTACAATTGTAAATATTGATCCTTTTGCCAACCATATCAGCGTATCACCTGATGTGCCTCTAGTGATGTGTCGTCGCTCCATCAACCATCTGTTGAACTAAAGGTTATGCTGTCTGATGGTCTAGAACTCTTGCCACGACGAATTCTCTTGCCATAGCTAGTTCTTGTGCTCGTCGATATACGGGGACACTACAACCATGTGTTGCAAAACTGTAAAATGGGCTTTAGCACATGCAGTTGGATTAGGCATTATTACTTTCCTTCTGATGGTCCCAATACTTTGGAGCCTCCCCCCATAACAGGATCTAGGAGCACCTATCGGTTCGACCTAAGCCATGTAATCCACACAGAATTTGATGACTTCTTTGGTTGCATAACCTTCGATAATACTACCCTTTAGTCAAAATCGATTTCGTACATAGGACTTGAGAATTCTCATGTACCTCTCAAATGGGTACATGTTACGTAGGAATGTGGGCCCGCACATCTTTATCTCCCTCACAAGGTGAACAATGAGATGGATCATGATATTGAAAAACGATGGAGGGAAATACATCTCAAGATTACATAAAGTCATCACCACCTCAGCTTACAGAGCATCTTGTCCTTCAGGATTGATGATCTTCTGAGCAATTATGTTAAAGAAATAACACAGACTTGTGATTATCTCCCGGACCTTGCTTGGTAAATACTTCTACTTGTGACAGGGAGCATCTTGTCATAAGCACATGGCAATCATGAGACTTCATGTCAGTTAAGCTCAAATCTTGCATCGAAACAAGTCTCTTCATATTGGAGGAGTAACCAGATGGAACTTTCACACCATGCAAGCATTGGCACAGTTCAGTTCTCTCGGCCTTGGATAGTGTGTAACAAGCAGGTTCGCAGTACATTTGAGCTTTATTGGTCTTTTTTGGTGCTAACTCAGGTCTGATGCCCATATCGACTAAGTCAAGCTGTGTGTTGATACCGTCCTTTGTTTTGCCCTTAATGTTTAGTAAGAGACCAATCAAGCTAGCACAGACATTCTGTCGGGACCAGATTTCCAAATTCGAACCCTCTGTGTATATTCGTGCTAGTCTAGGAAAAGCTAGCACACACATTGGAAACAGTGATGATAACACAATCATATCACGAGGCAATAATGTTAATTAAGCAAAGAGAGATTCAGCCTTATGGCCACATTATTACAAATAACCAGCCTCATGGCTTGAGTTCAATAAGAAGGCAGTGGAAATAAAATAGTAGAAGCAGAATGAGCCAATCCATATGTCACAGGCAATCGACTGGGGTACGCATCCTAGTAGTCCGGATCGCCTTTGTCGACGATCGGGATCGTCGACCGCAAAAAAGAAGTAGGGGTCAGAGAGTTTATGGGACCCGAGCTGCATTTTACTCGAACGAAGGAAGAAAATCGATCGGGGCGATGGTCGGAGCAAGGCGACAACGAGCACGAGACAAGAGTTTATACTGGTTCGAGCCCCCGTGAAGGTAATAGCTCTATTGATCGCCCTTCACGGCGGTGATTCTTGTTATATGGGTGTCAGAGCAAAGTGTTTACAACTTAAGACAAGAATGGTGATTCCTAACTCGAGTCTGCTGTGTGTGTTGTGTTGTCTTCGTGTCCTTGGAGCTCATGCGTCCTTGGTCTTTATACTTCCTCTCAGACGCAATCGGCCGAGAGCAATCCTCGGAGAGGGGCCTTCGTGCACCTTGAGGGCCGCAAAGAATCGCCTCGAGCTTGCGCAAGACTCGAGTCATCCCACGACCCGCTCTCGCAACTGTCGATCGGATGTTCGATCCAAATCCGAGGGCGGACCGAGGCTTGAACGAGATCCCGCCCGAGCTTGAGGTCGAAAGAGGTCAAACCGGTCCTGGCGCTCTAGGTCGGCGCTCAAGATGCACCAGTCGTGGTCGGGCCTTCCGAGCTTGGGGGCTTGTTGACCGTGACGCCACCATGGTCAAGGAGTTCCCCCTCGTCGGCTAGCCCCGAGGCTCTAGGTCTGAGGGAACCCTCGTGACGACCTCGAGCCTTATTCTTGGGACGGAAAACCCTTCAGAGGTCTTGACGCCTTGGTCGAGGTCAAGTGAGACCATAAGGCAAGTCTCTTGGCCACGACACCTGACGACCTTCGGACTTCTCGATGTTGGTACGGATGTGAACGGTTGAGGGGCACCTGGCGGCGTCTCGACCCCGTAGCCCAAGCCTTAATGACAGCCGTCAAGTCATAGTTGGCACGCCTTTTAAGGCGCCGTGGACTGGATTTTACCGTGTTGCGGTTCATAATCCCAGCGCCACATCTTCAACAAGAAAAGCACTCACCCTTGAGCCCTTCGTCTTCCAAGTTCTTCGCCCGAGCAAGGTCCTTCGTTCGCCTCCTCGACCTAAGCGCCCTACTGGCGCCATGACCAAGCTTGGAAGGAGCACCGTCAGTCTCGCGAGGATGAAGGAGCTCGAGGCCACCGGGATAGTGGACCCGGTGACATGGCGGTTCTTGTCGGGCGGCGAGACCGAACCTCGCCCAGTGGATGATGAGATCGCTCGCACGAAGCATTACGCTCTCCTTGGCTGCGGACGCCGGAGAGCGAGTTAAATGGCGGACGTTCTTTCTAGGCGCGAAATAGAGCTCATCAATCTGCACCGAATTCCGCCCTTACGCCGCCATCTTTTCCCATTTGTGCGAGGGATTCTCGGGAATCCTTCCCACCCTCGCCGTTCTTCCGCCATTACTCCCTCTTCCGCTCCGGAAGGACCCCGTGGTCGGATGTTCAGATTCGACTTGGACCGCTCAAATGGCTCTTCGAAGTCGCCGCGGGACTCACTTGGCCCTCGCCCGAGCGGTGGTTTTATTTGAAGAAAGGGGAGCTCAGAGCTCGACGATGAGGGGACCCTCACACCGAGAAGAAGGAGACGCCCGAGCCAAGATCTCGAGGTTGACGAGGAGGCCATTGCCGCCATACATATCTGCGCGCCACGACGGTCTTCTTGGGCGGGGCAATCGCCGTCGACTTCTTGCGGAGCCGGGTGTCCCCTCTGCGGAGGAGGGAGCACCCGTTCTTCGAGATCGCGGGGCGCGACGACCCCACTCGTGAAGGTTCGACAGGCAAGGCCTCCGCCCTTGGAACTTCCGCGAAATCCATCTTCCAAATTTTTCTTGACGGCCCATGTTCTTGCAAAGACCGAAGGAATCTCGGTCTCCGAGAAGATGTTCGAAATGTTCGGGAAGCTGGCGCATGGATATACCCTCGACGATCCGGTCCCGAAGAACGTACTTCGCCGGAAGGCTGAGGCAAGCCGTCCCGACCTTGCCCTTGATCTTGTTTTTAGCGAAGGTCCCTCTGACCCACGCAAGTTCTCAGGACCATCAGAGCTGCTCGACATGTACCAGAGGATGCTCCGTTGCGGCGTGGGGCAAACTCAAGAAGGGAGGAAGAGGCCCCCTCACCACGACAAGCCGTCAGGAGGTGAAGAGGCCGCATGTCGAGTGGGGGAACCGCGCCACGGTAAGGACCCTACCGGTCGAGCCCCCGAGCATAAGCTCATGTGCCTTGCAGTTTGACGAGACCATCCTAGTTGCAAAGAAGAGAGAGCGTGGCCGCCGCCAGTCTTGAGTACCCCGGCCTGGGCTTGAACCGGGCCCCGCCATGGCAGGCGTCAAGCGTGAGCCGGCTCAGCCTCAAGATCCTGTGTCGTGAGGACGCAAGAAGCGAGGCGCCTCAAAGATCGGGCAACAAGACCTTCGACGACCCTCGGAGAGGCGAGACCTGTGACCTGTAAATTCTTTGCATCTCGGTCTGCCGCCTTTTCGTGATCTTTTGGCTTAGTGTATGCTTTTGATCGCAGACCGTGAGCACCCGAGCTCTGGAATTTGCCCATTTTGACGATGGCTATTGTCCGTATGAGTCCGAGTCCGAGGAGGAGGATACGTTTGAGTTGGTCCCGTCGCCTTTCGCGCCCAACGCGGACCCCGTCGGGGTCGTCGGGCCTGGTTCCGGTCGGTGAGTTCGACCAGGCCCTTGATGATTCGGACGATGGAGAGCTCCAGCCCGCAACCAGTGTGGATTTTGACACTGGCGAGGCTCATGATGCGGCCGCCGTTGTCGACTCTCCCGGCTTCACCGCGAGGGAGGGTGCCCAGGCCGTGGCGCGCCGAGGCGACACCCCGAGCTCCCGACCACGGCCGCCCCAGCGCCGAGGCGCGATTCCTCCGGCCACGAAGGTGACCAGCCGCAGGGCTCATGCGGACCGCCAGAGCAGCTGCGGCTGGCACCGAGGCCGCATGATACCCGGTGTGGAGGTCGAGAATCCTGTGGCGGACCCGGCCGCCGTCCACTCAGAGCCGGAGACGGGTGGGGCCCCGGTCGTGAAGGCTGGGACCAGTACTGGCGTCGCGCCTTCCCTGGTTGTTGACGGGTCGAACCCCCCGGAGGAAGTGACGAACGACCAGGCCGCCCCTAGGGCGGTAACTCGAGATCCCGGCCCGAGCGCGCCAGTGGTGGTCGGGGTCGACCTTGACACTAGTCGCCGGTCGGCGAGGAGGAAGAGATCCCCGCAATCGTATCGACGATCGCGAGGAGTTTAACCGCCATACCGAAGGCCATCTCCGCAAGGTAAGGGTCTTCTGCGCATTTCAGAGCCGGTAGCCTGTGTTCCTTATTCCTCATTTTGGGCCTCCCTACTGCCGTGAAGGTGATCGACCATGCCACCCAAGGGCTACAAGGCCTTGAGAGCATGCCGTTGTCAGTCAAGGGCCTTCGGGACATAATAGAGGCGCTGGAGGTTGAGCGACAAGCTTATCCGGACCATTGAGGTCGAGCAAGGAGAGCTCGAGCAGAGGGCCCAGAGATTGACGATTTGCGCTGCATTTACGATGAGGGCACAAGAAGTAGCCCATCTTGGCGGAGCTCGAGCGAGCCAGGGGCCTCCGACGCGACCATGGCTATACGGCCGCCGAGCAAGAGCGCCGACGGCCGGCCAAAGCGCCAAGGTCGAAGCGGGCCAAAGTTGAAGCCCCGAGAAGGCTGCTGCAGGCGGGCGCCTCCGACCGAAGCGCCCCCGACCTCGAGGCTAAGATCCTCGAACTGAAGAGAAGCTCGGCCGCCGCCAACAAGGCAATCGAGGACAAGCGAGCCAAGGTCGAGGCACTGGAGAAGGCCGCCATGACCGGTCTTCCTCGGCGCAAGCGTCCCCGAGCTCGAGGCCAAGGTCTCTTGAGCTTGAAGGAGGCTTGAGCGTGCTAAAAGGGCGGCGACGGCGCGATGACCCAGCTCCAAGATTTAACGGGCGCCGAGCCGGATGCCTCCACGGTGGCCCTCCGTAACTAAAGTGAGCTATCGGCCCCGAGGACCAAAGTCGCCGAGCTCGAAAGAAGAGAAGCTACGCCATGAGATGGCCGACCAGTAAAAAAAACTTTAAAAAGCAAGGGATGTACTAACAGAATGGTTAGTTTTGGTGTACAAAGAAACCTCGTCCTGTTGTAAACCAGTAGCTTGGGGATACTTGAAGTCTTCCTTGCTTTGCTTATTGGTCGCTCCCATACTTTCTAGGTCGTGCGCGCCGACAGGTAGCCTTACCCAACCCCGTTGGGTCCGAGGTCGGCGACGTGCCTCGGGCACAAGACTTAAACATGGACGAGAGGCCACGACACGCAAAGTGGAGGAACAACCGCAATGGTAGAAGGGCACGAAGCGGTCATCGTTAGTGCTCGAACGGTCCTTGCGACCATGCATATCGCTCGACGGCTAAAGCGGCGAGGTTCTCAGCTCGAGCCCGAGCACAGGGAAGAGCTAGATTGCGAAGAGGTTAAACTTACGCTTAGCTCGTTATTGGCGGTGAACGCCAAACTCAAGGCCGCTTAGACCAGAGCGAATGTGTTCGCGACGAGGGTCGGTTCGAGAAAAACAAATGAGGAACCGTCAAAAAGAAAAGCAAAGAACATCGAAGCAGACATAGAAAATGAAAGATCAGCTTTATTGAAATGTGAGGCATAGGGTTTACACATAAAACTTCCGAAGCTGATCTATATTCCACGAGCTAGAGAGCTCTCTGCTGTCGGGCATCGCTAGCCAGAGTAAGCCGTGGCGATCTGTTGAAACAACTCAGTAGGGGCCCTCCCACCATGGGACAACTTGTTGGTGCTCGACGAGCTCTGAATCCGCCTCAGGGCTAAGTCCCCAACAAGGAGCTTCCTAGGTCGTACCGACCGAGACGCATGTCTGCGAAGAGTTTGCAGGTAGTGCGTTGATCGTAGCAGTGCACGGCATCTTACTTCTTCTGCGAGGGTGAGGTCGAGAGACCGTTCACGCCGAAGTCGACTTGGTCAACCAAGCCGACTCGTAGAGCCCGTGACCTCTCTGGAGGTAGGGCGCTTCGCACCGAACACGTAGCCGGAAGAGTGTGGACCACGTGGCTCGGCTTGTTGTGGTACGAATAGACCATAGGACGGTGGGAAGTTCGGTCCACCTGTGCCTTGCCGTGTCGGCCGAGCTCATCTGCGACTCGTTTCTTGGACGCTGAACGATTTGCCGTTGGCGCGTTCACGCTCCGCTGTTCGGGGTGAGCCACCGGCGAAGCAAATTTTAATGCCGAAGTTCTCGCAAAACTCCTGGAACAACTCATTTGTAAACCGAGTACCGTTGTCGCGATAATCTTGCATGGAACCCGTGCACTGGTGACCACGAACAAGCGGAAAAAAATGAACCGCCGCGAAAGTTATGGTGAGACCGGCTCACCTCTATCCACTTGGTGAAGGTGTCGACAATGACGTAACGTAAACTTCTTCCTCCATTTGCTTGAGGAAAAGGACCGAGGATGTCCAAATTTCTGTGTCGAGAAGGGCCACGCGAGCGGATGGTCTCGAGCGTGAGGGCGGTTGATGCGACTTCCGGCGTGGAATTGGCGTGCTCGGCAAAGCGGACGATATCACGAGCATCTCTGCAGCCGAGGGCCAATAGTACCCCATGCGGAAGGCCTTCCGACCATTGTCTGTCTGAAGAGTGCGCCCACGAGGCCCGAGTGAATGTCATGCAAGAGGGTACTTACCCTCCTCCGTGGAGATGCACCACGTCGGGATGCGGAAACATTGCGTCTCAGAAGCTCTCCCTCGACAAGCGTGCAGACTGCATCGCCCGGCGCTGATCCGGCTCCTCCCGGCAGGTCGGGTGGTGTCGCCCGAGCAAGGAAGCTGTGGATGGCCTCGGCCAGAGGGTGTACCTTCGACCATGGCGAGCGCGACCTCTTGGTCGGAGATTGACGGGCCGCTAGTGTCTCGGGATGACGCGGGTGGGACTTCGTCGTCGGAGGAGCCAAGCTTGGAGAGGAGTCCGCGACTGGAGTTGTCCTTCACAGGGGATGTGTTTGAGCTCCAAGTTTGGAACCACTTCTCCATCTTGCGCCTCGGCGAGGTACTTTGTCATCGAAGTCTCCCGAGCATCGGTAGTCCTTGTTGAACCGATTGATGACGAAGCCGAGTCGCCCTTCACGACAAAGCGGCATACTCCCAAGGCCTTGCAAGCTCATAAGCCGCCAAGAGAGCCAGATTCCGCCACATTGTTGGTCGCCGAGAAGCCAAAACGAATTACGTACCTTAGCTTGTCGCGCTGGGTGAGGATAAGGATCCCGGCCCGAAGCGCTTGAAGGATCTCGAGCCGTCGAAGAACATGACCAGGGCTTTTTCGTCTCGACCGAAGCTCGGGAGCGGGCTGCGACGTCTGCTCGACCACGAAGTCGGCGGCGATTGCGACTTTATGGTCGCGGCGCGCCACTACCGGACGCCGAACGCCGCCATTCCATGGCCCACTTGGCGATTCGTCGCCGCCCCCGGGTTCTCAGATGTCCCCGAGGGAAGTTGCTCGGGACGACCACCGAGTGTGCCCTGAAATAGTATCGAGCTTGCGAAGCCATGAGGAGAGCATATACCAGCTTCAGACTGCGGGTAGCGCCCCGGGCGTGCAAGACCTCGGGCGTAATAAATGGGGTGTCTTTGAGGCCCCTGCTCGCTTCTGAAGACGGCACTAACAAAGATGGGGGTGGCCGCGAGATATAGCAAGAACTTCTCACCAAAGGTTGTGGCATTGTAAGGAGGTGGGGACAGCAGGTATGCCTTGGTCGTCGAAGGATCGCTGGGCCTCTGGAGTCCACTGAAGCTCCGTGCTTGCGCAAGGTTTGGAAGAATGGGAGCCCGCTCGCCGAGCCTCGAGATGAATCTGCCGAGGGCGCCATGCGGCGATGTGAGGCTTTGCACCGCTGATCGAGGCCGGGTGCCATCTTTTCGATCGCCTCGATCTTCTCTCGGTTTGGACCAACCCCAGAGCCCCGATCATGTAGCCGAAAGCACCTTACGGACGCTGCGCGCGAACACGCACTTCTCGGGGTTGAGCTTGATCTTGTGCTGTCAGATTGGCGAAGGTCTCCTCGAGGTCGCGAACGTGGTCATCCTCGGCGGGGCTTTTGACGATGATGTCGTCCACGTAGACCTCAAGGTTCCGCCCGATCTGGGGCTCGAAAGTCTTGGTCATCAGACGTTGAAAAGTGGCCCCCGCATTGCGCAGACCGAATGACATGGTCGATAGCAATAGGTGCCAAACGGCGTGATGAAGGAGGTCTTACTTTAAATGCCGTCGATCGCCACTTGGTCCGGTGGTACCCGAGTAAGCATCCAAGAAGCTCAAGATCTTAGCATTCGCGGTGGAGTCCACGATCCGTCGATGCGCTGAAGCGAAATTGTCCGCCGCAAGCCGAGTTCAACCCCGTATGGTCGACGACATTCTCCACTTTCCTCCCTTTTTCTGCAGTACGATGACCGGGTTGGCCAGCCACTCGGAGTAGTTAATCTCACGAATGAAGCCGGCCTTCAAGAGCTTGTCGAGGTTCTCCTTGATGACTGCGACTTTCTCCGGGAGAAGCGACGCAGCTTTTGGCGCACAGGTCGGGAGCCGGATCCCACCTGCAGTTTGTGCTCAATCACCTCCTCGGACGCCTTGGGGCATATCCGCGGGCTCCTGCTTAATATACCCTTGTTGGCGCGAAGGAAGGTGACGAGCTCGAGTTCCTATTTGGGACTCGGCTCGTCGGAGACGTGACACTCTGGTCGGGTCGCCTCGCCGAGCCAAGACGGCCTTCGCGTTCCCCGCTTAAGGCTGTATCACCGCCTTTCCGCGCGCGTTCTTCATCATCTCCTCGACCGCGGCTGGGCAAAGATGCTCGCAAGGGCCAAGGCCTTGGTCTCACAGCCATGCGCCGCTTGTAGGTCGCCCCGCACGATGATGACACCGTTGGGGCCAGGTAACTTCATGCATCGATGGCCATAATGGTTGGCAGCCATAAATTTGACCAAGGCAGGTCGCCCGAGGATGGCGTTGTACGGGAGGTCACCCTCGACCACCTCGAAGGTGATCAACTCGGTGCGAAAGTTGTCAGAGCCACCGAAGGTGACTGGCAAGACAACCTGCCCCAAGGGGGTGGTCGAACTCCCGGGGACTATCCCGAAGAATGGTATGGTGACGCTCTTGACCTTCGACCGGGGAATCTGCATCCGGTCGAGCGCCTCCGCCGCGATAAGTTAAGAGAGCCGCCATCGACCATGACACGACCGACCGTGGTGTTGCCGATGGTCGGGGTCACGACCAAGGCGGTCTTTAGGTCTCGAGCCATACAGGAGAGCATCCTCCGGGAGAAGGTGATGGTGGCCCCGCCCACTTGTAGGGCCGTTCGGTGGGCTTCGATGGCGCACTGGTAGATGGTGGCGGCGCGACCTTGACCTCAAGGCCGGTGGTAGGCCGACGAGCCACCGAAGATGACGCCGATCCGGACGCCGCCTTTCTTGAAACCTGTGTCGAGGTCGTCGTGCTCGCGCCGCATTCACCCGGTCGGTGGTCGTCATCGCCGGGAGCATAGGCATCTCACCCGCCCATCGAGAAGGCGTCTAGCTTATTCTCGCTAAGCCCCGCAGTTCGCAGATCGTGGCCGCCGCCTGCGGAAAAGACAGAACTTTGTTTCATCAAACCCCGCTACCGACCCCGGCCGCCGAGCATCGGTCGGCCGGGACCGCACGTTAGCCCTCTGGGGCGGGCTGGTTCTTCGCTGGTGTGGTCGGGTCGACCTTGGCGAGGCTTAGAGTCCTCCCGAGCTTGGCCTCGACCTCGAGGACCTCGCTGGCCATCCGCCGAGACGATCACGCTGAGAGCCCTCCGCCACCTTCGCGATCGCGCTTTGGCTTCTTGGTGGCGGCTTTGGTCGGCGCCCTAGAGTTGGACGGTCCGGCCTCCGCTTGGTTCAGCACCAAGCTTACCTTGGTCGAAGTCGCGTTCGGCGGGACGCATCGTCGCGTCGGTATCCCCGCTCCGCCATGCGAAAAAAAGTTTGTTGACGCTGAGCCTCGAGGTGATCTCTGTGTCTTCGGTGAGACGTCGATCACGGACCCGAACTTGAAGGCCTTGATGACGGCCTCGCCGAAATGCTCGATCGGGTTCCTTGTGCGGATGAATTGCCGCACAAAGTCGCCAAGAAGGGCTCGTTCTTCCCTGGATGACACGATCCAGTCTTTCTCCCCGCCCGCCGTAATAACTCGAAGTTGGAGCGGCGGGCACTCGATCTGGCGCCACGACCAAGGAGCAAAGCCGATTAAAAGCCGTGTCCTAGCGGCCCCATCCGGAAACGATCGGAGGTAGTTTGCCATTACGAAGCTCGTCTCTCCACCGCCAGATAGCGGTCGAATAGATGGACAGAACTCGTCAGGTTCTTGGTCCGTCAGCGCTTCGATCGTAGCGGCTTGAACCGAAGCCGCCATCGCGACGCGACGAAGGCCGTCGGAGTACGCCATCTGGCCGAGGTCGACAGCGCACGCGGTCATGGTCATCGCCGACAAGATCCTCTTCCGCCGCCGGACTCGAGTCGAGGTCGCCGTGGCCGACTTCCGTCGGAACGCCATGGTGCCGAGCACAAAATCACCGTTGGTAACGCAGCGGTCTGGACCTGCTGGCGCGGGCGGAACGCCGGGAGAGGTCCGAACCGCCGCGGTCGACTTCGGAGCGGCTCGGCCAGCTCGGTCTGGTTGGCGCGGTGCTCGGGGACGCCGCGTCGCGCGAAACCTCGCCCCGAGCTCTGTTGCTCGGGGCTAACTCCAGGAGAGGTGTCCGACGCGATCGATGGCGCGACGTGTTATCATTACTTCTCTCGAGCGGGTCCCCGAGTGATGACTTTGATCTTTGCGGAGGTGCCACCTCGGCCGCACCCGTCGAAGTTCTTCGCCGTGGCTCGCCAAAGAGGTCCGACCTCGCCCTATCAGGGTTGGCCATGACCCGGGCGATAGCGCGGAGGCGCTCCCCGGAAGGGGGGAGCCTGGGTGGCCCAGAAGATGTGTTGGCCTTCTCCTGGGCCTCCCGCCGGAGAGCTGTTATGGCTTGGTTGATGGCAACCTGCACCATCCGGCGAGCGTCTTCCGGGGTCTGCGGATCACGGTCATCCGCATCTCCCTCAATGCCTTGCCCGTCCGCCACCGTAACGCCGCCGAGCGGCGGCGGCGAGGGCGTGAACAGGACACGAGTCGAGTCCGCCTCGAAGAAAATTGCCGATGAAGGGCGCCATGCTCTCGAGTCTTGGTGTCGCTCGCGAAGACAAAACAATCGGGCCCCACGGTGGGCGCAATTTGTCGACGATCGGGATCGCCGATCGCAAAAAGAGGTAGGGTCGAGAGTTTATGGGATCCGAGCTGCGTTTTACTCGAACGAAGGAAGAAAATCGATCGGGCGATGGTCGAGCAAGGCGACAACGAGCACGAGACAAGAGTTTATCTTGGTTCGAGCCCCGTGAAGGTAATAGTTTACTCCGTCGCCTCGGGCGGTGATTCTTGTTATATGGGTGTACAGAGCAGTGTTTACAACTTAAGACAGTAATGGTGATTCCTAACTCGAGCTGCTGTGTGTGTTGTGTTGTCTTCGTGTCCTTGGAGCTCATGCGTCCTTGGTCTTTATACTTCCTCTCAGACGCAACGGCCGGAGCAATCCTCGAGAGGGGCCTTCGTGCACCTTGAGGGCTGACAAGAATCGCCTCGAGCTTGTCACAAGACTCGAGTCATCCCACGACCCGCTTCCGGCAACTGTCGGTCCGATGCGATCCAAAATCCTGTATGACCGAGGCTTGAACGAGATCCCGCCCGAGCTTGAGGTCGAAGCGAGGTCAAACTCGGTCCTGGCGCTCTAGGTCGAAGGCCCCAAGATGCACCTGTGTCGTGGTCGGGCCTTCCGAGCTTGGGGCTCCGTTGACCGTGACGCCACCGGTCAAGGAGTTCCCACCCTCATCACCTTCATCATAACCACAAGCATAGAACTCGTAGTCACCTTCAGTTTCAGCACTCTCTTCTGTGGAAAGTTGGGATGTTGCAAGGGTGAGTACAAAATGTACTCCGCAAGTCTTGGAAACATAATGCATGATAACTATATGCATGGCTAAACAATTGAAGGCCTAATATGGTTCATTTGGCGTAAAGCAGAATTTAACTTTAAATACCAATAGTAATTTCGTAAAGCAACATTTAACAAAGTGTAATAGAATAGTATTTGAATAATTACTAAATTTGATATAACAACTAAATAGGTTCTAACCACCTGACTGGCTCCAACCGTCAACCAAAACCCGAGAGTTCCAACCACTCGCGGATTCCCAAACTACCATTTTCATTTAAAACAAAACCAAAAGATCTACAATGTGCTAGCGTACCTTGCCCACCCTTGACCGTGGGCACGGCTACTTAAATAGTTTTAACTCTGCAGAGTGTGTACAACTTTACCCACAAGACATGATCGACTCTTGTCGCCATGCAATTAACACACTTCCTTTGGTGTGTTGGCAGAGAGATCATGACAAGGCCTTTACAATGCACGACCCCGCTACCAACTTCGCCCGCTAAGGTTTCACCGCTGTTAGGGTTCTAGCCACCCAGTACAGAAGCCCCTCTTGCGCCTTGCAAGTGTCTACATCCGGCACCCACATTCAACCCAAATGGCGAAGCCAATAACAAGATGTACAAATTAATTAGCCAGGTCGTACCCATATAGACTTGTGGTTGTACGGTAGTGCTTGGTCCATGGTAACACATGCTTCGATCCTTAATTGACTAGGGCGGAACAATCACTTAACAAGATCTTGTGCATACAGCACCCACCGAACATCCATCCGCCCCGGTCTAAGCCATTTCCACTTTATTTCAAATAAATAACAGCAGCAATACCAATTGCCACAACTCAACAAATAAGTTTAAACAATGTTTGAAAACTTTTCCATAATGGCACAATACCGAAGCGATTAAGCTAGACTAAGCAAATCTACCGTCCCATGCTACACTATTGGTTATCATTAAATACAGTAGCTAGTATCAGCTAAGGTGTCAAAGGTTGTCATGATTAAAGACAATGAGGGTATAACAAATCAGGAAATTAGCTAAACCCTAAAACTGCATTTAAAGTACATTACGCAAAATAATAAGCATGCATAATTTAAAACAATGTAATATTTTCATAAAATTTGGGATCAACATGATAAAGGAAGACTTCCCTTCAATGCCACCTGCTGGTTCTACCTCCGCTCGTTGATTTGCTCGCGCCCGATCAAGGCTGCCTACACGTAAAACGAGAGTAAATAAATAAAATAAATTCAAATAAAATTCAAAAATTGAAAAGAATGGTACTGGAAGATAGATCATGAATTTAGATGAATTTAGAAATTTAAATCACTGGAATCGGAGCTCAGACGGAGGAGAACGGGCTCCTAGAAGTTTCTCGGGTAAGAAAATGAGAGAAAATATCAAGAGGTGACACGTGGCACCATCTGATTGGCTGGGATTTAGAATTTTCGGGAAATTGAATAAATCAGAAAAGAAATTTGGCTGACAGGTGGGACCCACGAGTCATAGACTCGGTCCACGGTAGGTCGGGTTCACTGAGGCGACCGAGGGGCGACACGGTAGACCGCCCCACGTGAAAGGCCACGCGACGGTTAGGGTTGAGGTGGCAGCCGAGTGGCATTGACGCGGCTGCCACGCGGAGGTGACACGGCGCGGGCACGGGCGACGAGGCATCGCTGACAAGGACGGCCACGCGGTGCACATCCGAGCGAGGCTCCGGATCGGACGGCCACGGGAGACGATCACGGCGCAGGACGTGGCGCAATCTGGGACGCACTATCTTGATCAGATGGACACGGTGGAGCGGAGGAGCGCGACGGCGAGGCAGCAGCGCAAGGTCACCGAACTTGAAGAAGACGGTGCTGTGGGCGGCGAAGGAGCAACGGATCGGCCGAGAGGCTTGGTGGTTCGAGGAGAAGACTTCACGGGCTACTCGGGAGTGCAATCCATCACGGCGGAGACTCACCGGAGACGGAGATCGACGACGAGAAAGGGCTCGAGATGGCAAAGCAACTACGGCGAGGGCGCAGGAGCAAACGGCAGCGACATGGGCAACGAGAAGCGAGGCAAACGAAGCGGCGCGCGACGGGGAACGCGGCACGGGGCATCTCGGGGCCTTAAGTAGCCCCAGGAGGCGTGCCAAGCGCGGAGAACGAGGCGGCGACGCGGTTGAGGAATAGGAACGGGCGGCGGCGCGGGCGACGAGGCGACGCGATCAGAACCGTCCACAGCGCAATGATCCGGCGGTCCACAATGCGCGGTTGTGTGGGCAGGCGATGGCCGTTGGATCAAGATCCAACGGTCGGGCGCTAGGGTTTCTCAGCGGCACGGGCTGGGCCAAGGAATAGGAGTGGGCCGGCGCGGAGGGAAAGGCCGGGCCGAAGGCGGAAATAGGATTCGGCCGGGAGAGATTCGGCCCGAGGAGAGGAAAAGGAATTAAAATGATTTTTAAATTTAAGAAATTCCAGAAAATCCGAATAAGAGCAAATAAATTCAAATAAATAGCAAATAAATTCAGAAAAATCTCCAAAAATATGAAAAAATTCTTTAAAGCACAAGGATCCCAACAAAAACTAGAAATATTTATTTTGATGGATAGATTAGTCAAATTAAATACTTTTGCTTTTGGAAAATTCAGATTAAGCTTTATTAATTCGAGGAAAAATGCAAATGGTTAATTTTGAAATTTGGACACTCCGAAACTCAAATTTTGGAATGTTACACATTCTTCTTTACATGCATGACGTCGATGCAGTGCCGAACTTCTAGGTACTCCCAATAAGGTAGGTCCCAAAATATGATCTCTTCTTTTACATACTCTTCTCATGGGTCCTTGATTTTCGTCTCTTTCCAAGCGCAACATCCAAGTTCTTAACTATATTATGAACATTTGTTCCACTTAAAGGCTTTGGAGCTGAACCGTCTTCGTTCGTTTCGTCGAATTGTTTCTTCATCTTGCGGTATAGGTGATTCCTCCGAAGGAACCTATGGTGACGCATATATACGGTTTTGTGTGAGTGATTTAGCCACACACTGTTAGTATCATCTAAGTAGTGAGTACAGACTTAAGCTCCTTTTGTACTCTAGCCGAAAAGGTTAGTAAGGGCAAGATAATCATTTATGGTGCAGAATAATAAGCAGTGCAAAGTGAAGTACTCTCGTTTGTGAGCATCCCATACCTGTACCCCAAAAGACCACCGTGTTTTCAGATCATCCACCAATAATGCTAGGTATACATCAATATTATTCCTAGGTTGCATCGGGCTTTGAATAAGTATAGACAATAAAATGTACTTCTACTTCATAGACAATCAAGGAGGAAGGTTATAGACACAGAGATTCACGAGCTAAGTGCTATGACAGCTGCTCATATTATCGAAATGATTCATTTCATCGGTACTCAATCCAAACCTTATATTCTTCGAATCCGCAGCGAATTCTTCAAACCACCTATCGATGTTTCTCCATTAAGTGGTATTAGCAGGGTGCCTTAGCATTATATCATTCTTACGCTCATCTGAGTGCCACCGAAATAGTTTTGCTTCCTTTGGGTTCACAAGTAAACGCTTCAAATGAGGAATTACAGGCAGATACCACACCACCTTACTAAGAGGTCCTTTCTTCACCTCGATGCCCTCGTCATCATTATCTGATTAATTTTTACGCTTGTACGAAGATACATTGCACACTAGACATACATGCAAGTTTGCATACTCTTTCTGATAGAGTATACAATCGTTCGAACATGCATGTATTCTTTCCACTTCTATTCCCAAGGGACAAAGAATCTTCTTGGTTTTTTAGGTGGTTTTCAGCAACTTGTTTCCTTCCAAAAGCATGTCCGCTAACAGACCTAACATTGTTGTGAAACTCTTGTCGAACCAACCGTTGCTTAGCTTTAATTTCAGCAGTTCAAGCATGGATGACAATCTTGTGTATTTGGACTTACAGCGCGGGAACAAAGGTTTCTCCAAATCATCCATCAAGCCCCAAAATTTTACATACTCCCGCTCATCATGGTTCCCTTCTGCATCACACAACATTTGATCTAGATTGTCATTGTGAAAACTTATCCTTATCGAAAGCACAATCGATATCATCTAGTGTATTGTTGACTTCATAAGCGATGTTAATACTACTTGCTTCCTGTATAATCTGCTCTTCACTGTGACTGGTCCAACATGTATACCCCTTATAATCAAGTGTACTTCATTCTACGCTGGCTTTCGAAGCATCCTTAGATTCTTGTAGTCAGTGTATGGACAAGGTATAAATTTCACCCCTCTATTTAATATATCCTCCTCTGTAACTCTTCTAAAAGTGAAGATGCCATTAATCCACTCGTTGCTCACACGGTTCTTAGCATACATACAACTTCGGTCCATCCACGCTACGTATATAATAATAAGTGTTAAATAATGAATTAAGTACACTAGAAGTGCACATGCACACATTCTTAAATTAGAGCATAGATTAACTACCTAAAACCTTTCCCTAAATCATAAACCATGCTAGATCTAAAGAACAAATAGATCTGCAATATTCTAAATATAAATTACATTTAAACTTGCCAATTAACCTATATAGCTCCTTAGATCACAAAAAACAAATGGATATATATGTAAGCTACATTTAACTTAGCATCTTCAATTCTCTCTTTACATAGCTAGCTACATCTTGAGTACAATGCAATTAGAACGAATTACTACTTTAGATCATAAAGAACAAATGGATCTACAACAAACTAGATCAAAACCATTTTCCATTCCCTCTTTACCAAGTTAGATCTTGAATATAATGCAATTAGAACAATTTACTAACCTAGATCACCTTACCATCTTCAATTATCTCATTACAAAACTAGCTACATCTTTAGTATAATGCAATTAGAATTAATTACTACTTCAGATAACAAAGAACAAATGGATCTACACTAAGCTAGATCTAAACCATCTTCATTTTCCTCTTTACCAAGCTAGATCTTGAATATAATGCAAATTAGAACCAATTATTAACCTTAGATGACCTAGAAACAACAGAATCTACAATCACATTTCCAAATCCATGGTCTCTTTTCACCAGATCGCCCCTCAATCATAGCCACCTCAAAAATAGCTCAGGTAACCCTAAATTACAGAGGAAGTCAAGGCCCGCTGTACTTATTTCCAAAAAAAGCTCATCACAAATGGTTTTTTTTGGCTACAACCGTCTCTGATGCACATCACAAATAATTTTAGCTGAAAACCGTCTGTGATGAACATGGGTCTCATCACTGACTGTTTTTGCAAAAAAAACCCATCACAGACGGTTTTAGCCAAAAACCGTCTGTGATGAGTATGGGCCTCATCACTGAATGTGGTTCTTTTTCCACTAAATCGTATTCAACAAGTTTTTAATCCAATACAACAATATAGATGATCGGATATGTAAAAGATGACTTATTATGGTTGATAGAGCAGAAAGTGTAGTTGTAATTTGAACCGCATCGCATTAATTAGTGCTTCCATGCTTCATTTAATAGGAGTTGCACAATCTTGAAGCACTCGAATGGGTAAGTAGATCAAATCCACCGTTGATTAAAATTTGTGCATTTCTCAAGGGTGAAGCGTAGAAGTGACCCCATGTAAAGCCATTTTCCACTAAAAGCATTGAGTAATGACAATAAAAACCCGAGCTTAAACAAATGAAGAACTGACTTCTACCAGAACAACACAGTACCAACTACCATCGTAGCTTCAATTGCTAAAGACAATTTTTAGAATTAGTATGCTGCCAAAACATTTTCTTAATGATTTTTCCCAAAGCATTCCAGAAAGTCTCCCCTCGTGCGACAACCTAGCCATTGCCATCACAAAAGGCACATCTATTCTAACACAGCTTTCCTTTCAAGATGTAGCAACCCATTTTATCAAGCTATAGACATGTAGCATGATAACATATGACAGAGTTGTTATAATACGGATTTTTGAATGCCTCACCATAATAACCCACCCGGTGAACTTTATCCCTCACAAGCTTATCTAAATAAGGAGCCCACCTTTGTGAGGGAAATTGTGTGGCATCGTGCAATCCTATTTGGACCATAATAGTTCGATTTGATCTCCATTTGTGCATTTTAAGAAGACACGAGCATCGATTCTAACCACCTAACCATGTCCCACAATGCGGATTTAGATATTGTGGACTTAGAAAATTACTTGGCTGGGCATATCTCATACTGAGCATGTGGTTGTATAATAAAACAATAGCTCAGTTTTCATAGCACAACAGTCTATTCCTTATGTGGCCCAAGTGAGAGTTTGATACTAACCACCACTCACTCGTATGCTTTCAACAACCACTGTCGACGATCGGGATCGTCAACCGCAAGAAAAAGAGGTAGGGGTAGAGAGTTTATGGGACCCGAGCTGCGTTTTGCTCGAACGAAGGAAGAAAATCAATCACGGTGATGGTCGGAGCAAGGCGACAACGAGCACGAGACAAGAGTTTATACTGGTTCGAGCCCCTGTGAAGGTAATAGCTCTACTCCAGTCGCCTTGCGGCGGTGATTCTTGTTATATGGGTGTACGAGCAGGCGGTGTTTACAACTTAAGACAAGAATGGTGATTCCTAGCTCGAAATTGCTTGTGTGTGCTATGTTGTCTTCCTCCCCGAGCTCATGCGCCTTGGTCTTTATATTCTTACTCAAGAACGGCCGGAGCGATCCTTGGGAAGGGGCCTTCGTGCACCTTGAGGGCGGCAAGAATCGCCCCGAGCTTGCCAAGACTCGAGTCATCCCACGACCCGCTCTCCGCAAGCTGTCCGATGTCTCGATCCGAAATCCTGTATGACGGAGGCTTGAACGAGATCCCGCCCGAGCTTGAGGTCGAAGCGAGGTCAAACCGGGTCCACAGCTCTAGGTCGAAAGCGCCCAAGATGCACCTGTGTCGTGGTCGGGCCTTCCGAGCTTGGGGGTCCGCTGACCGTGACGCCACCGGTCAAGGAGTTCCCACCTCGTCGGCTAGCCCCGAGGCTCTAGGTCGAGAGGATCCCTCAGATCGACCTCGAGCCTTATTCTTGGTACGGAAAAAAACCTTCAGAGATCTTGACGCCTTGGTCGAGGCTCAAGCGGAGACTACAAGGCGAGTCCCTTGGCCTCGACACCGGGCGACCGGACTTTCGATGTCGGTACGGATGTGAACGGTGGCGTGTAGTACTGGCAAAGAGTTTGACTTGAGCCTTAATTGCGCGTCAAATCATGGTCGCTCGTCTTTTAAGGCGCCATGGACTGGCTTTGAGCGTTACGGTCCTTAAGACCAACGACGCAGACCTCATCAAAAAGCTTCCGCCCTTGCGCCTTTGTCTTCTAGCCTCCTCTCCGAGCAAGGCCCCTTCCGTCCCCCTCGAAGCGCTCTACAACGCCATGACCAAGCTTGAAGGAGCACCACGTCGTCCACGAGGATGAAGGAGCTCGAGGCCCCGGGATCGTGGACCCGGTGACATGGCGGTTGTGGCGGCGAGACCGAACCTCGCCCTGTGGATGATGACATCGTCGCACCGAGCATTACGCTCTCCTTGGCTGCGGACGCCCGAGAGCGAAGTTCGTGGCGGACGCCCTTTCTAAACGCGAAATAGAGCTCATCAATCGCACCGAATTCGTGATTTACGCCGCCGCTTTTTCCCATTTGTGCGAGGGATTCTCGAATCCTTCCCACCCTCGCCGTTCTTCCGCTACTACTCCCTCTTCCGCCTGGGAAGGACCACGTGGTCGGATGTTCAGATTCGACTTGGACCGGGCTCAAATGGCTCTTCCAAGCGCCGCCGGGACTCACTTGGCCCCGCCCGAAAGCGGTGGTTCTACTCGAAGAAAGGGGAGCTCGAGCTCGACATACGAGGGACCCCATCACCGAGAAGAAGGAGACCCCGAGCCCAAGATCTGGAGGTTGACGAGGAGGCCATTGTCGCCATACATATCTGCGCCACGCGTGGCCTCACCGGCAGCAATCGCCGTCGACTTCTTCTTGGATGGGTGTCCCCTCTGAGGAGGGAGCACCGTTCTTCAAGATCACGGGCGCGACGACCCCACCCGTGAAGGCTCGACAGCAAGGCCTCCGCCTTGGAACTTCCGCCGAATCCATCCTCCGGCTTCTTCTTGATGGCCCAAGTTCTGCAAAGACCGGCGATTCACAGGTCTCCGGCGTGATGTTCAAATGTTCGAAGTGGCGCATGGATACACTCGACGATCCGGTCCCAAAGAACGTGCCGCCGAAGGCCGAGGCAAGCCGTCCCGACCTTGCCCTTGATCTTGTTTTTAGCGAAGGTCCCTCGACCCACGCAAGCTCAGACCATCAGAGCTGCTCGACTGACCAAGAGGATGTTCCGCTGCGGCGGGGCAAAGGCAAGAAGGGGAGGAAGAGGCCCCCCTCAACCACGGCAAGCCGTCAGGAGGTGAAGAGGCCGCATGTCGAGTGGGGAACAACAAGAACGGTAAGGACCCTACGGCCGAGCCCCGAGCTCGAAGTTCATGTGCCTTGCGCTTGACGAGACCTTCCTAGTTGCAAGAAGAGAGCGCGGGGCCGCCGCCAGTCTTGATACCCCGCCTCGGGCTACGAGCCCGGCCCCTGCCGCAAGCCGAGCGAAGTGAGCGGGTTTCGGTCTCGAGTCCCTAGGTCGCGAGGACACGCAGCGAGGCGCCTCAAAGATCGGGCAACAAGACCTTCGACGACCCCCATGAGGCGAGACTGTGACCTGTAAATTCTTTGCATCCTGTGCCGCCGCGCCTTTCGTGATCTTTTGGCTTAGTGTATGCTTTTGATCACAGACCGTGAGCACCCGAGCTCGAAATTTGCCCGTTTTGACGATGGCTATAGTCCAGGGCGAGTCCGAGTCCGAGGAGGAGGATACGTTTGAGTTGGTCCCGCGTCGCCTTTCGCGCCCAACGCGGACTCCGTCGGGGTCGTCGAGCCTGGTTCCGGTCGGGGAGCTCGACCAGGCCCTTGATGACTCGGGCGATGGAGAGCTCCACCAAGAATCAACATGATTTTGACACCGACGAGGCTCACGATGCGCCGCCGTTGTCGACTCTCCCGGCTCCTCCATGAGGGAGGGTGCCCAGGCCGTGGGCGCCCGAGGCGACACCGAAGCTCCCGACCACGGCCGCCCAGCGCCGAGGTCGCGATTCCTCCGGCCACCGAGGTGACCAGCCGCAGGACTCATGACCCACCTGCAGAGCTGCGCCAGGCCGGGCATCGGTTGCGGTACCCCGGCCGTGGAGGTCGAGAATCCGTGGCGATCCCGCCGCCGCCCCTCAGAGCCGGAGACAGGTGGGGCCCCGGTCGTGAAGGCCGGGACCAAGACGCCATCGCGCCTTCCCAGTCGTTGTGGCCGAACCCGGAGGAGGCGACGACGACCAAAGCGCCCTTAGGCGGTAATTTGAGATCCGGCCGAAGCGCCGGTGGTGGTCGGGTCGACCTTGATATCTTGGTCGCGGCCGACGAGGAGGAGGAGATCCCCGCGATCAGTCGACGCATCATGAGGAGTTTTCCAAGATACGCTGGAAGGCCACCTCCATGAGGTAAGGGTGTTCTCGCATTTACGCACTGTAGCTCGTGTTCCTTATTCCTCACTTTGGGCCTCCCACTCGCCGTGAAGGTGATCGACCATGCCACCCAAGGGCTACAAGGCCTTGAGAGCATGCCGTCTTTCAAGGGCCTTCGACGCAATAGAGGCGCGGAGGTTGAGCGTGATGCTTATCCGGACCATTGAGGTCGAGCAAGGAGAGCTCGAGCGAAGGCCCAGAGATTGACGATTTCGCGCGAGACGATGAGGGCACAAGAAGTAGCCCATACTGGCGGAACTCGAAAGCGTGCCGGGGCCTCGAACGCGACCATGGCTATACGGCCGCCGAGCAAGAGCGCGACGGTCGGCCAAGGCGCCAAGGTCGAGCGGGCCAAAGTTGAAGCCCTCGAGAAGGCTGCTGCAGAGCGGGCGCCTCTCCGACCGGAAGCGTCCCTCGACCTCGAGGCTAAGATCCTGGAACTCAAAGAGAAACTCGGCCGCGCCAACAAGGCGCCGAGGACGAAAGCGAGCCAAGGTCGAGGCACTAGAGAAGGCCGCCGCGGACCGGTCTTCCTCGGCGAAAGCGTCCCCCGAGCTCGAGGCCACGGTCTCGGAGCTTGAAGGGAGGCTTGAGCGTGCCAAAAGGGCGGCGACGAGCGCGATGACCCAGCTCCAAGACGAACGGCGCCGAGCTTCGGATGCCTCCACGGTGGCCCTCCAGAACCAAAGTGAGCTATCGGCCCTAAGGACCAAAGTCGCCGAGCTCGAGCAAGAGAAGCTCGCCCGCGAGATGGCCGACCAGTAAAAAAAACTTTAAAAAGCAAGGGATGTACTAATAGGAGTGGTTAGTTTTTGGTGTACAAAGAAACCTCGTCCCTGTTGTAAATCCGTAGGTTGGGGATACTTGAAGTCTTTCTTGCTTTGCTTGTTTAGTCGTTCCCGTGTTTTCTAGGTCGTGCGCCGATAGGGTAGCCTTACCCAGCCCCCGTTGGGTCCGAGGTCGAGCGACGCGTGCCTCGGGCACAAGACTTAAATATGGACGAGAGGCCACGACCTGCAAAGTAGAGGAACAATTCGCAAAGGTAGAAGGGCACGAAGCGGATATCGTTAAGTAGGTTAGTGCTCAAACGGCTCTCGCGACCATGCATATCGCTCGACAGCTAAAGCGGCGAGGTTATCAGCTCGAGCCCGGGCACAGGGAAGAGCTTGATTGCGAAGAGGTTCGGCTTACGTTTAGCTCGTCCGCTGGGGGTGAACGTCAAACCTGCGTCACTTAGACTAGGAGCAAAACGTGCCTGCGTTCGAAGGTCGTGTTCAAAAAAAAACAAACGAGGAACCGTCGAAAAAGAAATAGCAAAGAACATAAGTGGAAGCGACCATAAAAAGGAAAGACCAAACTTTATTGAAATGTGAGGCATAGAGTTTACACATAAAACTTCCGGTCGATCTATATTCCACGAGCTAGAGAGCTCTCGCCATCGGGCATCGCTAGCCAGAAGCCCCCCGGCGATCTGCTGAAACAACTCAGAGGGGCTCTCCCACCGGGGATAACTTGTTGGTTTGGACGAGCTCAATCCGCCTCGGGGCTAGGTCCCCAACAAGGAGCTTCCTAGGTCGCATCGACCGAGACGCATGTCTGCGAAGAGTTTGCGGTAGTAGCGCTGATCGTAGCGAAGGCACGCCATCTTACTTCTTCTGCGAGGGTGAGGTCAAGAGACCGTTCATACTCGAAGTCGACTTGGTCGACTGTCGACTTCGGCAGAGCCAACAGTGACCTCGGGAGGCGGGGCGGCCGGTGCGAACACGAGCTGGAAGGGTGTGGACCCTGTGGCTCGGCTTGTTGTGGTACGAATAGACCATAGGACGGTGGGAAGCTCGTCCACCCAGGCCTTGCCGTATCGATCGAGCTCATCTGCGACTCGTTTCTTGACATACTCGACAATTTGCCGTTGGCGGCGTTCCGCCGCTCCGCTGTTCGGGGTGAGCCACCGAAGCGAAGCAGATTTTGATGCCGAGTTCCTCGCAAAACTCCTGGAACAACTCACTGGTAAACTGGGTACCGTTGTCAGTGATAAGTTTGCATGGAACCCCATACCTGGTGACCACGAACAAGCGGAAGAAACGAACTGCCGCCCGAGCAATTATGGTTGAGACCGTTCAAACTTCTATCCACTTGGTGAAGGTGTCGACAATGATTTAACGAAACTTCTTCCCGGCTGCTTGAGGAAAAGGACCGAGGATGTCCAAATTTCGTGTCGAGAAGGGCCACGCGAGCGGATGGTGCGGAGCGCGAGGCGGGTTGATGCGACTTCCGGCGTGGAATTGGCGAGCTCGGCAAAGCGGGACGATATCACGAGCATCTGAGCGCCGAGGGCCAATAGTACCCCATGCGAAAGGCCTTCCGACCATTGTCCTATCTGAAGAGTGCGCCCACGAGGCCTAAGTGAATGTCATGCAAGAGGTACTTACCCTCCTCCGTGGGGATGCACGTCGTCAGATGGGAAACATTGCGTCAGAAGCTCTCCTCGACAAGCGTGTCTGAGATCGCCCGGCGCTGATCCGCTCCTCTCGGCAGGTCGGGTGGCGTGTCGCCCGAGCAAGGAAATCGTGGATGGCCTCGGCCCAGGAGGGGGTACCTTCGACCATGGCGAGCGCGACCTCTTGGTCGGAGATTGACGGGGCCGCCAGCGTCTCCAGGATGACGTCGGGTGGGACGTCGTCGTTGGAGGAGCCGAGCTTGGAGAGGCAGTCCGCGCTGGAGTTGTCCTTCCTGGGGATGTGCTTGAGCTCCAAGTTCTGGAACCACTTCTCCATCTTGCGTGCCTCGGCGAGGTACTTTGCCATCGAGTCTCCCGAGCACTGGTAGTCCTTGTTGAACTGGTTGATGACGAGCTGGGAGTCGCCCTTCACGACCAGACGGCGTACGCCCAAGGCCTTGCAAGCTCGTAAGCCGGCCAAGAGGGCTTCGTACTCCGCCACATTGTTGGTCGCCGAGAAGCCAAAACGAATTACGTACCTCAGCTTGTCGCCGCGTGGGGTGAGGATAAGTATCCCAGCCCCGAGCACTTGAAGGACCTCGAGCCATCGAAGAACATGACCCAGGGCTTTTCCTCTTCGACCTGAAGCTCGGGAGCGGGCTGCGACGTCTGCTCGACCACGAAGTCGGCGAGCACTTGCGACTTTATGGTCGTGCGTGCCACGACCTGGACGTCGAACGCCGCCAGTTCCATGGCCCACTTGGCGATTCGCCCGCCGCCCTCCGGGTTCCTCAGGATGTCCCCGAGCGGGAAGTTGCTCGGGACGACCACGAGTGTGCCCGAAACAGGCCGAGCTTGCGAAGCCATGAGGAGAGCATATAACAGCTTCTGTACCTGCGGGTAGCGCTCCTTCGGGCCGTGCAAGACCTCGCTGGCATAATAAATGGGGTGCTGCTGAGGCCCCCGTTCCGCCACCAGTAAGGCACTAACATCATGGGGGGTGGCCGCGAGATATAGCAGTAACTTCTCACCAGGTTGTGGCGTTGTAAGGAGGGGTGGGGACGAAAGGTACGTCTTCAGGTCATCGAAGGATCGTTGGGCCTCGAGTCCACTCGAAGCCCCGTGCTTGCGCAAGGTTTGAAGAATGGGAGCCCGCTCGCCGACCCTCGAGATGAACTCGCCGAGGGCGCTATGCGCCGAGAAGCTTTGCACCGCTGATCGAGGCCGGGTGCCATCTTTTCGATCGCCTCGATCTTCTCCGGGTTTGGACCAACCCCCGAGCCCCCGATCATGTAGCCGAGCACCTTACCGGACGCCGCGCCGAACACGCACTTCTCGGGGTTGAGCTTGATCTTGTGCCTGTTCAGGTTGGCGAAGGTCTCCTCGAGGTCGCGAACGTGGTCGCCCTCTGCGGGGCTTTTGACGACGATGTCGTCCACGTAGACCTCAAGGTTCCGCCCGATCTGGGGCTCGAAAGTCTTGGTCATCAGACGTTGAAAAGTGGCCCCCCGCATTGCGCAGACCAAACGACATGGTCGTATAGCAATAGGTGCCAAACGGCGTGATGAAGGAAGTCTTGCTCTCGTCGTCTACCGCCATCTTGATCTGGTGGTATCCCGAGTAAGCATCCAAGAAGCTCAGCATCTTGGCATTCGCGGTGGAGTCCACGATCTGGTCGATGCGCGGAAGCGGGAAATTGTCCTTCGGGCATGCCGAGTTCAACCCCGTATGGTCGACGCACATTCTCCACTTTCTCCCTTCTTTGCACGATGACCGGGTTGGCTACCACTCGGAGTAGTTAATCTCACGAACGGCGGCCTTCAAGAGCTTGTCGAGGTTCTTCTAATGATCGCGACTTTCTCCGGAGAAGCGACGCGTTTTTGGCGCATGTGTCGGAGCCGGATCCCACCTGCAGCTTGTGCTAAATCACCTCCCTCGGAACGCCGGGCATATCCGCGGGCTCCCAAGCGAATATACTCTTGTTGGCGCGAAGGAAGGTGACGAGCTCGAGTTCCAATTTGGGACTCAGCTCATCGGAGACGTGGACGCACCTGGTCGGGTCGCTCTCGTCGAGCGGCACGGCCTTTGTTGCCCCGCTAGGCTGTATCGCCGCCTTCTGGCGGGCGTTCTTCGTCGTCTCTCTCGATCACATTGGGCAAGATGTTCGCAAGGGCCAAGGCCTTGGTCTCACAGCCATGCGCCGCTTGTAAGTCGCCCCGCACGATGATGACACCGTTGGGGCCATGTAACTTCATGCACCGATGGCTATAATGGTTGGCGACCATGAATTTGACCAAGGCAGGTCGCCCGAGGATGGCGTTGTACGGGAGGTCACCCTCGACCACCTTGAAGGTGATCAACTCGGTGCGAAAGTTGTCAGAGCCACCGAAGGTGACGGGCAAGACAACCTGCCCCAAGGGGGTGGTCGAACTCCCGGGGACTATCCCGAAGAATGGTATGGTGATGCTCTTGACCTTCGACCGGGGAATCTGCATCCGGTCGAGCGCTCCTGCCTGCAGCAAGTTAAGAGAGCTGCCGCCATCGACCATGACGCGACCGACCGTGGTGTTGCTGATGGTCGGGGTCACGACCAAGGCGGTCTTTAGGTCTCGAGCCATACCTGGGAGAGCATCCTCCGGGGAGAAGGTGATGGTGGCCCCGGCCCACTTGCAGGGCTGTTCGGTGGGCTTCCCAGTGGCGACCTGGTAGATGGTACGTGCGGCGGCCTTGACCTCGCGCCTGGACTGGTAGGCCGACGAGCCACCGAAGATGACATCGATCCAGCCGCTTTGCTTCTTTGAAACTGTGTCGAGGTCGCCATGCTCATACCGGCATTCACCCGGTCGGTGGTCGTCATCCTTCGGAGCATGGGCATCTCACCCCGCCCATCGAGAAGGCGTCTAGCTTATTCTCGCCAAGCCCGCAGTTCGCAGATCGTGGCCGCCGCCAATGGAAAAGACGAACTTTGTTTCGTCAAACCCAGCGCCCTCGACCCTCGGTGCCGAGCATCGTCGTCGCCGGGACGGACCGCACCGCCCTCCCGGCTGGGCTGGTTCTCGCTTTGGTGTGGTCGGGTCGACCTTGGCGAGGCTTAGAGTCCTCCCGAGCTTGGCCTCGGACCTCGAGGACCTTATGCCGCCATCCGCCGAGACGATCACGCTGCGGTAGCCCTCCGCCACCTTCGCGATCGCTTCGCTTCTTGGTGGTGGCGCCTTGGTCGGCGCCTCTGGAGTTGGACGGGCCGGCCTCTGTTTGGTTCAGACCAAGCTTACCTTGGTCGTAGTCGTGTTTCCAGCAGACGGCATCGTCCGCGTCCGCGTACCGCTCCGCCATGCGGAAAAGTTTGTTGACGCTGAGCCTTGAGGTGATCTCCAGGTCTTCGGTGAGACGTCGATCACGGACCCCGAACTTGAAGGCCTTGATGACGGCCTCGTCGGAAATGCTCGGGATCAGGTTCCTTGTGCGGATGAATCGCCGCACAAAGTCGCTGATGGTTTCGTTCTTCCCCGATGACACGATCCAGTCTTTCTCCTGCCCGACGCTTCGTAATAACTCGAAGTTGGAGCGAAGGCGTTCGATCTGGCGCCAAGACCAAGGAGCCAAAGCCGATTAAAAAGCGAGTCCTAGCGGCCCGCCCGTAAACGGTCGGAGGTAGTTTGCCATTCGAAGCTCGTCCCCTCCGACCGCCAGATAGCGGTCGAATAGATGGACAGAACTCGTTAGGGTTCTGGTCCCGTCGAGCGCCGATCAGCTGGCTTGAACCGGCCGCCCGCGTGACGCGACGAAGGCCGTCGGAGTATGCCATGCACCGTAGGTCGACAGTACGCTGGTTGTGGTCATCGCCGACAAGATCCTTGCTGCTGCCGGACTCGGAGTCGAGGCTGCCCCGGCGGCCCGACCTCCGGCGGGAGCGACCATGGTGCCGAGCACGGGAATCACCTGGTTGGTAACGCAGCGGTCTCGATCTCGCGGCGCTCGGGCGGAACGTCCCGGGAGAGGTCCGCAGACCTGCTGCCAGTCGACTCGGAGCGGCCCGGCTCAGGCCTGGTCCTGGTTGGCGCGGCGCCCGTGGGACGCCGGCGTGTTCGCGTCAGAGCCTCGTCCCGAGCCTGTTGCTCGGGGGCTAACTCCTGCGCAGGAGGTGTCCGACGCGGCTGATGGCGCGACGTGTTATCATTACTTCTCTGGGAGCGGGTCCCGAGTGTTGACTTCGATCTTTGCGGAGGTGCCACCTCGGCCGCAGCCCGATCGAGTTCTTCGCCGGGGCTCGCCAAAGAGCTCCGACCTCGCCCTATCGGGGTTGGCCATGACCCGGCGATAAGCGAGGCGCCCCGGCGGGAACTGGGTGGCCCGAAGATGTCTTGGCCTTCTCCTGGGCCTCCCGTCGGAGAGCTGTTATGGCTTGGTTGATGGCAACCTGCACCATCCGGCGAGCGTCTTCCGGTTCGCGGATCACGGTCATCCGCATCTCCCTCATCGCCTTGACCGTCCGCCACCAGAACATGCTGCTCGAGCGGCGGCGGCGAGGGCGTGAACAGGGACACGGAGTCGGAGTCTGTTCCCGAAGAAAGTCCGTCGATGGAGGGTGCCATGCTCCTGGAGTCTTGGTGTCGTTCCTGCGAGAGAGCAAAACAATCGGGGCCCACGGTGGGCGCCAGCTGTCGACGATCGGGATCGTCAACTGCAAGAAAAAGAGGTAGGGGTCAGAGAGTTTATGGGACCCGAGCTGCGTTTTGCTCGAACGAAGGAAGAAAATCGATCGCGGTGATGGTCGGAGCAAGGCGACAACGAGCACGAGACAAGAGTTTATACTGGTTCGAGCCCCTGTGAAGGTAATAGCTCTACTCCAGTCGCCTTGCGGCGGTGATTCTTGTTATATGGGTGTACAGAGCAGTGTTTACAACTTAAGACAGTAATGGTGATTCCTAGCTCGGGCTGTTGTGTGTGCTATGTTGTCTTCCTCCCCTGGAGCTCATGCGTTCTTGGTCTTTATACTCATCTTCGCCTCAAGAACGGCCGGAGCGATCCTTGGGAAGGGCCTTCGTGCACCTTGATTTGGCAAGAATCGCCCCGAACTTTGCGCACTCTTAGTCATCCCCACGACCCGCTCTCTGAAACTGTCTACCAAATGCCCGATCCAAATCCAGGCGGACGGAGGCTTCGAACGAGATCCCGCCCGAGCTTGAGGTCAAGCAGGGTCGAACCTGGGTCCACAACGCTCTAGGTCGAGCACTCCAGTATGCACCCAGGTCGTGGTCGGGGCCTTCCGAGCATGGGGGCTCCGTTGACCGTACGCCAGCCGGTCAAGGAGTTCCCAGCCCTCGTCAACCACCAAACATAACACCAACTCGTCCAAGATACCAAAAACACTATTCCACAACTTCATCCACCATTTTTCAGAGTCCACGCTATTGTCAAAATTTCCTAATTTTCCCATGAAATTTTCTAGGATTTTACCATAATTCTTCTAATGTTTTCAATAATTTTTCTAAGCCTACCTAAGCAATTCACTGAATAAACTTTAGTTGGTTCATATGAGTATACAAAGTTAACAACTAAAGTAGGCTTTCTAGGGTATGGTGACTTGGTAGTGGCGTATAAAGAAAGAAATATTGATTGCAAGTATTGAGTTTTAGCTAAGCATTTATGTCTTTAACATAATATTTATAACAAAGTAAGCTTACATATTAGTTTCACAACACAATATGCTTAGTAATTGAAATATGGGCATAATATGGTCAGCGTGTTTGACTTGGATTGCTCAGCAGTGTCTTGAGTGAAATCTTGCTGTCTAGATCTTGCGAGGCTTCCTTCTCTATTACCAATAAGAAAATAAAAATGAATAAATGCCAATAAATTCAAATAGAATTTTAAAATTGAAAAATTTTCCATCAGATGAAAGTTATAAATTTTAGAAACATCATGGAAAGAACCGAGCGAAAAAGAAAGGGAAAGCATAGCGTGACTGACATTGGTCTCACAGGTTTTTACTTATTTGTTATTTAAAATAAAATGGAGATCTCATATGAGAGGCCATAGGTTGTGCCCACTTGTCAGTTTTCTAGTTTATTAATAAATTAAACCGATCGGTGATGCCCATGTGTCATTGACCCATTTCTTTAAATGGGTTACTAAAACAAATTGGGTTAGCACCCATGGCAGTCACAACGGCATAAAAATAGCTTTTTTATTGGAGGGCATACAAGCATGGCACAATTGTAAGCGGCGACGACATGAGGAAGGAGAAGGGAATAGTGGCCACACCTGGTGAGCTCGCCGGTGGCAAGGGGAGCTTATTGAGGTGGAGGCAACCTTGAAAAAGTAAAATGGGAGAAAGGGAAAGTGATTGGTGGTGGTGGCAATGAAGATGCCTACCTAGTGACGAACAGAGGAAATTGGGGGTGCAAATGGCTCAAGGATCAAGAATAGGTCACCAATGGTGAAGTGGTGGCTAGAGGAGCTCTAGAATAGCAGGATGATTGTTATTAGTGTTGGAAAAGAAGACAGCAATGACGAAAGGTGAAATTAGCAAGGGGAAAGAAGAGGAGAGAGACGATGCCAATGACAAGACTAATCAATAGATGGCTTGTCAGCAAGGGAGAATTTCTAGGAGTGATGGCTTCTCGAGTGCACCAATCATAGATTTTCAGTTAGTAGAATTTGTTGATCCCATGAGAATAATGGGTTGCACCAAAACAAAAGTAAGATTAACCATAAATTCATAGTAAAAAATGGCAATCCACAATTTTTTGCAAGAAAGGATTGATTATGATTAGTATCTTCCCTTATCTTTAAGGCGAACACTCTAATGTAACCTGCATGTATCTTTCGAAGGCCTATGCTGGGGATGACGGCAATGGTGTGGCTTAATTCTGACGATGGAATGGGTGAGAGGTAGTTAGAGTAGACGGGAAATGGAGTGGTCACAAAGCGAATCAAGAGGAGGGTGGGCTCATCATAAATATAGCAGGGTGGCAGCGACTTCTACCGACAACGTTGTTGTGCGGTCAATTTGTCATTATGGATGTGCTGCCGTGTGACACACATGATCAGGAGGCGACGCAAAGCAGCCAATACACGCTAAGGTTGCTTGCACGTGGGCTTGCGTGGTTGGAGGCAACATGCGAGCTAGAGGCAGTCGCTGGTATGGAGGCGCATGCATGGCTGTGATGGCGATGGAACCAGGCTCACACTCCATAGGGGATGGGGTTGCTCGGTGGGGTTGATCTTACTGGTCAATGGGGTTGATCTTACTGGTCAATGAGAGGAAGGACACGAGTGGGAGCATGACATGTGGGGCTGGGCCTGCATGTCAGGTTCAAAGAAGGCTAACAACAAAAATAATTTCCGCATAATATTCTTTTCAATACAAGAGACATACTTTGGAGAGGATGATGGCAAGAAGAGTTTTTTTCCAATGTTTTCTTTTATTTCTACAAGAATAGTAGATGAACTCTGGAAAAAAAGGCTGAACAAAAAATTATAGAATATTTTGGGATGCATTTTAAAATATTTTGAACTTGATAAGATATTTTTTGACTTAATTTCTTTAATATCCCAAAAAGTTTTTAAATGTGCACAAACATATATATTTTAGTTATTTGATAAAATTTTGGATGTTACACCAAATAAGGCAAGTGATGACACTCTCCATTGACATATCATTGATGCCACATTTTCTTTACATGTGGGTTGGAACCAACCTTGTCAATGAGACAACGAGGAATTTTGCAAACATTTATTGACATATAAGGATAAGATCCTCATTACGCTAGGGGTCTTGGACCTTGACCTAGCATTACGAGAGGATGCTCCTGTCGCACCCGCCGCTAATGTTGATAATTATGCTATTCTCAAAAAGCAATATGATGAGAAGGCGGAACGGTGGGAGAAGTCTAATCGCATGTCACTAATGATCATCAAGAATAGCATTTACATGCGGGATTAAGGAGGAATCTCGATTCCGAAAATGCTAAAGGATACTTGGCTAATGTCGAGGATAACTTTAAGGGCTCTTCCAAGACTTATGCTAGTACCCTGATCATGCGCATGCTCACCTCCCGCTATGATGGTAACAGCGGTGTGAGGGAGCATATCATGAGCATGACTGACATGGCGGCTAGACTGAAGGGAATGGACATGGCCATTTCTGATGGTTTTCTTGTTCATTTCATCATGAGCTCCTTGCCACCTGAGTATGGACCATTTAAGATAAATTACAACACTCAGAAGGAGAAGTGGTCCATAGCTGAGCTTATAAGCCACTCTATTGAGGAAGAAGAGAGGCAAAAGGCAGAGAGACTGAAGGAACAAGCTCATCTTGTCAGCAATGGCAAAAGGAAGAATCAGGGGGAGTCTGGTGGGTTTAAGGCAAATAAAAAGCCTTATCACCCTCCTAAGAATAATGCTAATGGAAAACCTGTTGCTCATGGCCCTCAGGCACCTCCTGCACCACCAACTGCAGGGAACTTCCTTTGCAAATTTTGCAAGAAGCCTAGGCACGTACAAAAGGATTGTGCGGGATTCAGGCAATGGTTAGCAAAGAAGGGTAATGAAATCATTTCTCACATTGATGAGTCCTTATTTACCGAGTTTACCTCTAATACATGGTGGATTGACTCAGGTGCAACTGTGCACATTACTAATTCATTACAGGGATTGCGTTCCTTGACGACCATAAGAAAGGGGGACCGAAGTCTTATGGTCGCTGATGGAACAGAGATTGAAGTCAAGGCAGTTGGAACTCTTCAACTTGCATTAGGAGGCGGCTTTAGTCTTCATCTTTTTGATGTTCTTTATGTTTCTAGTGTTAAGAGGAACTTAATTTCAGTCTCTGTATTGACTAAAACAGGTTATTCATGTGAGTTTTTGGACAACAAATGCATTATCAAGTTAAATAGTAATGTTATTGGTCTTGCCTTCGAGCAAGACAAACTTTATTTACTCTCTATGGATGAATCTGTGTTGAATGTGTGTACTGTTGCAAATAAAAAGATATGTGAGACGTCATCGAAATTATGGCACTTGTCGTTTAGGCCATATTTCTAGGGGAGAATGGAACGTCTCATTAAAGAAGAGATACTTCAACCCTTAGATTTTTGGATCATGAACCATTGTCTAGATTGTATTAAAGGTAAATTCACTAAGAAAATTAAGAAAGGAGCCACTAGAGTACGGGTCTTTTAGAATTAATTCACACTGACATTTGTGGACCCTTCCCAGTGACATCAGTGGATGGTTATGATTCTTTTATTACATTCACTGATGATTTCTCTCGCTATGGTTATATTTTCCCCATTCGTGATCATTCTGAATCACTAGATAAATTTAAGATCTATAAAGCTGAAGTCGAAAATCAGCATAATATTAAGATCAAAGTAGTACGATCGGATCGTGGGGGAGAATATTATGGGAGACATGCTCCTTATGGGCAAATTCCTGGGCCCTTTGCCAAATTTCTTCAGGAAAATGGCATAGTTGCTCAATACTCTATGCCCGGAGAACCTCAGCAGAACGGAGTGGCAGAGCGTCGCAATCGTACACTTATGGATATGGTACGGAGCATGTTTAGTCATTCTAGTCTGCCTATTATCTTGTGGATGGAGGCACTTAAAACAGCTGCCCACATACTTAATCAGGTTCCTAGCAAGTCTGTACCTAAAACTCCTTATGAATTATGGACTGGGAGGAAACCAACAGTTAATTATTTACGTGTATGGGGTCGTCGTCTTTGAAGCAGATTATTTAATCCACGACTAAAGAAATTAGACCCTAAGACTGTGAGTTGCCATTTCATTGGATATCCAGAAAGATCTAAGGGATATCGGTTTTATTGTCCAGATCGTGTCACTAAATTCGTTGAGACTAGACATGCTGTCTTCTTAGAGGACAATGAAATCAGTGGGAGCTCACAACAAAGGGAGATAGACCTTGAGGAAATTCGGGCTCATATACCATTACCAACAATTCAAGAGTATATTTGCCCTATTCCTCATACAGTGCCTCAGACTGTAGTACCTCCAACTGAAAATTCTGGAGCAACACCCATCGTTGAGGAGTTTAATGAGCCAGATAATGAACCTCAACAAACTTCTGTGGCATCTCATGAACAGGTAACTAAAGAAGTGCCTCAACAACCTCCACAACCGCCAGTGATCCCTAATGAACCTTTAAGACGATCACATCGTGTGAGGAGGTATGCCATACCAGATTTTTATGAAGTCTTTCTTGGAGAAGACATTGGCAAGGCAGATGATCCCACTTCATTCAAAGAGGCCATAACAAGTGAGTATTCATCTAAATGGATTGAGGCCATGGAAGATGAACTGAAGTCTATGAGCTCTAATGATGTCTGGGATTTAGTAGAAATTCGATGGAGTCAAAACAAGAGGGTAAATGGGTCTACAAAACTAAGCATGACTCTAAAGGAATATTGAAAGATTCAAGGCAAGGCTTGTAGTAAAGGGTTTCCTAAAGAGGGAATTGATTACAATGAGACTTTTTCCCCTATCTCTAAAAAGGATTCATTTAGAATCATCATGGCGCTTGTTGCTCATTACGATTTAGAGCTCCATCAGATGGATGTTAAAACTGCATTTCTTAATGGTGATTTGCATGAATAAGTTTTCATGGCACAACCCGAAGGTTTTGTCGTGGAAGGCAAAGAACATATGGGGTGCAGACTTAAGAAATCCATCTATGGACTTAAACAAGCGTCGAGACAATGGTACCTTAAATTCGATAAAATAATTAGAAATTTCGGATTTAAGGAGAATGAGGTGGATAACTGTATATATATCAAGAGTAAGGGTGGAAATTTCATTTTCCTAGTACTCTATGTTGATATATTATTAGCAAGCAGCGATAAAGTTATGCTGCATGAAACTAAGGGATTCTTATCCTCTAATTTTGACATGAAGGATCTCGGTGAAGCCTGTTTTGTTTTAGGCATTGAAATTCACCGAGATAGGTCTAAAGGAGTACTAGGACTATCTCAAAAGTCATACATTGATGAGTACTTGAAAGATATAACATGAGTAAGTGCTCGCCACGCCGCTCCAATAGTTAAGGGCGATAAATTTGGATTATTCAAAGCGAGGAATCAATTAGAATCGAGATCAAATGAAGACGATTCCTTATGCTTGGTGTCGGAAGCTTAATGTACGCTCAAGTCATGCAGCGTCCTGACTTGGCATTAGTTCTGGGATGCTTGGCGATTTCATCTAACCTGTGTCTAGACCCTTTCGAAGGTCATTAAAAAGGTTCTGCGTTATTTGCAGGGCACTAAGCATTACATGCTAACATATAGAAAGTCTGATAACCTTGAAGTTTTGGGTTATTCAGATGCTGATTTTGCAGGGTGTGTAGACACTAAGAAATCCACATCAGCTACATTTTCACCCTAGTGGAGGAGCGATTTCGTGGAAAAGCTCCAAACAATCCTTAACTGCATCGTCGACAATGCAGGCAGAATTTGTAGCATGTTATGAAGCAACTGGGCAGGCCGTATGGCTTAAAAACTTTATCCCGGGACTGAGAGTGGTAGACAACATAGCAAGACCACTCACAGATAATCGCAATAACAAGGCCGATTTTCTATTCGAGTAACAACAAGTCAAGTGGTCTTTGCCAAACACATTGACATTAAATACCATGTTGTGAAAGATAGAATCCAGGATCAAACTATTAAAATTGAGCATATCAATTACTAAATCAATGCTCATGGATCCGCTCACCAAAGGTTTACCTCCTAACTTATTTAAAGAACATCTTTAGGCATGGGATTATTGGAGGACCTTTGATCATGATCCGGATATAGGGGCACTAAAGCAATCAACACCCGTTATGACTAAGCTAGTATTCGTCGAGGTATTGTGGTGGACTATAGGTCTTGTTGTTTCAATGGCGTTTTCTTTTTTTGTTGATAACACATTACCTTGACTCTTGTTTTACTAAGAGTGAATACATTATGATAGCCTTCGATCAAGTGGGAGAATGTTGGTTGATCTCAGGCAAGGCTACGTGATATTGCCACCCTCATTACCATACACGCAGTCCTTTCCTAATTAAGACTTTCCTAAACTAAAGGCTAATCCCGTGATTAGCATTTTCTTAATCATGCGCCATGATCGGAGGCGCTTTCCATCCAATGGAACTTGCCCCCGGACTCCTCAGCGCGATATTAAATAGGGAAGAGGTGAGCACGTTCATGAGTGACGATCTGTGCACGGTCTCCATCATCCCAAAAACCCTAATCCATCTATCGATCCTCACTTATATTGGAGGAGCTTCAAGGGCGGTTCAAGGACAGTGTAGGTGGCGTCCCGAAGGCCTCCGTCACCGCCGTCGTCCCGAAGGCCTCCTTCACCGCCGGTGTCCCGAAGGCATCTGTACCCGGTGTCCCGAAGGTCTCTGTGATCTACCAAAACCATCCACTGCTTCACCGACACCGACAACCGACCTAATGGCGAATCTGTCTTCACCGGGTTAGTTCACTACTTATTTCCGCATTAGTGATCATGATCTAGACTAGATGATGAACTTAGTGCTTAGCCTAATCTAACACAAATATGTTCGAGTTCTACACCTTGAACTTCCAAAAAGTGCAGTGGTGGACCTCACTGGTATGTGTAGATTGTTTCTATTAAGATATTTAAAGATTATTGGAGCTACAGTATGGGATGATAGGATTTTGTGGCTACCAAATCACATTGGGGAGCTACAGGAATTGGAGACAGTGGATCTAGGTCAGATTTCGAGGTACTGTTTTAACATTCCATCAGGTATAGTTGATTTGCCCCGGTTGTCACATCTATTTGTTCCATTGCTTATGATGTTGCCCTACGGGATTGGTAGGTTGAGATCCCTACGTACCCTAAAGGTGTTTTATTTGGCAATAAATTCGGTGGACAATATCAAGCGCCTCGGCGAGCTGACTAACATAATGGATCTTCGACTAAGTGGCACTGGTATTCAGCCCTTGGATATGGCGACACGTATGGATGCCTTGCGCTCTTCCCTCGAACGACTTTCGCATTTCAACACCCTCAAAAACCTTGTTCTGGAAAATCAATCTCAATTATTAATTTGGCTTGATGGCTGGAGCACACTGCCTTGCCATCTTCGGAGGCTCCATCTGCATGGATGTTCGTTCTCTAGGATCCCCAAGTGGATTGCTCAGCTCCACGAGCTCTACAGCTTGGTCCTTACGGTCAAGGAGGTATCGTGCATGGAAGACGATGGTGTTGGTATTCTTGCAGGCTTGCCCTCCCTTGTCGACCTCAGCTTGGATATTCTAGAATGTCCAGAAGAAAGGGTCGTCATCTCCGGCACACGTGGGGCTTTCCGAGCCCTTAGAGGCTGAGATTCAGGTGTCGTAAACTGCTCTTGGCCTTTGAAGCGGGGGCTATGCCCAGGCTCCAAAGGCTCGAGCTATTGTTTGGTGTGGAGGGATGGAGTGAGCAAAGCGGCGGCACGTGGGTTCCTGTTGGCATCGAGCACTTGCCAGCTGGCCTCAGAGAAATCTATTTCCAGCATATGCCCTGCCGGTACTACAAACCAGATTTTCAGGCCGCAGAGCTTGCATTGAGGAGCGCGTTTGCCACGCATCATCCTGGCGCTGAATTGGTCTTCCCAAAGATATATTGGGGTGAATAAGGCGTTTGACGCCTTATTAATTTTTCCTGAAGGATAATGCTGCACGGTTGTTGCGTGGAGCCAGAATGAATTCACAGATCAGATAGTCCTGTGCTGCCGGGTAATTTTACTGTTCATTTTCATTTCATGGTAAAGGTGTCCACAGTGGCTCGTGCAAGACGTGCGTGAAGGATGCTTGAGAGTTGAGATCCCTGCTCAGTTCGCCACAGCCCGCTCATATCTCCGGATCTCCCAACTAATGAGACAACTCCTTCAATGTTCAGGCCAATACTTTAGTCCAGTTTGCTAGCTTTTTTGTGTCTCAAATTCTCAGTTAATTTTATCCCTCAAAACAGTTTGATGGTAACCTCGCTCATATCTTAAGATTATTTTTCCTCATTTTTCTTTTTATTGTCTTTAAATGTCACTTGTTGCAGTACTAAGATCTTGTACTCTTATCTACTTGCTGCTTTTGCATAAATGCTGAATTTTTCAGGTGAAATACACATAACCCTAAACCAGTTAATGTATTTATATGCAATCTCTGCTCTTGTTCCTTCGTACATCTTTATTTACCTTAATTCATTCAACTTAGTGCTTAAGCAGCGGCTATTTTGTATTTATATGCAATCTTTTTTGTAACCATGGATAAATTTTATACTCTAGGAGATTTTTTTACGGAACTACACACTGTAGTTGTTACTCTCTTAAGACCTAATCAAGCATAGTGTTGCTTTTGGGAGGATCGATCACGTAATTAACAGCATTGTTCAAAACCTAAAAAATGATGCCATATTCTGACAACAATACAACCCCCTTCCTTCCTCCCTTTTTTGAACTCAGCAACTCTTTGTTTAGGTGCTGGCGAGGTAATTTTCTTGTATTGTGTTTGCAGCCCGATATGGATATACAACATATAGCTACCAGCCAGGGGCTTTTTTTATTTTTGTTTTTAAATTGTCCAGATCAGATCTCACGTTCACTTAAAAAGGAGTTGAACGGTAGGACCGGTCCTAGTACTCAAAACCGGATGTGCGGAAAGGTTAAACAACCTCCACACCGTCCAGATCAATCATTTTATGTTTGTATGACATGCATTAGTAATGGTCCATACTTGAAGGTGGAAATAAGTTTTACTTAAACCTTTTATCTTCCAGTCTAGGAGAGCCACCGAGCCGATACACTCCCACATTCCAGCTGGGAGTAAGTAAACAAGCACGCATGTGTACAGAAATATGTTTCGTTGATTGTTGGTCGCATTTGAATGGCTCCATATGAAATCCTTTGTGATGCCACTCAACATACCACGGTATCTCTAGTCCAAATTTCTCATTGCAAGTGTATACTCTTTGAGTTCGTGGTGAACTTGGAGTGCGTGAGTGATTTTCCCAATTGCTTCCCGAAAAAAGTTCAAAGGAGGATTCTGAATTTCAGTTGCAGTGACGAGAGAAAATGCTGTGTCTAGCTATTAGTAGTGACAGCCTTCTGACAGAGATTACAGAGACGAGAGGCTAGGAGAAGAGCTAAACTCTGGAGTATACACTTGCAATGAGCTAGAAGAGCTAAACTCTGTGCCTTTTGACAGTCACAGCGCCTGTCTGATGTGGTATTTTCTGGCGCCTGATACCTTACGTTGTGGATGCCCGGCTTGAGATTGATTGATGACTACAATTTTCTTCTTTTAGGTTCCAGAGTACCGAATTTTTTAACCACTTTTTTATTTGAAAATTTTCTAGTACTAAGTTGAGGCGGCGTCTCCTTTAATTTATTCCTCTTTTCTCTTTATTCCTTTACCCTTAAATTCAAAATAGTTTTTATTTTTCAAAATTTCCTCCTAAGTTTGTGAATAAGAAGTATTTTTAACCACTTTAGAAAGTTTTTGGATTAAAAACTTTCGAACCAAAAGTTTTTTATTCAAAATTTTTCAAACCAAAAGTTTTTGGAGTTGAAACTTTTTTATTTGAAAATTTTCTAGTCGAAACTTTCTAATTTGAGAAATTTTGTTTTACAATTTTTCGAGTTGAAAACTTTCTAGTTTGAGATTTTTCAAGATGAAATTTTTTGATTTAAAATTTTTAGTTGATTTTTTTTCTAGTTGAAACTTCCTATTTAAAATTTTTAATGTTACAATTTTCTAATTTTAATTTTTTGTGTTAGAAAGGAAGGAAGGGAGTGAGCAGGGATGGGTAAAGACGAAGGTGAATGGAAAAGATAACATATGAGTAACATCTTAGTACGGTTTCTTTAAATTTTTTAGTTTGAGAATAACCTCAAACTATTCATATCCATATGAATATGCCTTTAATACTAGTGTGAATTATTTGGTTTAAACTAATATGATATAGCGTGACCTAATATGATGATCAATATAGATTTTTTTTTGAACCGATGATCAAATATAATTGACCAGGAAACGGTGATGAAAGAGTTCTGACAAAGAGAAGCTCTATTGGCAAATGAACTCAAATCAGCGCACGCGGTGGTCTCGGTTCACTCAGACCAACATAGTGACACCTATTCCTCCTCTCGCCGCCGCCGTCAGGCCCTACCTCCCTACTCCGCCGCCGCGGGAGGTATGGGATGCGACCTTCCCTGCTACTGTCCCGTCTCACGTTCAGGGGGTAGGCCTAGTTGCAAGACGGAACTATGTTTGAGGCTCGCCAATACTGTCGCCGTGCCATCAATGATGACAGTGAGCCACGTCGCCTGTTACGCGATTGACCATCTAGTTGTAACCGCATGACATGATGGCAACATATTCAGTGCATACAGGGCTTTCCGTGTACACACTTGGGACATCTACAATGAATTTTTAGAATTCTCTTTTTTGTAACTTTTGATATATAATGAATTTGATTTTGAAATTTCATACATAGGTTGTGATATGAACATATATTATCTTGTGCTTACAGAGAAATGTGAGTTTGTTCCTGTCTGAACATATGAAAGCAGTGGTCATCCCAGCTCAGTCATATGTAAAATTTGTCTTGTTTTCATTCATGCACGGAGGCTGAATTGGTCCTTGTGTACAACATTTCTTTGGGCCATGGCGACAGCTGCTTCAATATCCATATCTTCGTAGGATTGCGTGTACCGGGGGGCAATAGGTGAAAACTAACATCTAAATCTATTTTTTTTTATTAATTTTGAAAAATAATAAAATAATGATCAAATTGAAAAAATAATCTAATATAAAGGATTTAAGACCATAGAAGAAAACTAGATTAAACAAGAAAACTAGAAAGCAATTGTATGAAAACATGAAGAATAAAAAGTAGTAGATCGGAATCCATACTCAATGATTTATTTCTCAAAATTAGAAATACAGAAATCGTACAAAGATCCATTTACATAAAAGCAAACCCTCCAATAATCTCTCAATTTTTTCTTTTTTCTTTCTTTCTTCCTAATGTTGTTTTCTCTGTTTTTCTTGCGCCGTACAGCCTGCAGAGTACCCTTTTTCCTTTTGCAGCCGCACGGCAGGAGCAAAAAGTGCCGTGCGCGTTGCTTTTTCTCAATTTTTTTAAATAATGTATTTTTTATTCAAATTGCAAAATTATACTTTGAATAAAAAAAATGCAAAAATATACCTGTCGCTTGTTGAGAAAGCGAGAGGGAAATGTCGCCTGTTCAAATGGCGACAGAGGCATGTGTCGCCATTTGAATGGGCGACCGGTGTCTACGTCGGCACCGAAACGATTCGCCTTCCTTTGTCGCTATACCATGGGGTGATAGAGAATAAATCGATTGTTGATTTGACGACAACGATGCATAGGCATAGGCGTAGGCCGTGGGGAGGCCACTGTCAAGGGCGGCAATGCTGACGGTGAGGGCGAGGGAGAAATGAGGGGTGGCGGCATGGGAAATAGAGAGAGAGAGAGAGAGAGAGAGTAGAGCTTGGGGATGAGAACCAGAGAAATGAGGATTCGGCCAATTGAGGGTTGAATGAGGAAAAGTAGCCAGCAAAAAAAGATAGCAATAATGTTAATAAGAAACAATACTAGTAATTACCTCAGAATAATAACTGTATTATTATCGGTACATTAATTATACAGGCCATTACAACTAGGCCCTACCATGGACTTCAATGAATAACAATGACCTAGTGGTGTACAATGGACAATAGTGTGCCGAGGAGGCATGGCTCTATTAGGTGTGGGCTCCAAGGATGGTGGTAGGCAACAATGATGACCACGATAAGGAAATTGAATTAAATTTGTGGAAACTTTGGTGAAAATAATGTTACCATAACTATTTTTAAGAGCACTAGAACTGGACTCTACTATTGTCTTCTTTTCCTTTCTTTTCTCTTCATCTAGTTGCCTTAGTCAGGCCGGGGTCTCCATCGAAGGCACGAAGAAAACTCAGTCCTTCGACCAAACAAACATCACTCGCGCAGCTTCCCTGCAGCGGGTGAGGGCAGGTAAACAACAACATCACTGACGCAGCTTCCCTCCGATCAAACAACAACATAAAGACAAGCTGCCCCACCTTTTGCGTCTCCTCAGCTGCATCCGTTCTAGTTTTTCAATGTCCATCCTCTATCACCACTGTAGTTTTAATTAATGTCTTGAATCTTGACTCCAGAGGACAAACCGCGTTAATTAATCTCAAGGTTGGTTGCATTGGAGCTCTAGGCCATAAAGACAAGAAGTGCCTGCAAGCATTAATTAGGCGTGATACTCTGAGTACATCACAAAATGAGAAAGCAAACCCAAGTACAAGATGTGCACAATCCAATCTCCTCTCACTTCTCTGTGTTCTCAGTTGGCACGTAGGCGTGGGACCAGGATGGACTTGGCCCGTTATGTCAGGCACTCACAAACTTTTTTCATTTGCCTCTCTTTGCCATCTATCAAAGTGTACCGGAGGACGTGCTCCTAATATTAGCTGAGAAGGACTCTACCAATGATGCGTGGGAGACACTCAGGATGATGCACATGGGCATAGATCGCGTCAAGGAGGCGAAGATCCAAATCTTGAGGAGTGATTTGAGGTGATTCGCATGAAGAAAAGTGAGTTGGTAGATAATTTCACCATGAAGCTGACTACGATCGCCAATGACATCCAAACATTGGGTGAGTAGGTGGAGACCACCATCGTCTGCAAATTTCTTTGAGCGGTTCCAGCAAAATCATTACTGATTGCAACGTCGATAGAGTAATTCAGTGACCTAAAAACTATATTTGTTGAGAAGCTAGTCAGCCGTCTCAAAGCCTTTGACTAGTGGGTTCGAAGCTACGGTAACAGGGAAGAGCAGTAGCATCTGCTACCCACCCACTTGAAGTGGATGAAACACATGAAGAAGAACGACAAAGGGGAATCTTCTTCCGACTCGAAGGGACGCAACAGTAATAGAAGCAGTAGCCGTGGCTGCGGAAAAGGACGCAGCCGTGGCAAGGGTGGCTGCCATGAGACCTCACCGTCGGGTCAAGTGCTTTAGGCCCTGTTTGGAAGCAATGTATTTCAAAACTATAGTTTTGGTATACTATGGTTTGCAATTGTTTTGTCATGAATACCATGGTTTTACCAAACTCCTTTAAAACCATGGTATTTCTTGGAACTACCAACTGTTTGGATGCAACATCACAAACCATAGTATTTGAGTGGAAATAGACAAGCTAGCCAAAATCATAAAAACTTTGGGTTGGAGTGGAGTTTCAAATACTCCAAAAATATCATGGTATCTACCAAACCATGGTTTTTAATACATAGCTTTTGGCATGGTAACCAAACACCTCATGGTATAAAATACTATGGTATAAAATACCATGGTATTCTTAAAAACCATGGTATTGCCTAGAAACTATGAAAATACATTGCTTCTAAACAGGACCTTAATTGTGAAGTTTATAGTTACTCTAAGTATCGTAAACCTTATAGTGCTCGGATGAGAAAATCTCATCCGAGCACAAAAGACGACCCTGCTCTGCTCCTTTTCCGTGTGCAAGTAGGAGTCGCGTGATATTACTCTAATGAACGAGGAGAAGGATGATAACCTGCCCTGCTTCTTTCCGTGTGCGCGTAGGAGGCGTGATATTATTCTGAATAACGAGGAGAAGGTCATGCCAAAGAGATGCTGTGCTTTCCATGAAACAGACCAGAACACCTACGTCAGTACGTCACCCTCACTTGCCCCGCCACTGAAATTTTAATTAATGTCTTGGATCTTGACTCCGGAGGACAACACCACGTTAATCCGAGCACAAGACGATGACCCTGTCCTGGATCTAGAGGGGAAATTTTAATTAATGTCTTGGATCTAGAGGGGGGAAAATGATGTTGGTTGCCTTGGAGCTCTATGCATAAAGACAACACCACGTTAATCTATTGTCTTTTAATTACTGTACTTTTAATTATTGTCTTGGATCTTGACTCCAGAGGACAACACCACGTTAATCTAAAGTGGGGAAGATGAAGTTGGTTACCATGGAGCTCTGTGCATAAAGACAACAAGTGCCTGCAAGCATTAGGCGTGCTACTCTGGGTACACCACCAAAGCAGAAAGCTATACAGAGGAACACTGAGAGAAGAGATGGCCGAATACAAGGTGAGCGCTTTCAGTGGAGCCTTCAACTCCTTACTCGGCAAGCTCACCACACTGACGGAGGAGGAGTATGGGAAGCTCAAAGGCGTCCGGAAGGAGGTGGCGTCCCTCGAGGACGAGTTCAGGAGCATGAACGCTCTTCTTGAGAAGCTCGCAGACATGGATGAGCTTGATGGTCAGGCCAAGGAGTGGAGAAACCAAGTGAGGGAGATGTCCTACGATATTGAAGACTGCATCGATGACTTCAAGCACAGCGTTGGCAAGAACGATAAAAGCTCTGGGACGTTTGTTCGGAGGGCTATTATATTTCTAAAGGAGCTAAGGTGGCGCCATCCGATTGCCAACAAAATCCAAGAGATCAAGGCTCGTGTGATGGAGGTCAGCGAGCGGCGCGAGAGGTACAAGCTTGATGAGTATACCCCCAAGTCCAGTTATGTGCCTGTTGATCCACGTGTAGTCGCAATCTATGCGGAGGCTGCTGGTCTTGTGGGCGTCGATGCCCCAAGAGACGAGCTTGTCCAGTTGTTGATGGGTGAAGAGCAAGAGTTGAAGGTGGCATCTATTGTGGGATTTGGAGGTCTAGGCAAAACCACACTTGCCAATCAAGTGTATCACAAGCTTGAAGGGAAATTTGACTGTCAAGCATTTGTGTCGGTATCTCAAAAACCTGACATACCAAGGCTTCTCAGTAAGATACTATCGAAACTTAAGGATCAACGCTTTCCAAACACTTCAGAGGTGGATGACACTCTGGATAATCTAAGAGAACATCTTCAGGATAAAAGGTAATTATTATTTGTTTTGCTCACAATATACTATATATTTTACATTTTCTGTAACATGCTGTTATAATAAATAGTAAATAAATTCAAAAAAATCCCAAAAAATATAGAAAAGTTCCTTGGAGCAGAAGGAACCCAAGTGTGATGTATAGATTAATCAAATTAAATCTTTCACATAAAGGAAAAATTCAATTTAAGCTTTAATTAATTTGGAAAAAATGCAAATGGTTCATTTTCAAATTCAAACATTCTAAAATTCAAATTTTAGGATGTTACATGTAACATCCCTGTATCTTCAGAAGGCCTGTGCAGGGGATGACAGCAATGGTGTGGCTTAATTCTGATGATGGAGGAGTGAGAAGTAGTTAAAGGGTAAATGGAGTGGTCGCAAAGTGAAGCAAGAGGAGGGTGGGCTCATCATAAATATAGTAGTGTGGGGGCGACTTCTACCGACAACATTATTGGTATAGTCAATTTGTCATTGTGGATGTGCTGTCCTGTGGCACACTTGATCAGGAGGTGATGCAGAGCAGCCAATACCCACTGTAGTTGGTTGCACGCGGGCTTGCGCAGTTAGAGACAATATGGGAGCTAGGGGCAATAGTTGGTATGGAGACACATGCACGACTGTGGAACCGGACTCACACCCCATAGAGGATTGGATTGCTTGGTGGGGTTGGTCTTACTGGTCAATTCAAAGGAGGAGAGGAATGAGAGCATCACATGTGGTGCCAGTCTTGCATGTCAAGTTAAAAGAAGGCTAACAAAAAAAATAATTTAGGCAAAATATGCTTTTCAACACAAGAGACATACTTTGGAGAGGGTGAAGGCAGGAAGAGATTTTTCCAATGATTTCTTTTATTTTTACGAAAATAGTTTATGAACTCTAGAAAAAAGAAAATGGCTGAACGAAAAATTCCAGAATATTTTGGGGTGCATTTTAAAATATTTTGAACTTGAATAATATACTTTTTGACTTTGTTTCTCTAATATTCCAAAAAAGTTTTTAAATGCCCACAAACATATATATTTTAATCATTTGATAAAATCAGGGATGTTACACCAAGTAAGGCAAGTGGTGACACTCCCCATTGACATATCATTGATGCTGCTTATTGTCTCGACATGTGGGTTTGAACGCACCTCGTCAAATGGGGGATTTCACTAATATTTAGTGGCATAAAAAGAATCACTCCTATCATTTGAAATAGTTATTTATCGTACCAAATGGGCCTAAGTGGCACTTGTGCCCAATTTTCGGATCGATCAGGTTGTTTTGAAATTTAGGGACTTAAGTGGCATATTCGTGAAAGTTTAGGGGAACACGTTACAATTATTAAATTACTTTAAATGACAAATCTAGTAGTATTATTTTTGATGTGACTAATACAAGTGTTTTTATGTATGATAGTTGTCAGAGTTCGAAATGTCTGACATGCATCTTAAAATGCATCTATTTTAGATATTAAGTAATGGAGGGAGTAGTGTGCTCACGCTTGTACTTAGATTTCCCTGTTACCTTAACGCTCTAAACAATCTATGTGAATTTATTGGCAGGTACTTCATTGTAATTGATGATTTATGGGATACCTCAGCATGGAATCTTATTAGATGTGCTTTTCCAAAGAACAATCGTGGTAGCAGGGTATTAACAACTACACGAATTCACCCTGTTGCTGTTGCTTGTTGCTCCAATAGTCAAGAGTATGTTTATAAGATGAAATTTCTCAATGACCAAGACTCACGAAGACTCTTTTTTAGTAGAATATTTGGCTCAGGAGAAGCTTGCCCTGACACATTTGACAATGTTTCAGCTGATATTCTGAAAAAATGTGGTGGTTTGCCGCTTGCAATTATCAGTATAGCTAGCCGTTTAACTGGTCAACCAAAGATAGAATGGGAGTATGTAAGGAATTCATTGGGCACCATTTTTGAAGGAAATCCTACCTTGGAAGGAATGAAACAGATATTAGACCTTAGCTACAGAAATCTTCCTCATCATCTCAAGACATGCCTACTATATCTTAGTATGTATCCTGAAGACTACGAAATAAGCAAGGAAGATTTGGTGAGGCAATGGATAGCAGAAGGTTTTGTGAGTAAAATCCATGGGCTAGATGTAGAGGATGTTGCAGAATGCTACTTCAACGAACTCATCAACAAGAGCATGATCCAACCTGTGAACACTGGCTACAATGATGAGGTGTTGTCATGCAGAATACACGATATAATGCTTGATCTCATCAGATCAAAGTCCACAGAAGAGAACTTTATTGATGTAATAGATGATCCACAAGTTGTGGCAGGCGTACACAAAAAGATCCATCGAGTCTCCCTCCAGTATGATGGTGAAAAGCATGGCATGATACGGCCAACAATCATTGCGTCATTATCACACGTCCGATCAGTTGTAGTTTTCGGAAGGTTCTACAAGATTTCTTTTGTGGAGTTCAAGTATGTCCGAGTTCTACACCTAGAACTTCCAAAAAGTGCAGTGGTGGACCTCACTGGTCTGTGTAGATTGTTTCTATTAAGATATTTAAAGATTGTACGAGATGTAAGTCACCATGGTATGATTTTGAAGCTACCTAGTCACATTGGAGAGCTACGGGAATTGGAGACAGTGGATCTAGGTCAGGCACGGGATTCTTTGAGCATTCCATCAGATATTGTTGATTTGCCCCGGTTGTCACATCTAATTGTTCCATCGCAAACGGTGTTGCCCGATGGGATTGGTAGGTTGAGATCTCTGCATACCCTAGAGGGGTTTAATTTTGGAAAAAACTCGGTGGACAATATTGTGTGCCTCGGCAAGCTGACCAGCATAAGAGTTCTTCGACTCTTTTGGAGCGGCAACAAGAGGGATTTGGCGACAGGTATGGATGCCATGCGCTCTTCCCTCGAACGACTTTCGCATTTCGGCAGCCTCAAGAACTTTGCTGTACACGGTAATCCTTCATTAATTTTGCTCGATGGCTGGAGCACACTGACCCCTTCACCTCACCATCTTCGGAGGCTCCAACTGCGTAATTGCGGGTTCTCCAGGATCCCCAAGTGGATTGCTCAGCTCCACGACCTCTACAGCTTGGAACTTACGGTCAAGGAGGTGTCATCCAAGGAAGATGTTGGTGTTGGTATTCTTGCAGGCTTGCCCTCCCTTGTCGACCTCATCTTGCATATTCTAGAATGTCCAGAAGAAAGGGTCGTCATCTCCGGCACACGTGGGGCTTTCCGAGCCCTTAAGATGCTGATATTCGTTTGTGATAAACCGCTCTTGGCCTTTGAAGAGGGGGCTATGCCCAGGCTCCAGGGGCTCGATTTATCGATTGATGTGGAGGGATGGAGTGCGAGCGGCGGTACGTGGGTTCCTGTTGGCATCGGGCACTTGCCAGCTGGCCTCAGAAAAATAAATGTCTGGCAGAAGAACATGAGTCCTGACAAACAAGATTTAGAAGCTGCGAAGTCTGCATTGAGGAGCGCGTTTGACGCGCATCATCCTGGCGCTGAATTGGTCTTGCAAAACTTCGATCATGAATTTTTCGAGTGAAATACTCATAACCCTCATCCAGTTAATGTAATACCTACCGAACCACTGAGTGATGTTCTGTTTGAACGTTCCAATCTCTGCTCTTTTTCCTTCGTACATCTTTGTTTACTTTAATTCATTCAACTTAGTGCTTAAGCAGCGGCTATTTTGTATTTATATGCAATCTTTTTGTAATCTTGAATAAATTTTATACACTCTAGGAGGTCTTTTTTTAAGGAACTACACATTGTAGTTGTTACTCTCTTAAGACCTAAGCAAGCATAGTATTGCTTTTGAGAGGATCGATCACTTATGGCCCTGTTTAGGAGAGTTCCAGCTCCCAGCTCCAGCTCAGATCTGACACTTATAGGCTAAAATAAAGTAAATTAAGTTTATATTTTTAGTTTAAAATGTAAACAGGATGATCTACTTAAATACTGTTAATGTACTCACAGCTTCAGCTCCATAAATTTCTAGAGCTAGAAATACCCTGCTCCACCAACTCCACAAATTTTGGTGGAGCTGGAGCTGTCCCAAACACCCCCTAAGAATAATAGCATTGTTCAAAACCATATTCTGACGACAATACAACCCCCTTCCTTCCTCCCTTTTTTGAACTCGGCAACTCTTTGCTTAGGTGCTGGCGAGGTACTTTTCTTGCATAATGTTTGCGGCCGAATATGGATATACAGAGGTTTTTTTTTAAAAAAAAATCAGATCTCACGTTCACTTAAAAAGGAGTTGAACGGTAGAACCTAAACAACCTCCCCACCATGGTTCACAAAACCATGAAAAACCGCTCGAAAACCACGGTTTTCGACTTTACCGCTCCGGTTCGAGGTCCAAAACTGCTCGGTAAACCGTTCTAATTTTTTTAAAAAAATTAAATTTTTGAAAAAATTTATGTCAGCGGTTTTTTACCGCGGTTTTCGTCAAAAACCGCTCAAAAACCATTTTCGAAGAACATTCAATTGGGCGGGTTGGTTTTTCGAAAAAACCGCGGTTTTTGATTTTTTTTTTCAATTTTTTTTAAATTTTCAACTCTTTCGGTTTTTTACGGTTTTTGAGCGGTTTTTACAAAAACCATACCACGAAAATCGAACCGGTTTTCACGGTACGGTTTTGTGAACCCTACTCCCCACCATCCAGATCAAACATTTCATGCTTTTATGATATGCGTGTAGTACAGTCCTTTGATCTTCCAGTCTAGAGAGCCGCCGAGCCGATACACTCCCACATTTCGGCTGGGAGTAAACATGCACGCATGTGTACGGAAATATCTTCAAGAAATCCTTTGTGAGCCCACTCAAGATGGTTGGTTTTTATGATATGCATGTAGTACTAGTCCATACTTGTTGATTGTTGGTTGCATTTGAATGGTTCCTTATGAAATCCTTTATAGGTCCTCTCAAGATGCCACGGTTTCTCTAGTTCAAATTTGTGATTGCAAGTGTATACTCTTTGAGTTCATGGTGAACTTGGGGTGGGTGAGTGATTTTCCCAATTGCTTCCCGAGAAAAGGTCAAAGGAGGATTCCGAATTTCAATTGCAGTGACGAGAAAAAATACAGTGTCTGGCTATTAGGAGTGCCAGCCTTCTGACAGAGATAACAGAGGAGCGACCAAAGCATCATGCCTTTTAACAGAGACGAGAGGCTAGGAGTAAAAACGTTACTGAGGTGAAAAAACTCATGCTTCAAATGTCATTTGTTCAAATAATTGCTAATTTTTTTCCTTAGCTAAAGTCTTTATTTGCTAGGCATTGAACATATTTGCTCAAAAGCAGCCTCCAGGAATCTCTCATAAATAAAAATGACTACATTCAAGCCCGGTATTCATTTTATCATGAAATTCCTGAAAATATCGTATGCCCTCCGACACCAGAATGGAAAAGGCCCTCTGATCTTGATTTGAATGGTGGAGCTAAGCAGGACGATGATGATGACGATGACAAGCTTGCACCATCACCTGTAGGTGTTTCTTCTAGTACTGTTTGAAAAATCCTCTGTTAATGCTTCCTGGATGTGTTGGCATCTTGTCCCAATTCAACATTATAATATGATTTGACCAACACTGGCAAATAATTTTTTAAAAAGACGTAATGTATATGGGGGCGTATTTAGTGTAAGTTCGTATAACTTTGCATACAATTTTTCAAAAATTCTCAAAACATTGGTGGCTATGGAGGAATGGAGGTTCTGCAAGCCTGCAAAATTTATTGCAAACTTGATTGCATTTTGGGAGAAATGAATGTTTTGTTTCTTCCAAATACAATTGAATTTGACCATGAAAGTTTGCTGAGCCATGTAACAACTTTTTCTTACATCCACCAATATTCAAGATTTTTTTTTTGGAAGTTTACACACAGAGTTCACATGAGTTACACTGAATTTTGAATTTACACCTGACATTTACCCATTGTACATGTGCCGCTCCCCTTCTCAACCAATCTGCTAGCGCCCGACCTCTCCATGTCAGCTCGCTCCCCTTCTCAACCAATCAGCGCCTCAACGTGCTGCTGCCATCTGTCGGGACCCGAATATGTAAATCCGAACCCTCTATATATATCGCACTAGTCCAGGATCACGCTAGTATACACAGCTCAATATAGATGAATATCACAATCATACACAACGGAATTAAGATAAAAAGACATATATATTAAATAATACTTGTCGAATGACCTTATTGTTGAACTTACAAGATTATGCCTCGCAAGGCTAAACTAGAAATAACAGATTAAACTGCAGCTGAATGATAACGTAGATAACCTCTCAGTATACCATAGACAACTGACAAGTCTCGCACCCTAAACAATCGTCTCATCCTGGTTCTCCTCCTCTAGCACTGGTGTAGACTTCTTAACTGGTGATGTTGTTGGCATGGGTGAGTACTTAAAGCACTCAACAAGTTGTGCACAAAATGCAATTCTAACATAACTATATGTAAGGCTTATTCCAAAGAAATGGCTACATAGCTATTTTGCAGTAAAGTATTATTTATGAATAAGTACAATAAATAGATTATAAAGACAGTAAAATAAATAATAATTTCAGCATTTCTCAAGTAAATAAAGGTATCTAATCCTAAGTCAAATTCCAAACCATCCAATGGCAACCTGCCATCCATCACAAGTTTTCATTTCTCGAGCTATACATAATACCGCGAGTATGGCTATCCGAATAGATTTTACACTCTGCAGAGGTTATGCACTTTACCCACACGACATGAACATCTCTTAGTGCAATCGATATTAACACACTTCCTTTAGTGTATCGCAGAGATATCATGACAAAACCTATACCAAGCTCTGTTTTAACCCAGTACTACCAGCAAAGGTTTAAACACTGAAGGGTTAAACTACCACAATAGGGCCACCTCTTGCACCATGTGAGTTGATCCATGAGCCCGGGACTCACACCGCTGTTGGTAGTACCAACCTAAAACATTACTAATTAATCAGCTAGGTTGTCCCATTCCAGACATGTCGTTGCATATTTGACTCAAGTTAAAGACTTGCAACGTAAAGTTCTTAGAGTGACTAGAGCAAGGCTTCCACATACCCTCTGCCTTGCTAGCCCACCTTGGCACACTGTCCTTTGTCACTTGCCCCAATCTAAATGATTACCACTCTAGTTGATTATCAAGCACCACAGGAAATCAACAATTCAACATCGTTGCGTAATGTAACGTCCCGAAATTTGAACAAATTTTAATTTTTGAAGTTATTTAAATTTTTGTGAATTAATTAAAATGTATTTGCATTTAATTTAAATTTATCCTTCTCTTGAATAATTAAACATCTTGCAATTAATTATCAAAAATAAATAAAAATATTTTATTTAAGCTCTAAATGCCCTAAAATATTTTCCACAATTTTTCTAGAATTTTTCGGGTATTTTTAGTGCCCCAAATAAATACTTTGAATTGCTAGAAATATTTTAAATGATAAAACCAGAAAAATGACCTTGTTACTGTTGTCGGTAAGGGCCCAACATCTGCGCTTCACTGCCAAACCCTAGCGCCGCCGCTTCGGACCGTGCGATCGCGATCGAACGGTCGTGGATGAGCCGCGTCACTTGCAGCGCGTAGTCGTTGGATCTCGGTTAGTTGGCCGTTAGGATGTCGACACGTGGCACCGTATCGCCGAATCGTTACTCTTTCTGCGCCGTCGGATCGCAATGGGACGATGGGATGTGACCGAGCACCTCGGGAGGGCGCGACTGTGCACCGCCGTCGTCGGTAGGCTGCCGAGGATTTGGCGGTGGATTTGCACGCGCTCCAAGGCGTCTCGACGATCGTGCTATAGCCCATTAAATTGGTCTCCTCGCCCCGCACATTCGGTCCGTTCGTCCGTTACCTCTCGTGCTCCCTAGCCTGCGCCCGAGCTCACCGGAGTAGCCTCTCCTCTCTTCTCGGTTTTCCTTGCCTTTCGCCGCCGTCCGCCGCTCCCCGTCGCAACCAAGACCTGCTCTGAGTTCGCCGTGCCAAGACGCGTCGGGTAGGCCACCTCTTCCAGTCGGAGACGCTCGGAATCGCCGTAGCCAACCTCGTCTTCCCCAACTCCGGTAGCAAGCGCCGCCGCCTCTACTCCTAAGCATCGCAGCTCACCGTCGCCGTCGGATCTCCATCGCTCGGCTCAGGTAACGCCACGTCTTCCCTTCTGTAGCGCTAGACCGGGATGTCTTCGGTTGATAATGGCCGTCCGATCTGTGATGACCGGCTCAGATCACGCCACGTAGACTCGGCCTTCTGTGCATCGCTCGGGTACCCCGCACCGTCATATCTCCATCCGACCGCTCCGGTACGTCCACGTAGCGATAGTTGCAGCTCTTGATGATGGCCGTTGGATTGTCATCGTGAGGTTCTGAGTAGTCCACGTAGCTGTTGCGTAGATGCATTGATAATGGCCATTAGATCTGGAATGTCCGGCTTGGATTGCGCCACGTAGGTGCGGTGAGCAGTAAACTGCCCGGGTAACCGCCGCCGTTGGATTTCCATCCAACCGCGCCGGTGCGTCCGCGTAGTCCCGGGGTCGACGTGTGTGTTAGTGCCGTCGGATCTTAGATTAAGGGCTGAGATTTCGCCGTGTGGCCGCCCGAAGCCTTAGCGGCCGTACTGGGCTGACCATTGGATTTGAATCCAACGGGCGGGAAATATTGTGGCCGCGTGGACCGTCGGGCGAGCGCCACGTGTCAGCTTCCGGTTGGACCGAGCACTGTTCATCGGGCCCACTTGTCAGTGGGAGGACCGCTGGGTGTGCTGACGTCAGCATGACGTCATCCGAGGGCCCACCGGTCAGTGTCAGTGTCGTCGTGGCTCACTCTGGTGCTGACACGTGTCACGCCGAGAGGATTTAACCGGATTTTCAGAAGGAAAATAAATAGAGTAATTCGGTTATTCATTTATTTGAATTTTCAGAATCTTGCATATGCTATAACTTTTGCGTTTTAACTCGGAATTGGGTGATTCCAGTTCCTAAAAATTTATAAAAATGTGAACTATTTATTGGTGATTTTTATTTTATTTTTAGTGATGATCTTACTATCTGTTTTAGTATATTTATCGTGTGCACGTTTGTTCCGAGTAGACTCCAAGTTGCCGGGAACTGTCGGAGAAGATTTCGAAGACCCATCGCACGTCCTTGATCAAGATCAACTGCTTTTTGAAGGCAAGTCATGCTTTGACCATATTGCCCCTAGACTTTTAAAATGTATTTCCATTTAAACTATGCATGCTATATTAATTAAGAAAATGACACTGATTAATCTTGGGTAGTTTAGATAATACACCTACCTTGTTAATGCCACCTTGTTAATATTAATTGTATGCCCTGAAATCCTTGTCAACCTAAGATATTAAATGGAGTTGGTTGCTATTATAAAGCCAACACGGGAGGCTAGACTGTGATTAGCTGCTTAGTATGCTTGTACGCGTGGAATGACTTTCAAATTTGCAAAAGAATATTGACTAAACAATTATGAAATGCATTTTAGAATAATGCGATGATGTCATGAGATGGAATTGGGGGTAGCGACCTGTGTGGTTCTACTCATGCAATGAAGTGGGCATTGGCATGTGTTGCATAAATGCAAACCGGGGTGGGAAATGATTTGGACCGGGGCAAGTGGCAAGAAGGCTTCGTGCCAGGTGGGCCTGTGTGGCAATGGGATGTATCGAGATTGTAAAGGCTGTGTGCCGAGAAGCATAAAGCGGATGTCTTGCCTGGGACAGTTAAGGACTTCACCTTGCGAGCCTTTGAACTGAGTTTCTCGTACGACCACTTGTCGGGAATGGGACGGATCTAGTTTAGTAGGTTTCTAATATCTTTCCTTTGACACCTCGGGGCGACAGTTACACAAAAATGTAACCGTATGGGGGAGCATACCTGTGCTGCGGCTTGGTACCCATCCAACTGTATCTGTCTGTTCTAAACTTTGGCTCTGTGTGAGGGAAGTGTTAGAAAGGCAATACTGGAGAGGTTCACTGGTTAAGTGTTAGTCTCCGAAGGACTTTGTTGCAATCAATCGCTTTGTGTGGTGGCGATGTATCTGTGGGTAAAGTGTACAACCTCTCGCAGAGTGTGTGTTGAATCTATTGAATAGCCGTGTGTCCGGTATTGGACATTGCTCGGGATTACAGTCAAGGGTTAGATTTTCAAAATAAAATGTGGAATGGGTGGTCGTGTGCCAAAGACTAATGAATCAAACTTAGGGTCAGTGTGCCAAACTCTTGGAAAAGAATTGAGGAATTAAGTATTATAGTAATAATTTTTCCTGCTTTTAATCTAATTAAGACTACCTGTTAAAAGAAATGCTGCTTTATGCAAAATAACCCATTAAGCCTTTCCCTTGGAATAAGTCATGCATGTAGTAATAGAACTGCATTGTGCATGACTTGTTGAGTATGTTGTATACTCACCCTTGCTTCGACAAAAACCTCAGAAGAAGAAGCAGCACCAGCTTGGGAAGAGGAGTTCAACGAAGGACAGGAGGATTAGGGTTGAGCCTCGTCAGTTGCCTTTCATCACCGTACTTTTGCTTCCGCTATTGAACTTGTGCTACTGTTGCTATTTATCGTCCTGCGTCTGACGAATTATTGTAAGGGGACCATAAGGTTGTGTAACTCGTTTATATACATGTTTGAAGTACTTTATTATTATTTCCGCTGTGTATGATTGTGGTACTTCAACCTGTTTATCCTATGTGCACTAGCGTGATCCTGGACTAGTGCAGAATACACAAAGGGACCGGATTTGCAGATTCGGGTCCCGACAGAGTTGGTATCAGAGCCATACTGACTATAGGACTTAACCCTAGTTAGATTGGCCATTCTAGAAAGGATAAAAATTAATTTCTAAAGAATAAAATTTGGGCAAGAATAATCATTGAAATCTTGACTTATCCCTTCTTCCTTACTTCATACCTATGCTGCATTTTGCTATTACTTTTGTATTCTTTTAAAATTTTAGTACTGACGCGTTGCTTTGGCAGATGCGGATGGTTCACTCCTTCGGCGAGCGTCACGGAGGCTACGCAGCAGAGCTTTGGAGGATGCTCCAGGTGCTGGGAGGTTTTGACCACCCTCTTTACCGGTCCCGCACCTGGATGGTCAACGGGATCAATCGCGGCTGGGAGATGACCCTCACCTTGTACGCGCGGGAGCACGCGCGTGCTAGCCGTCCGCTCCACCTCTCGGTGAGGCGGGCCAACTACTTTGCTGGCATACAAGAGTGTGCCCGGCTACCGCTGCGTAGGGTTAGTAGGGACTACGGCTTCGAGCTGTGGGACACTGCTTTCCGTGTGCACTCGCACGCAGGTGGACCCCTTTAAGCGCGCTTGGAGCTGGAGGATGACGCTGCTGTCGTGCACTTGGGCCGATTCACCGCGGCTCAGGAGGAGGTCATGGATGCTACGACCATGGAGCTGCAGGCTGTGTACCGTACCTTGGAGGAGACCGAGGTGGCCCTGCGAGAGACCAGGATGCACGCTGTGCAGAGGATCACCGAGCTGGAGGAGGCTCTCTACGGTCACGGGGAGCCGGAGGCCGTCATGGAGCTCGACGACGAGGACGAGGAGGAGCCAGAGGAGCAGGATCCCGAGCCCGCGCCAGAGGACCAGTAGCCAGTTGTGCCCCAGCAGCACCAGTGGGAGGGCATGGGGATCAGTTTGCCCCGATGCCAGCTCACCCGCCAGTGTACGTGATAGGCGAGCCGCAACCAGGTTGGATCGAGGAGTGAGTTCCTTCAGAGTCGTGGTGGTCAGCTTTTGCGTTGAGACTCACCTGTTTTGAGTCGCGTCCTTAGCTTCCAGGACTTCCCTTAGATGTGCGTGTTGTAATGAACTATTGGTTTGATGATTGTGATTGGGGGGTGGTTGCACGGCCCTTAGGCCCCTGTAAGCAACCATGCATAACTATTATCTATGCTTTAATGTTTAAGGGTTTTAAGTTACACCTGTTTCCCCATATAAGTTCCTATACTTGCCTATTCCTTCCCCCTCACCTCTAAACCGTCGAAGCAATCAGCAGATGGTGAATACTCGCAACACCGGAGCCGGAGGCAGTGGTTCACGTCCAGGGGGCAGTCAGAGCAATACACCACCACCACAGGCAGCACCGCCAGTTGACATGCAGAATCTGGGAGCTTTTCTCGCAGCACAAACTCAATTGATGTAGACAATGATGGCCACTGTACAGCAAATCAACACCCAAGCAGTCGCCAACAATCAAGCTATTAACAATGGGCCACGTCCCTACTCAAGACTGTCCGAGTTCATGAGGACACGTCCGCCTACTTTCTCAGGCAATGCCAGTCCACTAGAGGCAGACGACTGGTTGAGAACCATCGAGAGGAAACTACATATAACACAATGTGATGGAAATGAGAGGGTGTTTTATGCCTCTCATCAGCTGGAAGGAACAGCAGCCGAGTGGTGGGAAAACTACTGCGTGTCGTAGGAGAACCCACAGGAAATCACCTGGGAAGAATTCACCATAGCCTTCTCCAATATCATGTGCCAGAAGGTATTATGGAGATGAAAAAGGAAGAGTTTAGAGCGCTGAAACAAGGAGGCCAGACAGTGGTCGATTATTTGAATAAGTTCACTCAACTAGCACGCTACACTCCGGAAGACGTAGTAACATACAAGGCTAGGCAGTCTCGTTTTATGAAGGGGCTTAACACTGGTTTACAGGTGGGATTGATTACCCACACTTTTCCCGATTTCCAAGAACTGGTAAATAAGGCACTCATACTGGAAGATAAGCGCAAGGAGCTTGATGATAACCGCAAACGCCGCATGGCACAGCAAGGAGGACGTCAAGGTCATCAGAAGCCAAGAATGATACCCCAGCAGTTCTCCCGATTCCACCAAGGAAGCAATGTCAGGACACCGTCACCGATGCCGAGGCCAGCAGGACAAACTCCTGCACCCGGCCAGGATCATTAATCGAACGAGGAAACCGGCGAGATGTCGAAGGCGCTGCTACAATTGCAATGAAACCGGGCATTTCACCAACGTGTGCCCAAAGAAGGGAGGAGTGACACCAGTGCGTTTCAATTTAGGGAACACGCCTGCTAAAACTCCTGTCCAAGGAGGAAGCCGAGGACCTGCCCAAGCCGGAGCCACACCGCAAGCATTCACGCGAGGCAGAATTAACCATATCTCTGCAGACGAAGTCCAGGATGCCACGGATGTTGTGCTCGGTAAGTTCCTTGTCAACTCAGTGCCAACTATAGTGTTATTCGATTCTAGAGCTTCACATTCATTCGTTTCTCAAGATTTTGCTGTGACGAATGATCTGGATATGGTCAACCTTAAAAGTACACTTCTAGTTCAATCCCCTGGATCAGAACTCCGCTCTAAGGTCGGATGTTCTGGGGTTAAGCTATTAATAAAAGGGGTAGAGTTCCTAGCGAATCTTATTATATTAGATGCCCAAACCCTGGATGTTATCCTAAGAATGGATTGGTTGACTAAGCATAAGGCTGTATTAGACTGCGGGCGAAGAGTTGTGTCTATTGAGAGCCCTGATGGTAGAAAAGCAGAATTTCAAGCAATGGCAGTTCGAGAAGGGCAGATGTTAGTAAACAATTTGGAGACCGTTAGTATAAGAGATGTACCAGTGGTCAGTGAATACCCAGATGTTTTTCCCGAAGAATTACCAGGAATGCCACCAGACAGAGACATAGAGTTTGTAATCGATTTAGTGCCTGGAACAGCACCGATAGCAAAGAGACCATATCGGATGTCCACCGAAGAGTTGGTAGAAATGAAAAAGCAGATTGAGGAGTTATTGGAAAAAGGATTCATCGGCCGAGCTCGTCACCTTGGGGAGCACGGTTACATTAGTTAAGAAGAAGGATGGGAGCTTTTGATGTGTGTAGATTATCGTGCGTTTAACGAAGTGACGATAAAGAATAAATACCCGTTGCCCCGGATAGATGATCTTTTTGATCAATTAAGAGGAGCAGGAGTATTCTCCAAGATCGATCTTAGGTCAGGATACCACCAGTTGAAGATCAAGACCGAGGACATACCCAAGACTACATTTTCTTCAAGATATGGACACTATGAGTTCACTGTCATATCATTTGGATTGACAAATGCGCCAGCATACTTTATGAACCTGATGAATAAAGTATTCATGGAATATTTAGATAAATTTGTGGTCGTGTTCATAGACGATATTCTGGTTTATTCAAGGACGGATGAAGAGCATGCCCAATATTTGAGGTTAGTATTAGAAAAGTTAAGGGAGCAACAGCTATATGCAAAATTCAGTAAATGCGACTTCTGGAAGAGCAACGTAGAATTCCTAGGGCATGTAACCGCCGAAGGAATTGCAGTGGACCCAAGCAAGGTCGAGGCAGTACTGCATTGGGAGCCGCCAAAGACGATTACACAGATTCGAAGTTTTCTTGGGATGGCTGGTTATTACCGCCGGTTTATAAAAGGGTTTTCGACAATTGCCAGGCCAATTACGCAATTGCTAAAAAAAGATAAGAAATTTGTTTGGACACCAGATTGTGAGAAAAGTTTTCAAGAATTGAAGAAGAGACTAACATCAGCACCAGTGTTAGTTCAACCAGATGTGCACCAGAGTTTTGATATTTACTGCGATGCATCACGCCAAAGGCTTGGATGCGTGTTGATGCAAAACGGAAAGGTGGTAGCCTATGCATCAAGGCAATTAAGGCCACATGAAGGGAATTACCCGACGCATGATCTAGAATTAGCAGCCGTAGTGCATGCCCTGAAGATATGGCGTCACTATCTTATTGGCAACAGGTGTGAGGTGTATACAGACCATAAAAGCCTTAAATATATTTTCACCCAATCTGACCTGAACATGAGGCAAAGGAGATGGCTAGAGCTGATTAAAGATTACAACATGGGTATCCATTATCATCCCGGCAAGGCCAATGTAGTGGCTGATGCCTTGAGTCGGAAAAGTCATGGTCTAAATATGAAAGTGGGAGAAAGCCAGGGAGAATTGTGCAAGGATTTTCAGAGGTTGAAATTGGAAGTTGTTCCGGAAGGATTTGTAGCCGCTTTAGAGGTGAAGCCTATCTTAGAAGACCAGATTAGAGAAGGTCAGAAAAATGATGAGGAGATCGAGCGAATCAAAGCCAAGATGGAGGAAGGGCAAGCAAAAGAATTCAAGCTGGACGAACAAGGCACGTTGTGGATGAAAGAGCGCATTTGTGTATCTAACAAAAAGGAGTTAAAGCAGTTAATACTGGAGGAAGCTCACGACTCCAAGTATTCAATTCATCCCGGAAGTGTGAAGATGTATCAAGACTTGAAAGAAAGGTTCTGGTGGCCGAATATGAAGAGAGAGGTAGCTGAACACATAGCACTATGCGATGTATGCCAGCGAGCCAAAGCTATGCATCAGCAGCCAGCAGGATTGCTGCAACCATTAAAAATACCAAAGTGGAAATGGGAGGAAATCGGAATGGATTTTATCACCGGATTGCCAAGGACGCAAGGAGGTTATGACTCCATATGGGTCATCGTGGATCGATTGACGAAGGTCGCGCATTTCATACCGGTAAAGACAACCTATTCAGAAGATAAGTTGGCAGAGCTATACATGTCAAGAATCGTCTGCTTGCATGGAGTGCCAAAGAAGATAGTATCGGATAGAGGTACCCAATTTACCTCAAGATTTTGGGATAAATTGCATACGGCAATGGGCACCCGCTTGAACTTCAGTACAGCTTATCATCCACAGACGGATGGGCAGACAGAAAGAGTCAATCAGATATTAGAAGATATGTTGAGAGCCTGTGCATTGGTATATACGACGTCTTGGGATAAATGTTTACCATATGCTGAATTCAGTTACAACAATAGCTATCAGGCTAGTCTTCAGATGTCACCTTTCGAAGCATTGTATGGTCAACCTTGTAGGATGCCGTTAAATTGGAATGAGACTGGTGAGCGTCGTGTCTTCGGACCAGACATACTCCAAGAAGCTGAAGAGCAAATAGCACTGATAAGAAAAAGGTTGAAAATCGCGCAGTCAAGGCAGAAGTGTTATGCGGACAATTGCCGCAGGGATTTGAGCTTCGAGCCCGAAGATTATGTGTATCTCAGAGTTACGCCTCTTAAGGGGGTCCAGAGGTTTCACAAAAAGGGTAAACTTGCGCTAAGATATGTGGGACCGTTTAAGATCCTAAGCCGTAAGGGCGAAGTCGCATATCAACTGGAGTTACCGCAGTCATTGGCGGGCGTACACAATGTCTTTCATGTATCACAACTCAAGAAGTGTCTCCGAGTGCCTGAAGAGCAAATATCACTGGAAGAAGTTGAACTACAGGAAGACCTGACCTACAAAGAGCAACCTATAAAAATACTGGATACAGTGAATCGGAAAACCAGGAGCAAGACAACCCGTTTTTGCAGAGTTCAGTGGAGCAATCACACAGAAAGCGAGGCCACCTGGGAACGAGAGGAAGATCTGAAAAAGGAGTTCCCAAACCTATTCTCTAGTTAGGCGTCGAATCTCGGGGTCGAGATTATGTTAAGGGGGGTAGGTTTGTAACGTCCCGAAATTTGACCCAATTTTAATTTTTGGAGTTATTTAAATTTTTGTGAATTAATTAAAATGTATTTGCATTTAATTTAAATTTATCCTTCCCTTAAATAATTAAACATCTTGCAATTAATTATCAAAAATAAATAAAAATATTTTATTTAAGCTCTAAATGCCCTAAAATATTTTCTGGAATTTTTCTAGAATTTTTTAGGTATTTTTAGTGCCCCAAATAAATACTTTGAATTGCTAGAAATATTTTAAATGATAAAACCAGAAAAATGGCCTTGCTACAGTGTCGGGCCGGGCCCAACACTGTGCTCGCGCTGGCCAAACCCTAGCGCCGCTGCTCCGGACCGTGCGATCGCGATCGAACGGTCGTGGATGAGCCGCGTCACTTGCAGCGCGTAGTCATTGGATCTCGGTTAGTTGGCCGTTAGGATGTCGACACGTGGCACCGTATCGCCGAATCGTTACTCTTTCCGCGCCGTCGGATCGCAATGGGACGATGGGATGTGACCGAGCACCTCGGGAGGGCGCGACTGTGCACCGCCGTCGTCGGTAGGCTGCCGAGGATTTGGTGGTGGATTTGCACGTGCTCCAAGGCGTCTCGACGATCATGCTATAGCCCATTAAATTGGTCTCCTCGCCCCGCACATTCGGTCCGTTCGTCCGTTACCTCTCGTGCTCCTAACTGCGCCGAGCTCACCGGAGTAGCCTCTCCTCTCTTCTCGATTTTCCTTGCCTTTCGCCGTCCGCCGCTCCCGCCGCAACCAAGACACGCGCTCGAGTTCGCCGTGCCAAGACGCTCGGGTAGGCCACCTCTTCGATCGGAGACTTCGGAATCGCCGTAGCTAACCTCGTCTTCCCCAACTCCGATAGCAAGCGCCGCCGCCCTACTCCTAAGCATCGCGACTCACCGTCGCCGTCGGATCTCCATCGCTTCGGCTCGAGTAACGCCACGTCTTCCTTCAGAAGCGCTAGACCGGATGTCTTCGGTTGATAATGGCCGTCCGATCTGTGATGACCGGCTCAGATCACGCCACGTAGACTCGGGCTTCTGTGCATCGCTCGGGTACCCCGCACCGTCAGATCTCCATCCGACCGCTCCGGTACGTCCACATAGCGATAGTTGCAGCTCTTGATGATGGCCGTTGGATTGTCATCGTGAGGTTCTGAGTAGTCCACGCAGCTGTTGCGTAGATGCATTGATAATGGCCATTAGATCTGGAATGTCCGGCTTGGATTGCGCCACGTAGGTGCGGTGAGCAGTAAACTGCCCGGGTAACCACCGTCGTTGGATTTCCATCCGACCGCACCGGTGCGTCCGCGTAGTCCCGGGGTCGACGTGTGTGTTAGTGCCGTCGGATATTAGATTAAGGGCCGAGATTTCGCCGCGTGGCCGCCCAAAGCCTCAACGGCCGTACTGGGCTGACCGTTGGATTTGAATCCAACGGGCGGGAAATATTGTGGCCGCGTGGACCGTCGGGCGAGCGCCGCATGTCAGCTTCCGGTTGGACCGAGCACTGTTCATCGGGCCCACTTGTTAGTGGGAGGACCGCCGGGTCTGCTGACGTCAGCATGACGTCATCCGAGGGCCCACCGGTCAGTGTCAGTGTCGTCGTGGCTCACTCTGGTGCTGACACGTGTCACGCCGAGAAGATTTAACCGGATTTTCAGAAGGAAAATAAATAGAGTAATTCGGTTATTCATTTATTTGAATTTTCAAAATCTTGCAAATGCTATAACTTTTGCATTTTAACTCAGAATTGGGTGATTCCAGTTCCTTAAAATTTGTAAAAAATGTGAACTATTTATTGGTGATTTTTATTTTATTTTTAGTGATGATCTTACTGTCTGTTTTAGTATATTTATCGTGTGCACGTTTGTTCCGAGTACACTCCGAGTTCTTCGGAACCGCCGGAGAAGATTTCAAGACCCATTGCACGCCCCGATCAAGATCAAGCGCGCCAAGGCAAGTCATGCTTTGACCATATTGCCCCTAGACTTTTAAAATGTATTTCCATTTAAACTATGCATGCTATATTAATTAAGAAAATGACATTGATTAATCTTGGGTAGTTTAGATAATACACCTACCTTGTTAATGCCACCTTGTTAATATTAATTGTATGCCCCAAATCCTTGTCAACCTAAGATATTAAATGGAGTTGGTTGTTATTATAAAGCCAACACGGAGGCTAGACCGTGATTAGTCGCTTAGTATGCTTGTACGCGTGGAATGACTTTCAAATTTGCAAAAGAATATTGACTAAACAATTATGAAACGCATTTTGGAATAATGCGATGATGTCATGAGATGGAATTGGGGTAGCGACCTGTGTGGTTCTACTCATGCAATGAAGTGGGCATTGGCATGTGTTGCATAAATGCAAACCGGGGTGGGAAATGATTTGGACCGGGGCAAGTGGCAAGAAGGCTTCATGCCAGGTGGGCCTATGTGGCAACGGGATGTATCGAGATTGTAAAGGCTGTGTGCCGAGAAGCATAAAGCGGATGTCTTGCCCGGGACAGTTAAGGACTTCACCTTGCGAGCCTTTGAACTGAGTTTCTCGTACGACCACTTGTCCAGAATGGGACGGACCTAGTTTAGTAGGTTTCTAATAACTTTCCTTTGACACCTCGGGGCGACAGTTACACAAAAATGTAACCGTATGGGGGAGCGTACCTGTGCTGCGGCTTGGTACCCATCCAACTGTATCTGCCTGTTCTAAACTTTGGCTCTGTGTGAGGGAAGTGTTAGAAAGGCAATACTGGAGAGGTTCACTGGTTAAGTGTTAGTCTCCGAAGGACTTTTTTGCAATCAATCGCTTGTGTGGTGAGCGACTGTATCCTGTGGGTAAAGTGTACAGCCTCTGCAGAGTGTGTGTTGAATCTATTCGAATAGCCGTGTCCGCGGTATTGGACATTGCTCGGGGATTACAGTCAAGGGTTAGATTTTCAAAATAAAATGTGGAATGGGTGGCTGTGTGCCAAAGACTAATGAATCAAACTTAGGGCTGTGTGCCAAACTCTTGGAAAAGAATTGAGGAATTAAGTATTATAGTAATAATTTTTCCTGCTTTTAATCTAATTAAGACTACCTGTTAAAAGAAATGCTGCTTTATGCAAAATAACCCATTAAGCCTTTCCCTTGGAATAAGCCATGCATGTAGTAATAGGACTGCATTGTGCATGACTTGTTGAGTATGTTGTATACTCACCCTTGTTTCGACAAAAACCTCAGAAGAAGAAGCAACACCAGCTTGGGAAGAGGAGTTCAATGAAGGACAGGAGGATTAGGGTTGAGCCTCGTCTGTTGCCTGTGGCTACGAGGGATTTCATCACCGTACTTTTGCTTCCACTATTGAACTTGTGCTACTGTTGCTATTTATTGTCCTGCGTGACGAATTATTATAAGGGGACCATAAGGTCGTGTAACTCGTTTATATTCATGTTTGAAGTACTTTATTATTATTTCCGCTATGTATGATTGTGGTACTTCAACCTGTTTATCCTGTGTGCACTAGCGTGATCCTGGACTAGTGCAGAATACACAGAGGGGCCGGATTTGCAGATTCGGGTCCCGACAGAGTTGGTATCAGAGCCATACTGACTGTAGGACTTAACCCTAGTTAGATTGGCCGTTCTAGAAAGGATAAAAATTAATTTCTAAAGAATAAAATTTGGGCAAGAATAATCAATGAAATCTTGACTTATCCCTTCTTCCTTACTTCATACCTATGCTGCATTTTGCTATTACTTTTGTATTCTTTTAAAATTTTAGTATTGACGCGTTGCTTTGGCAGATGCGGATGGTTCACTCCTTCGGCGAGCGTCACGGAGGCTATGCAGCAGAGCTTTGGAGGATGCTCCAGGTGCTGGGAGGTTTCGACCGCCCTCTTTACTGGTCCCGCACCTGGATGGTCAACGGGATCAACCGCGGCTGGGAGATGACCCTCACCTTGTACGCGCGTGCTAGCCGTCCGCTCCACCTCTCGATGAGGCGGGCCAACTACGTTGCTGGCATACAGGAGTGTGCCGGCTAGCGCTGCGTAGGGTTAGCAGGGACTACGGCTTTGAGCTGTGGGACACCAGCAGCCAGTGGTGCCCCAGCTTGCACCAGTGGTTTAAGACTTTTTCAATTTTGAAAACAGAAACTATGAAAATCTAGAAACTGCAATATCAGAATTTATATAGAATAATTGCCCAATATTTTGTCTTGAAAATTTTATAATGGTATTTTTAGTTCAAATAAAACTATGATAAAAAGTTTAAAAAATGTTAGACTTCATTTTATTCTCTAAGTAAAATTAAAATCAGAAACAAAATTTAGGAGCAGACACTGTTGTAGGAATATTATTAATTTTTCTGTAACTCATTTTATCCCCAAAATTTTACCAAACATTAAGCCCTATCCACATACCCTGTTCAAAAAGTATGAAAAATTTCTACCAAGATTTAATGGCTCAATAAAATCAGAGACCAGGCTGTTTGGACCGGAGACGTTCTCTCTGATTTTACAGCCTCGCCGACAGGTGGGCCATCTCCATGTTAACCCCATTCTCTAGCACGTGCAACGGACAAGCCGTTCGGTCGCTGCCAGTGGACCCAGGCCCCGCTGGTCAGACCCTCCTCTTCCTCCTCTTCTCTGTTCGCCCGACCGAAGCGAGGAGCTTCTCGAATCAGCGCGGTTCATTGAGCTTTGATCCAGTGAACCCGAGCGAACTCCGTCCTATCAATTTCCCTTGCCAAATCATCACATTGAGCCAGCGCCAGCTTCGTCTCACCTCAGCCACGTTTAACCTTGGTCCTCCCGCACCATACCACACCGCCCTACACACTTAAAACTGAGTACCATCTCATCACCGAGCACAGAACCGAGCCACGCCTCATCTCGTCGAGCGATCAACCGAGGTAGGGCTCTTCCTTGGTCCCTCATCTATAAATAACATCCAGTGATCACTGAAGCCGTGCGTTATCTTCCCCTCGACTCCTTCTTTTCCTCTAGCCGAATCGTCTCAAGCCTCTCCCATTTCCGCCATGACCAGAGCTTCACCGAAAGAGGGAAAAATTGAAATCCAGCCAAATCAATAGGAAACCTTCCAATTCCTTTGGAACTAAGCTTATTCCTACATAACCAAACCCAGCGCCACCTTCAATTTTAGCTCATATCGTCCCAGCCTTGCCACCACCGAGCGTCATCTTCTCCAGTGCCGGCCGTTCGGTGGCAGATCTCCTTGGCCACTCTTCGGCCGAACTAACTAGAAAAATGGGTTCACCGCAGTCCCTAATTGCTTAATCAATTACCCATTCGAGCTCTCGAGCTGTAGTTCTTCCTCCCGGCCAACCCGCCATTAGAGCCACCGCATGACCTCGACGGCAGCTCACCTGAGACCTTCTCCAGCTAAATCGGTTCCATCACCAGCTGCGTCTCATCGAGCTCTATCTCCCCGTGCCCTTGCCTTCGCCGGAGGATCGCCGAAACGCCTTCGCCGCCGTTCCCTAGCCACTCCCCTGTTTTGCTTCACTGCTAGGCGGGCACCTTCTGTCAGTCATGCAAGAAGATCCAGTTCAAAAGGGTAAAGGCGTCTTCCATTCACAAAAGCGCATTTTCCATTTTCAATTAATTTCCAAAAACCTACTGATAATTAAACTATAATATCTTGTGCATTCTTGATCCAAAACCAATAAAACAAATTTCCATATGCATCTAAAATCATAAGTATTTAAAATATATCAAAATATTTAATTTTTGAACTTTAGAAAAAATTATTTGAATTAAATTTTGCTAATAACCCTATTATGGTCTTTGTATTAAAATATGTGCATAGTAAACCATAAAATAACAAAATAATTTTTACATTATGATAAAGCCAAGATGAATTCAAATATACAAAAACTTGCAAACTTTGAGTCATAGAACAGTTATTAAAATTAAAAATGAGATATATGCACTATTATGGATGTTATTGCACATATGAAAAATATAAATTCTAAAATCATAAAATAAATTTTCATGTGCCTCTGGAATCATAATAAACTCAAATATGTGAAAATTTTTAATTTTTGAACTAAGTTTATATTATTTGCTTCATAATCATTAGTAAACCCTAATATGGCCATTAATAAAAATGAAGATATAATAGCTCATAAAATAATGGAATAATTTGTATAAGTCCCTGGAAATAGAAAGGATCTATTTATGTAAAAATATTTAAAATAAACCTTAGTTTGCATTCTTTTACTAAAAAGAAATGCGAATTACAACAACAAATAAAAATGAAATCTATCGCGGTTAAAGTCAAAATAAAGCAAAAATAGTTTTAAAACACTTCTAGGGTTGCGCCGTACTAATACCAGAAAAATGAATACAAGATCATGTATAGAGTAGTTGCAACTTGAATCAGAACACGATTCGTTACAACGTTAACATTGTGATAATTTATACTATTTCGACAGTAGATGAAATAACTCGTCTAAATGCTAAAACCTATAAAATCAGCTTAGAAACACTCTACAAAGTTCATACTATCTTATTTTAGAAAAACATCTCATTTATAACTTGCTTTCCATATAAATCCAGCTAGTTCAAAACCCTTAAGTGTTAATCATTCGCTTCACTTTCTCGCTGATTCCGTATAATGTAAACTTTATAATGCCACATAAGCTTTTTCAATGATGAATATAATGTCTCTTCCAAATCCTAAAACTTATGAAATTAGCTTAGTAGTGCTCTCCAAAGTATAGACTACCCTATTATGAAAAGATAATCTCACATCACCATGATTTGCATATTAATCTTGTTAGCTTAATAACCCTAAGTGTTCACATTCTTGAAGTCCATAATATAAACAAACGAACTTTAGTTGCAAATAAGAAATCAATCATTATGATATTTGTATCACCAGAGCCTTCTCAAATATCATGGAAGTGATATCAGTAGCCTAAAACAATAGATTTAACTTACGTAAAACTAATTCTGAACAAAATCATCAAAGATAAAGAATTATTCACTCATAGTCTATTGTGATCGTTTAAGCCTTTTCGGTAGCCCGTAAAACATCTCGTCTCAATACAAATTTTGTAAAGAATAGCCTAGAAATGATCTTTAGGATATGATCTGCAATAATCTAGAAAAATATTCTTATTTCATCTTGCTTTGAATCTAAATCTTATAGAGTAAAACCCGTAAGTGATAAGGTTTCCATAAACGCATTATAAATAGTAAAGTCTATAAACCCCGGCCGTAACCAATGTATTCTTCTTTTAATCTAAATAATTTTTGCATCTTGAATTCGAAATTATAAATATAAAAATTCATAATTTTAACTTCTTGAATTCATAAAATAAGAAGAGATAATTCATAAAAGAAACCATGTATTGTTCAAGCTGCTAACAATTTGAATATAAATACTTAATTGACTGAAGCGCGAGAACTTGAAATAATCTAATCCAAACCCTATAACATTCCTGTTTTCTTCGGTAAGTTTTTATTTGGTTTCTTGGTTGTCTTCTTTTGCCATATAGTGTTATTTGCTTCTTATTGCTTTTATTCGATCGACGTGTAGAACCCAACGTCTCTGCTTCGTTATCGCCATTGTCAGCCACAATCCTCATCTTCGTCGTAAGCAAAGATTAAGTAAGGCAAGCACCCCTTTGATCATATTGATCCCAATATTTAATTTTTATTTTGTTTATCAAATGGTTTCATGCATGCGTTTATTTTCTGTAAATTCACTATTTTGTGGTGCTGGTAAATATACCTGTTGTCTCATGAAACTTCCTTGATAAGTATAAACATGTGAACCTTGATAACCATAGATTAAGGATAGACACTACTTAATGTCATCATGGTTATATGCGTTTACATATTATCCATGCTTAGCTATGCTTTAGAATCAACGAGGTAGATGATCAGATCAAAACTATTTCCTAAAAATGTTGGAAATAACACTTTGGTTGCTGGTATTTTGATTAAAAACCCAAAATAAAACTATGATTTTGACGCGGGTGATTATTGGCAATAGCCGAATGTGCAAAGGGAATTGCACGTAGTGTAGGGTGAAGTATTGCCCGTGTCGGATTAAGGACCGAACATCGTGTTGTATGATCCAAGATATATCCGTACAAACCACAAGTGTTGGGATAGGGCAGTCTTAAACCAATTAAGTTACCTAGTTTAACTTTGCATTTATGAAAGGCGGGAGCTAGCACAGGCATTCCTTTCTAGGTCTGCTTGTAGGGGTTTCTACTTACCAATGCAACAGTGTACGCCATGCTTTGGGGAGTTTCATCATTTCTATGCTCTGAGTTCTCTTGCTATAGTATGGGTTAACGTCCCGGGCTGGTACGAAGTTAACTTAGGTAATGTAAAGGTTTTCGTCATGAACATTCTAGCCACACGCTAAAAATGCATGTAACATGCTGTAAAAAGAAAAGGTTATGACTTGTGGGTAAAGTTGTACGCCTTTGCAGAGTATAAATCTAATCGATTAGCCATACCCACAGTCATGGGAGTCTTGGTGAACTGATGCATGATAGATGTTTTATTATTTTCAAAAGGGCTCGGTTTTAATTGTTTTGCAACTGTTGCTTTATGTCAAAGGGCCAACATTGTTGGACTTTATGATTGGATTATTCATTGTTCGCGAAGGGTTGTGAGTATTACTTATGCTTTACTTATTTCATATCAATCAAACTTGCTCTTACAAATTCCGTTTGCAAATGACAACTTGATTTACAAATTTAATTTTGCTTTATGCAAATTAACTGTAGTAGCCTCCTTTGACTTAGCCTACATTTATGCATTTGCAAATACCACCCTCAAGTCTTCCTGAGTACGAAAGTACTCACCCTTGCTTAATCTGTTGTTTTAGGTGGTAAAGTTAAGCGAAGCTTCGAAGGTTTGTTTTTCGTCGCAGGATGCGGGATCTTCATTGAAGCGATCTTTTCTAGGGATTTATGCCTTGTCAGTTGCCTATGGGTTGGATGGGCACACTACAAGGCTTTGTTTCTTTTGCTGCTATATACTTTGAGTTGTAAGATTTCTTTGTATATTAGTTTCCACTTTAATATTATGATGTATGGTTATGATTACAATTGTTGTAAATGTGCGCACTAGCTACTAATCCAGGGACTAGTACTGTATGCACATTAGATTTCCATTTTTGCATTCTATGTAAAAATGGGAGTCGTTACAACATCCCTCGCCACAACAACTCAATCTCATCGTGTGACAACACCTGATACACCAGTTCATAATCATATTCCATAATCCTTTATTCAGGATTAAACTTTCATGATTCAAGTACATGTGATGACGTGGTATGCTAAGCATACTAACCCATGTTGATTTTCAATATTAACCAACTTGTAAAGACCAATCTAAGGTGACAAATAAATTATGGCATACAAATGACAATGTAGGGAATATTGTAATTGGCTAGATTAACTGGATCTCAAATTAGTTTAAAGCATTTATACACATAAAATATCGTGCATAAGATTGAAACAAAATAGCTATTTTATAAAGATGGGTTCAACATGATCGAAGCATAACTTGCCTTAGAAAAACTCTTATTCTTGCTCTGGACCTTGGTCTTGAGTCAACGATTCCTCCTCAAATGCTACGAATACTTTAACGTCTACGTGAATCGAGAAAGAACACAAATAAACACTAAAATAGAGAAAAAAACAAACTCTAAAAATCAAATAAAATTTATTAAATAGATCCCAATTTTATAAATTTTTAGAAATTTGAATCACCTAAAAATATAATAATTAGCTAAATTATTTTTCTATTGAAAATTCGATTTAATGTGTCATCATGACGTCATCACCACCTCAGGTGTTGACACATGGGACCAGCAATCTATGGACCACGTCCACCAACTGCCAAGGTCTACCGTGGACCAGAGCTACTATTTCATGGACCAAATGACGCAATCACTGATGCCAGGCTGACACCAGCAGGACACGCAGCATGACATCAGCACGACACGCAACAACAATCTGTGGCAACATGCGGCGATGATCTGTTAATGCCTTGAATCAATCTGAATCGCTTGCACAAATCGAATGGCCCAGATCTAGGCGACAACGGAGACACGCGACCAACTATGGATTAGAACACGTGTCAAACATCCAACGGTCTTTTCAAATCATGCAGTCAAAATCTTGGCGTTGGAAATCTAGACACGGCTACAACAGCGCGATGCCGGACCTGAGAGAGATGACACGGCAAACGGTGCAACAGCTAAGTCTCACCTCAAAACCACATGAAACCGACCCCCTCAACACGGTGAACTTGATTTTGCCTTCAACGATGACGAACATGGCTTGCCAGTGAAGATCTACATAGTGGAACTTAGCAGCGAGCTTTGCAAGGTTTGAGGACCTCGAACTCTCCAACGGGCGCGTCTCGATAGAAGAGAGGCGGGGCAACCAAAGCGTCTCAACACGAGGATTAAGGCGCAAGTTGCGGGGTGTTAAATCAAATATCTGACGGAGAACCCAAACCGTCAAGATAGGATCCAGCTGCCAGATCAATATCCGACGGCACTCACTAAAAGCACATCAAGCTACAGATGAAGAGTCACTCTTAATAGTACGACACCTAATCTAGCAATCCGATCTCTTTCTAATACTCTGAGATCGGTAAAAGCTACGAAAAGGTCCATAATTATATACCTTGGTACTTTACCTTGGCACAATGATCTTCTCTTGTTCTTTTTCATGCTTCAACATGTTCCATCATAAGAATCAAACTTGAAAACAATATTCTCAAATGGAAACATTAGTCCTCTCATGGCGATTTTCATTAATTACCAAAACCAACACGAATTTTGGGGGCCTAGATGCTTTCAATCGAGGCATATAAAATAAAGAAATATTAACAACAACTATTGAGTTTTAGCTAAGCATTTATGTCTTTAACATAATATTTATAACAAAATAAGCTTACATATTAGTTTGACAACACAATATGCTTAGTAATTGAAATATGGGCATAATATGGTCAACGTGTTTGACTTGGATTGCTCAGCAGTGTCTTGAGTGAAGTCTTGTTGTCTAGATCGTGCTAGGCTTCCTTCTCTATTACCAATAAGAAAATAAAAATGAATAAATGCCAATAAATTCAAACAAAATTTTAAAGTTGAAAATTTGTCCATCAGATGAAAGTTATAAATTTTAGAAACATCATGGAGAGAACCGAGCAAAAAAGAAGGGGAAAGCACAGCGCGACTGACATTGATCTCACATGTTTTTACTTTTTTTATTTAAAATAAAATGGAGATCTCATATAAGAGGCGATAGGTTGTGCCCATTTGTCAGTGTTTTAGTTTATTAATAAATCAAACCGATTGGTTACTACAAGGAAACAAATTGGGTTATCACCCATGGCAGTCATAGAGGTATAAAGATAGTTTTTTTATAGGTGGGCATACAAGCATGGCACAATTGTAAGCGTTGACGGCATGAAGCAAGGAGAAGGGAATTGTGGCCGCACCTGGTGAGCTCGCCGGTGGCAAGGGGAGTTTGTTAAGGTCGAGGCAAACTTGAAAAGGTACAATGGGAGCAAGGGAAAGTGATTGGTGGTGGTGGCAACGACGATGCCTACCTAGTGACGAACAGAGGAAAATAGGGGGTGCAAATGGCTCAAGGATCAAGAATGGGTCACCAATGGCGAAGTGGTGGCTAGAGGAGCTCTAGAATAGCGGGGATGATTGTTGTTGGTGTTGGAAAAGAAGAAAACGACAGCGAAAGGTGAAATTAGCAAGGGGAAAGAAGAGGAGTGAGATGATGTCGACGACGAGACTAGTCGATAGATGGCTTGTCAGCAAGGGAGAATTTCTAAGAGGAGTGTTGGTTTCTCAAGTGCACACAATCATAGATTTTCAGTTAGTAGAATTTGTCGATCCCATGAGAACAATAGGCTTGCACCAAAACAAAAGTAAGATTAACCATAAATTCATAGTTAAAAAATGGCAATCCACAATTTGTGCAAGAAAGGATTGATTATGATTAGTATCTTCCCTTATCTTTAAGGCGGACACTCTAATGTAACCTCCATGTATCTTTCGAAGGCCTGTGCTGGGGATGACGACAATGGTGTGGCTTAATTCTGACGATGGAATGGGTGAGAGGTAGTTAGACTAGAGGGGAAATGGAGTGGTCGCAAAGCGAAGCAAGAGGAGGGCAAGCTCATCATAAATATAGCAGGATGGCGGCGACTTCTACCGACAATGTTGTTGGTGCATGCAGTTAAGTTGTCACTATGGGTGTGCTGCTATGTGGCGCACATGATCAGGAGGTGATGCAAAGCAGCCAATACATGCTAAGTTTGCTTGCACGTGGGCTTGCATGGTTGGAGGCAACATGGGAGCTAGGGGCAGTCACTGGTATGGAGGCGCATGCATGGCTATGATGGCGTTGGAACCGGGCTCAAACTCTATAAGGTATGGGGTTGCTCAGTGGGGTTGATCTTACCAGTCAATGAGAGGAAGGATACGAGTGGGAGCATGACATGTGGGGCTGGGCCTGCATATCAGGTTAAAAGAAGGCTAACAACAAAAATAATATCAGCAAAATATGCTTTTCAATACAGGAGACATACTTTGGAGAGGATGAAGGCAATAAGAGATTTTTTTCCAATGTTTTCTTTTATTTCTAGGAAAATAGTATATGAACTCTAGAAAAAATGGCTGAACAAAAAACTCCAGAATATTTTGGGATGCATTTAAAATATTTTGAACTTGGTAAGATATTTTTTAACTTAATTTCTCTAATATTCCAAAAAGTTTTTAAATGTCCACAAACATATATATGTTAGTTATTTGATAAAATTTTGGATGTTAAATCAAATGAGGCAAGTGATGACACTCTCCATTGACATATCATTGATGCCACATTTTCTCGACTTGTGGGCTCGAACTCACCTCGCCAATGAGGCAACGTGGAATTTTGCAAATATTTATTGACATATAAGGAATCAACCCTATCATTTAAAACAATTATTTAGCATACTAAATGCCTAGGTGGCATTTATGGCTAGTTTTCGGATTGATCAGGTTGATTTTGAAAGTTACGAAATTAAGGGGCACATTCGTGAAAGTTTAGGGCTCAAACCCACCTTATCAATGAAGCAACGAGGGATTTCACTAATATTTAGTGGCATGTAAGGAATCAATCCTATCATTTAAAATAGTTATTTATCATACCAAATGGACCTAAGTGGCACTTGTCGCTAGTTTTTGATCTGTGAAGTTGTTTTGAATTGTTTTGAAATTCAAGGACTTAAGTGGCACATTCGTGAAAAGTTTAGGGAAACATGTCACAATTATTAAATTATGTTATCTTCGAATGAAAAATCTAGTAGTATTATTTTGATGTGACTAATACAAGTGTTTTTATGTATGATAGTTGCCAGAGTTCGAAATGTTTTGTTAGATTAGCTATATGTATAGGGGTTTATTTGCTTATTTCCATTCATCTTGGTTGATGTATTTCTAGCCCATTGGGGCCCATAATGCAAAGGGAGCTGCAATCCCTAACATGGTATCAGAGCACCCTAGGGTTTCCCTCCTGCAGCAGTCGCCGCCTCTCCGGCTAGTCGCCGGCGGCTAGCCGCCATCGCCGGAGCCCGGCACCTTGCTCCTTCTCCCCCTTTTCCTCTCTCATCGCCCCCTTGCGCTTCCGTTGCAAGTCGTCACCCATCGTGTGTTGCGCCTCTGGCTCCGCCTCCGCCGGACGCCTCCGGCTCTGCCTCTGGCTTCACCAGCCGCCACCGATTCTCCGCCGCCTTGCCTTCACCCGCGTCGACCTCCCCTTCGCGCCTCTGCGCTGCTGGTCGTCCGTCTTGGGATTCTTGGCGCCTTCTTCGCCTTTCGCTGCACTGCAAGACTGCCTCAAGCCTGAAGCTGCCCTTCCTTCGCTTCCTCCTCGCGCCGAAGTGGCCTTCCTCTGCTGCCTTGGTCTTCACCGAAGGGGTTGGGGGCTTAAGAACAGAGGACCGAACCGGAGGGGCTGAGAAGAACTGGTCAGGGGCTAGAAGCTCCCTTATACTCCCTCCGGTCTACTGTTCTTTGCTTCCCTCATCGGCGGTACTGTCCTACCACTGCTCGGCTCTATCTCGGCGTTATGGCGGCTCCTCCTCGTGTTGTTGGACCGGTCGCACTTCCACAAATCCAGTTTGACGGCACCAACTTCCGCGAGTGGTCCACCTTGCTTCGTGTTTGCCTCGACAGTCAGCGTCTTTGGGGGCATCTCACCGGCGCCGTCCTACCACCGGCATTGCCTCCGGTTCCGGTGCAGCCTCAGCCCGGTGCCGACAATGCCACAGTGCAGGCCTACGAGCGTACTCTTGACGCCTACACCGCCGCCTTTCAGCGTCTAGAGGACTGGCGTGCTTCGGAGGCTCGTGCTGTCGCTGCCCTCATTGGCAGCATGCGCACTGACCTCGCGCTTGACGTGGTCAACCTGGATTCTGCCCGTGTGATGTGGGAGTACGTGCAGGCCAAGACCAAAACCGAAAGCGGCCGGGTTTCTACACCTCCCTTCTCGCTCAAGTGAGACTCTCCAGCAGTAGGATTCCACTGTGGATGACTTTTATCATCGGTTCAGTGACGTGTACCGCCAGCTCGACGCTTTGGAGCCTCCACCTGACACTTCCTGTGGCCAGTGTGTACGCCTCCGGGATCATCGTGCTAGAGCTCGGGTCTTCCAGTTCCTCACCCGGCTTCGCCCGGAGTTTGAGCCACTCCGTGCTCAGCTTCTTGCCCGCTTGCCGCTCCCATCCATGGTGGAGGCCCTGACGCAGGCCCGTGCAGAGGAGACCCATCTTCGTGGCGTTCTCTCCTCGTCTGCGACTGTGCTAGGCATTTCGGAGGTTCCCTCCTCAATCACGCACCTACCTCTTCCTGCTCCCACTCTCCCCGCACCGGCAGGAGGCTCGGTCGTAGGGGGGTCTACTGGCAGCTACACCGGCAGGCTCGGTGACTCGCTGCAACTACTGCAAGAAAGCTGGCCACACCATTCAGTAGTGCTGGAAGCATCTTCATAAGACATGTACCACTTCTGGGAGTACCTCCAGTACCACCGGCACTCTAGGGCGGTCGTGTTCTCGATTGGGTTCAGCCTTGACTCATGACTTGATCAGATGGAGCTTCGCTTGGACACTGTGTTCCCCGGCCTCTTCGCCACGGCCGGTCAGGCTCTCTCGCCTCGTATCCGTATCTTGATTCGAGCTTCTTTCCATATGACACCAGATCCGACTCACCGGGTTCCTTGAGGTCTCCAATACCTCCGTGTCCGTGAGGATGGCCGATGGTACACTTCTCTCGATTAGTCGGACAGGCACTCTTCACACGCCTTCCTTTTGTGTTCCTTACATTTCTCATGTGCCCTATCTTACTATGCGGTGATCTCTGTTGGTCACTCTCGATCTTGGTTTTCAGATACTCGAAGTCGACTCTTGCTCTATTCAGCTCGCAGACAGGACGCTAGTTAGTTTCGTCGGCGGACCGTGACTCCCCACGCCAGGGAACTCAAGCTTCGACCAGATTCCTTCCGCTTCCGCTTCCACGCCTACCTTCCTCAGCCAGTCGTCTACTGCTTCAGATGCCACTGTCTTCGCCACTACCACCTCCACCAGTTTTGCTCAGTGGCATCATCGTTTGGGTCACATGTCAGAGTCCCGTCTGTCTTCATTGATGAGTCGTGGTGTTCTTGGGAAGGTCTCTCGTGATACCTCCCTTCCCTGTCAGGGCTGTAAGCTTGGCAAACAGCTACAGCTCCCATATCCTAGTAGTGATTCTGTGTCGAGTCGTCCTTTTGATTTAATACACTCAGATGTATGGGGACCGGCCCCCTTCGTTTCGAAAGGGGGTCATCATTGGTATATCATTTTCATTGATGATTATTCTCGGTTTACCTGGATTTACTTTCTTAAGTCTCGTGATCGTATTAGCGCCTATCGCTTTCGACCATGGTTCATACTCGATTCGACTCACCCATTCGGTGTTTCCACGACTCCGGGCGATACCGCTCATCGCTCTCCGTCAGTTTCTTCTTGATCAGGGCACCCTTCCTCAGTACTCGTGCACCGGTGCTCATGCACAGAATGGAGTCGCATAGTGCAAGCACCATCACCTTCTTGAGACTGATCGAGCATTAATGCTCGCTGCCTCTGTTCCTCCCCATTTCTGGGCAGAGGCTGTCTCTACGGCTTTCTATCTCATCAACATTCAGCCATCCACTGCTCTTCAGGGTGCCACTCCAGTTGAGCGTCTCTATGGCAGACCCCCTCAGTACAGTCACCTTCGCACCTTTGGGTGTGTTGTCTATGTTCTTCTTCAGCCTCGTGAGCGAACAAAGCTGACTGCTCAGTCGGTGCAGTGCGCTTTCCTTGGCTATGACTCTGAGTGTAAGGGGTTTTGCTGTTGGGATCCTCTTGGTCGTAGGATTCAGGTCTCTCGGGATGTCACGTTCGACGAGTCTCGTCCCTTCTTTGACGAGTCCCGTTCCTTTGACTCCTCCTTCGACACCTCCTCCTTACTTGAATCTCTCTCCTTTCTCAGTCTACCTGCCCGCTTCACTATCCCTTCTTCTTCCTCTTTACCATCTCCACCTCCCACCATACCTTCCTCTCCTCCTGTTGTTCTTTCTCCTCCTGCACCTATTTCGGTTCCTCCTCTACCACCTTCTCTTTCTCAGACACCTTCACTTCTTCCTGTTCGACCTCCTGTCCTTTTTCACTACTTTCGTCCGACTCCTTCCTCCTCCTCGGATCCTTCTCCCTCTTCGGCTCCTCCTCCTGCCTTGGATCCTACCCCTTCTTCCCCATGGTACACTCTTCGTGATAGAAGCATGATTTCCTGTCCTGACCGATACGGGTTCTCTGCTTCTGTCATCACCTCCTCTGAGCTCGCCTCTTCATCATGATGTCTTGTTACTCATCCTGAGTGGCAGTTTGTGATGGCTGAGGAGCTTGCTACCCTTGAGCGCACTGGTACTTGGGATCTTGTTCCCTGTCCCTCTACCGTCACCCCGATCACATGCAAGTGGGTCTATAAGATCAAGACTCGCTCAGACGGTTCTCTTGAGCACCACAAGGCGCGTCTTGTCGCTCGTAGTTTTCAGCAGGATCACGGCCGTGACTATGGCGAGACGTACTCTCTAGTTGCCCACAAGACAACTGTCCTCTCCATTGTGGCTGTTGCTTCTACTCGTCAGTGGACCATCTCCCAGCTCGATGTGAAGAATGCATTTCTTCACGGCGAGTTGCGTGAGGAGGTCTACATGCACCCACCTCCTGGCTACAGTGTTCCTGATGGTCACGTCTGTCGCCTTCGTCGCTCTGTCTACGGCCTCAAGCAAGCCCCTCGTGCTTGGTTTGAGCGCTTTGCCTCTGTTGTTACGACTGTTGGTTTTGTTCCCAGTCAGCATGACCCTGCTCTTTTTGTCCACACCTCTCCTCGTGGTCGGACCGTTCTCCTCTTCTACGTTGATGACATGCTCATCACTGGAGATGATTCTCACTTTATTGCCTTTGTTAAGGTGCGCCTCAGTGAGCTGTTTCAGATGTCTGATCTGGGCCCTCTTCGGTACTTATTGGGTATTGAGGTTGAGTCCACGCCTACAGGCTCCTACCTCTCTCAGCGTAAGTACATCCAGGAGCTTCTTGCTCGTGCTTGCCTTACTGACGACAGTAATGCTAACACTCCGATGGAGCTTCACCTTCAGCTTCGAGCCACTGATGGGGTTCCTCTAGCTGATCCCACTCGCTACTGTCACCTAGTTGGGAGTCTTGTCTACCTTGGCTTCACTCGTCTGGATGTGTCTCACGCTGTGCACATCCTTAGTTAGTTTATGGCCTCTCCCACTAGTGTGCACTACGGTCACCTCCTTCGGGTTCTTCGCTACCTTCGTGGTACAGCTGACCGTCGCCTGTTCTTCCCTAGCTCCAGTTGTCTACAGCTTCGGGCCTACTCAGATGCTACTTGGGCTAGCGATCCCGCCGAACGCAAGTCCGTCTTGGCCTACTGTGTCTTCCTTGGATCTTCCTTGATCTCTTGGAAAACAAGCGTCCGATCATTGCTTTCTCTAGCACCGAGGCCGAGCTCGGCGCCGCCTCGCCATCGCCGAGGTGACTTGGCCGTGGCTAGCTTCTTGTCGACTGGGTGTGGCTGTTTTACTCCGACGATCGTTTACTCGACAAAGATCTTGGCGCCATCAAGATTGCTCGTGATCCGGTGAAGCATGAGCTCACCAAACACATCAGCATCGATGCTCACTACGTTCGCTCCCAGGTGCAAGATCAGGTGGTTACTCTTCGTCATGTGCCTTCGTCGTTTCAGCTTGCTGAGTTCTTCACCAAAGCACAAACTAAAGCGCAACATGGTTTCCATCTCTCCAAACTCAGTGTTGTAGACCCACCATGAGTTTGAGGGGGGTGTTAGATTAGCTATATGTATAGGGGTTTATTTGCTTATTTCCATTCACCTTGGTTGATGTATTTCTAGCCCATTAGGGCCCATAATGCAAAGGGAGCTGCAATCCCTAACATGTTTGACATTCATCTTAATATGCATCTATGTGAGATAAATAATTGGGAATGGAGGGGGCAATGACCACCACCGGAGCGGGCGTCACGGGCGGAGGCGGCGGCAATGCGAGCGGCGGCGTTGAGGATTCGACACGCGAGAATGGGGATCGAGTGATCGAGTCGGCCAAGCCGTAATGGGGATCGAGTCGGTGGGGATGAGGTAATGCTAGTTATGGTCGACGGCCAAAAATCTCGCCCACCCTAGTTATGGTCGACGGCCACGTGGTCGTCCACCCTAATTAATTAAGGTCTCTGACCAACAAAATCCCGCCCACCCTAATTTCCTTTGCCAACGCTAATTGGGCGGTGGCGACCATTAGGTGGACGGTCGACGGCCGTCGACCATAAATTATGGTGGATGACTATTCTTTAGGTCGTCGACCCTAATGCCCCACAAGACCCAATTCCGTATGGACGTTTTGGCGCACTTTTTTCCGCTTAGGGTCGAGGGCTTTTCTTTTGGCCGTCGACCTTAATCTAGTTTTGGTGGACGAGTTATTTTGGCCGTCTACCATATATTTGGCCGTGGACAATAAGTACTTTTCCTGTAGTGACGCTCTGAACAATCTATGTGAATTTTTGGCAGGTACTTCATTGTAATTGATGATTTATGGGATACCTCGGCATGGGATGTTATTAGATGTGCTTTCCCAAAGAACAATCGTGGTAGTAGGGTATTAACAACTACACGAATTCACCCAGTTGCTGTTGCTTGTTGCTTCAATAGTCAAGAGTACGTTTATAAGATGAAATTTCTCAATGACCAAGATTCACGAAGACTCTTTTTTAGTAGAATATTTGGCTGTGGAAAAGCTTGCCCTGACACATTTGAAAATGTTTCAGCTGATATTCTGAAAAAATGTGGTGGTTTGCCGCTTGCAATTATCAGTATAGCTAGCCTTTTAACTGGTCAACCAAAGACAGAATGGGAGTATGTAAGGAATTCATTGGGCACCATTTTTGAAGGAAATCCTACCTTGGAAGGAATGAAACAGATATTAGACCTTAGCTACAGAAATCTTCCTCATCATCTCAAGACATGCCTACTATATCTTTGTATGTATCCTGAAGACTACGAAATAAGCAAGGAAGAATTGGTGAGGCAATGGATAGCAGAAGGTTTTGTGAGTAAAATCCATGGGCTAGATGTAGAGGATGTTGCAGAATGCTACTTCAACGAACTCGTCAACAAGAGCATGATCCAACCTGTGGACACCCACTACATTGATGAGGTGTCGTCATGCAGAATACACGATATAATGCTTGATCTTATCAGATCAAAGTCCACAGAAGAGAATTTTATTGATGTAATAGATGATCCACAAGTTGTGGCAGGGGCACACAAAAAGATCCGTCGAGTCTCCCTCCAGTATGATGGTGAAGAGCATGGCATGATACGGCCAACAATCAATGCGTCACTATCACACATCCGATCAGTTGTAGTTTTCGGAAGGTTTTGCGAGACTTCTTTTATGGAGTTCAAGTATGTCCGAGTTCTACACCTGGAACTTCAAAACAATGAATTGCCGGACCTTACTGGTATGTGTAGATTGTTTCTATTAAGATATTTAAAGATTGCATGCGGAGGTAACTATGGTAAGGTTTTGAAGCTACCTAGTCACATTGAGGAGCTATGGGAATTGGAGATAGTGGATCTAGGTGAGGTATGGGGTTCTTTGAGCATTTCATCAGATTTTGTTGGTTTGCCCCGGTTGTCACATCTAACTGTTCCAGATTATACGGTATTGCCCGACGGGATTGGTAAGTTGAGATCCCTGCGTACCCTAAATGTGTTTAATTTGGGAGTAAATTCGGTGGACAATATTGAGAGCCTCGGTGAGCTGACCAACATAAGAGATCTTGTACTCTCTTGCGGCAAAATTGAGCCCTTGGATTTGGCGACACGTATGGATGCCTTGCGTTCTTCCCTCGAACGACTTTCGCATTTCAGCCTCCTCAAGAGCCTTGTTCTGGGCAATGCATATTCCTTATTTTCTCTCGATGGCTGGAGCACACTGTCCCATTCACCTCACCATCTTCAGTGGCTACATCTGCTTGGATGTTGGTTCTCCAGGATCCCCAAGTGGATTGCTCAGCTCTACGACCTCTACAGATTGGAACTTACGGTTAAGGAGGTGCCGTCCAATGAAGATGATGGTGTTGGTATTCTTGCAGGCTTGCCCTCCCTTGTTGTCCTCAGGTTGCGGATTCGAGAATGTCCAGAAGAAAGGGTCGTCATCTCCGGCACACGTGTGGCATTCCAAGCCCTTAAGAAGCTGAGTTTTCATTGCCCTAAACCGCTCTTGGCCTTTGAAGCGGGGGCTATGCCCAGGCTCCAGAGGCTCGAGCTATCGCTTGATGTGGAGGGATGGAGTGAGCAAAGCGGCGGCACGTGGGTTCCTGTTGGCATCGAGCACTTGCCAGCTGGCCTCAGAGAAATTGAAATCCATTTCCAGTATATGTACAGCGGGTCTGACAAACGAGATTTAGAAGCCGCAAAGTCTGCATTGAGGAGCGCGTTTGCCATGCATCATCCTGGCGCTGAATTGGTCTTAACCAAATCTCTCTATGGTTGAGCAGTGATGAATAAGGCCAAGAGCGGTTTAGGCCAAGAGCAGTGATGAATAAGGCCAAGAGCGGTTTAGACCAAATCTCTCTATGTTTAACGTTACAAGATTTCTGGGTCAAGGTGACAGCTCCTTCAATGTTCAGGCCAACGCCAATTTTTCGTGTCTCCAGTATTCAGGCCGATACATTTGTTCAGTTTGCTAGCTTTTTTGTGTCTCAAATTCTCAGTTAAATTTATCCCTCAAAACAGTTTGTGGTAACCTCGCTCATATCTTAAGATTACGTTTTCTCATTTTTTTTCTTTTTATTGTCTTTAAATGTCACTTGTTGCAGTACTAAGATCTTGTACTCTTACCTAGTTGCTGCTCTTGCATAAATGCTGAATTTTTCAGGTGAAATACACATAACCCTAAACCAGTTAATGTATTTATATGCAATCTCTGCTCTTGTTCCTTCGTACATCTTTTTTTACCTTAATTCATTCAACTTAGTGCTTAAGCAGCGGCTATTTTCTATTTATATGCAATCTTTTTTGTAACCATGAATAAATTTTATACTCTAGCTAGGAGATTTTTTTACGGAACTACACACTGTAGTTGTTACTCTCTTAAGACCTAATCAAGCATAGTGTTGCTTTTGGGAGGATCAATCACTCAAGAATTATAGTATTGTTCAAAACCTCAAAAATGATGCCAGATTCTGACGACAATACAACCCCCTTCCTTCCTCCCTTTTTTGAACTCAGCAACTCTTTGTTTAGGTGCTGGCGAGGCAATTTTTTTGTATTGTGTTTGCTGCCCAATATGGATATACAACATATAGCTACCAGCCAGGGGCTTTTTTATTTTTGTTTTTTGTTTTTAAATTGTCCAGATCAGATCTCACGTTCACTTAAAAAGGGGTTGAACGCTAGGACCGGTCCTAGTACTCAAAACCGGATGTGCGAAAGGTTAACAACCTCCACACCGTCCAGATCAAGCATTTTATGTTTGTAATGGTCCATACTTGAAGGTGGAAATAAGTTTTACTTAAACCTTTTATCTTCCAGTCTAGGAGAGCCGCCGAGCCGATACACTCCCACATTCCAGCTGGGAGTAAGTAAACATGCACGCATGTGTACAGAAATATGTTTTGTTGATTGTTGGTCGCATTTGAATGGCTCCATATGAAATCCTTTGTGACGCCACTCAACATACCACGGTTTCTCTAGTCCAAATTTCTCATTGCAAGTGTATACTCTTTGAGTTCGTGGTAAACTTGGGGTGGGTGAGTGATTTTCCCAATTGCTTCCCGAGAAAAGTTCAAAGGAGGATTCTGAATTTCAGTTGCAGTGACGAGAGAAAATGCAGTGTCTAGCTATTAGGAGTGACAGCCTTCTGACAGAGATTACAGACTGGAGCGACCAAGGCATGCCTTTTGACAGAGACGAGAGGCTAGGAGAAGTGCTAACCTCTGGAGTATACACTTGCAATGAGAATTGAGAAGAGCTAAACTCTCTGCCTTTTGACAGTCACAGCGCCTGTCTGATGTGGTATTTTCTGGCGGATTTTTTTAAATAATACATTTTTTATTTAGAATTTCAAAAATATACCACGGGAAAAATATTACAGAAATATACCCCTGTCGCCCGTTGGATGGGCGACAGGGGGCTAAATAGCAAAATAAACAGGCGACAGGAGGCCACATCACCCCCCATCCTCCTGTCGCCCAATGAAATGGCGACAGGGGCTAAATTGACGTCTGTCGCCCGATGAAATGGCGACAAGGGCTAAATTGACGCCTGTCGCCTGATAAAATGATGACAGGGGCACACGCGACCACGAAATCGAAAATCGTGGCCACTTAGGGGTCCAATTAGCCCCTGTCGCCATTTCATCGAGCGACAGGAGGCTGAGGGTGACGTGGCCTCCTATCGCCCGTTTATTTTGCTATTTAGCCCCTTGTCGCCCATCCAACGGGTGACAGGGGTATATTTCTGTAATTTTTTGTTTCCGTGGTATATTTTTGCAATTTTAAATAAGAAATGTATTATTTAAAAAAATTCTTTTCTGGCGCCTGATACCCTACGTTGTGGATGCCCGGCCTCAGGGCTTGAGATTGATTGATGACTACAATTTTCTTCTTTTACGTTTCAGAGAACAGAAGGAATATGGCATATGAGTACAGAATTGCTAAGTTGAAGCGTCGTCTCCTTTATTCCTCTTTTCTCTTTATTCCTTTACTCTTAAATTCAAAATAGTTTTTATTTTTCAAAATTTCCTCCTAAGTTTGTGAATAAGAAGTATTTTTTAACCACTTTAGAAAGTGTTTGAATTGAAAATTTTCGAACCAAAAGTTTTCAAACCAAAAGTTTTTGGATTGAAAGTTTTTATTTGAAAATTTTCTAGTTGAAACTTTCTAATTTGAGAATGTTTGTTTTACAATTTTTCGAGTTGAAAACTTTCTAGTTTGAGATTTTTCAAGATGAAAATTTTTGATTTAAAATTTTTAGTTGAATTTTTTTCGAGTTGAAACTTCGTATTTAAAATTTTTAATGTTAAAATTTTTTAATTTTAATTTTTTGTGTTAGAAAGCAAGGAAAGGAGTGAGTAAGGATGGGTAGAGATGAAGGTGGATGGAAAAGATAACATATAACATTTTAGTACGGTTTCCTTAAATTTTTTAGTTTGGGAATAACCTCAAACTAGTCATATCCATATGAATATGCCTTTAATACTAGTGTGAATTATTTGGTTTAAAATAATACGATATAGCGTGATCTAACATGACGATCAAGATAGATTTTTTTTGAACCGATGATCAAATATAATTGGCCAGGAAACAGCGATGAAAGGGTTTCGGCAAAGAGAAGCTCTATTGGCAAACGAACTCAAATCAGAGCGCGCGGTGGTCTCGGTTCACTCAGACCAACATAATAACACCTATTCCTCCTCTCGCCGCCGCCAGGCCCTACCTCCCTTCTCCGCCGCCGCGGGAGGTACGGGATGCGTTTGGGAATTGTTGAATAATATTATATCATGCCTGGTAGGGGTTCATATTTGGAACCAAGATATCTGATGAATAGTAGGTTCTTTGCTGAATAACATATAATACATTGTTTCATCTGTCTCCTACCAATTTTGTATAGGTGTGTTTGGTTAGTGGGATGAGGTTGAATGTAATGGGACTGTCTTGTACTATTTAATTCCATTGTTTTAATGAATGGAATGGTTCAATATCTATAAAAAATATTTCTAAAATTTGTATCCACCGTTAGGAGGGGTGTTTACGCAAGTTCATTCACATTTGCTTTAGCTGACGACAGGGCTTTGAACGCCAATTTGACTCTACACAGGGCTTTTGTCCATTGTCAATGAAGCCGTATATGGTTTCTGTACCGAATTATATTATTGCTACGTACTTTTTTTCCCTGCAAGTTTTCTTTTTTTGAAGGTTTCTCCCCTGCAAGTTGTCGCAACAAGCTGCCGGCGCCGTAGTGGGACACATACTAAGGCACCTCAAGGGCTTAAATAGCCTAGGGGGCGTGCGGGGTGCAAACTTTGAGCGACGGCATAGCATACGACGTCAGGACTCCCTTAGGGTTAGGGTTCCACCCAGCGATGGCAACGCGTGGGCTCGCTAGCTGGGCTGGGCAACACACGGGGCAAAGCGGGCCAAGGCGGAATGGGCCGAGCGGGCTGTGAAGAAGCGAGCCGCGAAGGAACAGAGATGAGGCGGCGAAAATTCAGCCCAAACAAAATTTTGAAAATAAAAACAAATTTTGAATTAAGAAAATTCTAGAATTTCAAATAAAAGCAAAAAATTCAAATAAATTTAAAAAATCCCAAAAAATATAGAAAAATTCCTTGGAGCAGAAGGAACCTAACTATGATGTATAGATTAATCAAATTAAATCTTTCACATAAAGAAAAATTCAATTTAAGCTTTAATTAATTTGGGAAAATGCAAATGGTTCATTTTCAAATTCAAACATTCTAAAACTCAAATTTTAGGATGTTACATGTAAACTCCCAGTATCTTCAAAAGGCCTGTGCAGGGGATGACCGCAATGGTGTGGCTTAATTCTGATGATGAAGGGGTGAGAAGTAGTTAAAGTAAAGGGTAAATGGAGTGGTCGCAAAGCGAAGCAAGAGGAGGGTGAGCTCATCATAAATATAGTAGTGTGGGGGCGACTTCTACCAACAACATTATTGGTATGGTCAATTTGTCATTGTGGATGTGCTGCCCTGTGGCACACATGATTAGGAGGTGATGCAGGGCAGCCAATACCCACTGTGGTTGGTTGCACACGGGCTTGCGCAGTTAGAGACAATATGGGAGCTAGGGGCAATCGTTGGTATGGAGGCACATGCACGACTATGGAACCGGACTCACACCCTGTAGAGGATTGGATTGCTTGGTGGGGTTGGTCTTACTGGTCAATTAAAGGGAGGAGAGGAATGAGAGCATGACATGTGGGGCTGGTCCCGCGTGTCAAGTTAAAAGAATAATTTTGGCAAAATATGCTTTTCAACACAAGAGACATACTTTGGAGAGGGTGAAGGCAGGAAGAGATTTTTCCAATGATTTCTTTTATTTTTATGAAAATAGTTTATGAACTCTAGAAAAAATAAAATGGCTGAATGAAAAATTCCAGAATATTTTGGGGTGCATTTTAAAATATTTTGAACTTGAATAATAAACTTTTTGACTTTGTTTCTCTAATATTCCAAAAAGTTTTTAAATGGCCACAAACATATATATTTTAATCATTTGATAAAATTAGGGATGTTACACCAAATAAGGCAAGTGGTGACACTCCCCATTGACATATCATTGATGCCGCTTATTGTCTCGACATGTGAGATTGAACACACCTCGTCAAATGGGGGATTTCACTAATATTTAGTGGCATAAAAAGAATCAATCCTGTCATTTGAAATAGTTATTTATCGTACCAAATGGGCCTAAGTGGCACTTGTGGCCAGTTTTCTGATCGATCAGGTTGTTTTGAAATTTAGTGACTTAAGTGGCATATTCGTGAAAGTTTAGGGGAATACGTTACAATTATTAAATTACATTAAATGACAAATCTAGTAGTATTATTTTGATGTGACTAATACAAGTGTTTTTCTGTATGATAGTTGTCAGAGTTTGAAATGTTTGACATGCATCTTAAAACGCATCTATTTTAGATATTAAGTAATGGAGGGAATAGTGTGCTCACGCTTGTACTTAGATTTCCCTGTTACCTCAACGCTCTGAACAATCTATGTGAATTTATTGACAGGTACTTCATTGTAATTGATGATTTATGGGATACCTCGGCATGGGATGTTATTAGATGTGCTTTTCCAAAGAACAATCATGGTAGCAGGGTATTAACAACTACACGAATTCACCCTGTTGCTATTGCTTGTTGCTCCAATAGTCAAGAGTATGTTTATAAGATGAAATTTCTCAGTGACCAAGACTCACGAAGACTCATTTTTAGTAGAATATTTGGCACAGGAGAAGCTTGCCCTAACACATTTGAAAATGTTTCAGCTGATATTTTGAAAAAATGTGGTGGTTTGCCACTTGCAATTATCAGTATAGCTAGCCGTTTAACTGGTCAACCAAAGACAGCATGGGAGTACGTAAGGAATTCATTGGGCTCCATTTTTGAAGGAAATCCGACCTTGGAAGGAATGAAACAGATATTAGACCTTAGATACAGAAATCTTGCTCATCATCTGAAGACATGCCTGCAATATCTTAGTATGTATCCGGAAGACTATAATATACAGAAGGGAAGGGAGATTTGGTGAGGCAATGGATAGCAGAAGGTTTTGTGAGTAAAATCCATGGGCTAGATGTAGAGGATGTTGCAGAAAGCTACTTGAACGAACTCATCAACAAGAGCATGATCCAACCTGTGAAAACTGACTACGATGATGAGGTGTGGTCATGCAGAATACACGATATAATGCTTGATCTTATGAGATCAAAATCCACAGAAGAGAACTTTATTGATGTAATAGATGATCCCCAAGCTGTGGCAGGGGCGCACAACAAGATCCCTCGAGCCTCCCTCCAGTATGATGGTGAAAAGCTTGGCATGATACCGGCAACAATCCATGGGTCACTATCACAAGTCAGATCAGTTGTAGTTTTCGGAAGGTTTTGCAAGACTTCTTTTGTGGAGTTCAAGTATGTCCGAGTTCTACGCCTGGAACTTGGAAATAGTGAAGGGCTGGACCTCACTGGTATTTGTAGATTGTTTCTATTAAGATATTTAAGGATAAGTTACCATGGTAAGATTTTGAAGCTACCTAGTCACATTGGGAAGCTACGGGAATTGGAGACAGTGGATCTAGGTGATGCATGGGGTTCTTTGAGCATTCCATCAGATATTGTTGATTTGCCCTAGTTGTCACATCTAACTGTTCCAGAGAATACGGTGTTGCCCGATGGGATTGGTAGGTTGAGATCTCTGCATACCCTAGAGGGGTTTGATTTTGGAATTAATTCGGTGGACAATATTGAGCGCCTCGGTGAGCTGACCAGCATAAGAGTTCTTCGACTCTTTTGGAGCGTCAACAAGAGGGTTTTGGTGAAAGGTATGGATGCCATGCGCTCTTCCCTCAAACGACTTTCGCATTTCAGCAGCCTCAAGAACTTTTTTCAAGAAAGTTGTACTTCAACACTTCCTCTCGATGGCTGGAGCACATTGTCCCCTTCACCTCGCCATCTTCGGAGGCTCCAACTGTATAATTGCAGGTTCTCCAGGATCCCCAAGTGGATTGCTCAGCTCCACGACCTCTACTACTTGGACCTTACGGTCAAGAAGGTGTCGTCCAAGGAAGACGATGGTGTTGGTATTCTTGCAGGCTTGCCCTCCCTTGTCAACCTCAGCTTGCATATTTCAAAATATCCAGAAGAATGGGTCGTCATCTCCGGCACACGTGGGGCTTTCCGAGCCCTTAAGAGGCTGAGTTTCAAGTGTCCTATTAAACCGCTCTTGGCCTTTGAAGCGGGGGCTATGCCCAGGCTGCAGAGGCTCGAGCTATGGTTTTTTGATGCGGAGGGATGGAGTAAGCAAAGTGGCGGCACGTGCGTTCCTGTTGGCATCGAGCACTTGCCAGCTGGCCTCAAAAAAATTGAAATCGATTTCCTGCGTAGGCACATAGGGCGTGACAAACGAGATTTAGAAGCCGCAATGTCTGCATTGAGGAGCGTGTTTGCCGCGCATCATCCTGGCGCTGATTTGGTCTTTCAAAACATACTGGACCACTGAGTGATGTTCTGTTTGAACGTTCCAATCTCTGCTCTTGTTCCTTCGTACATCTTTATTTACTTTAATTCATTCAACTTAGTGCTTAAGCAGCGGCTATTTTGTATTTATATGCAATCTTTTTGTAATCTTGAATAAATTTTATACACTCTAGGAGGTCTTTTTTTAAGGAACGATCGACACATTGTAGTTGTTGCTCTCTTAAGACCTAATCAAGCATAGTATTGCTTTTGAGAGGATCAATCACTTAAGAATAATAGCACTGTTCAAAACCTAAAAAATGATGCCATATTCTGATGACAATACAACCCCCTTCCTTCCTTTTTTTGAACTCAGCAACTCTTTGCTGAGGTGCTGGCGAGGTACTTTTCTTGCATAATGTTTGCGGCCGAATATGGATATACGTCATATAGCTTCCAGCCAAGAGGTTTTGTTTTTTGTTTTTTGTTTTTGAAAATTGTCCAGATCAGATCTAACCTCCCCACCATCCAGATCAAACATTTCATGCTTTTATGATATGCATGTAGTACTAGTACAGTCCTTTGATCTTCCAGTCTAGAGAGCCGCCGAGCCGATACACTCCCACAGATTTTTTTTTAAATAATATTATTTTTTTAGAAATTGCGACATTTCAAAAATAATATATCTTCGTCAAACTGTTTGGCGAAAATTGATTAATCCGGCGTTAATACTTGTTTTGAACCCTTATCACCTAGATTAGCCTATTTTCACCAGATGGTGCACCGTTTGGCGAAAATACCTATTTTCGCCACACCGTTTGAGTTCGTGGTGAACTTGGGGTGGGTGAGTGATTTTCCCAATTGCTTCCCGAGAAAAGTGTAAAGGAGGATTCCGAATTTCAGTTGCAGTGACGAGAAAAAATACAGTGTCTGGCTATTAGGAGTGCCAGCCTTCTGACAGAGATAACAGAGGAGCGACCAAGGCATGCCTTTTGACAGAGACGAGAGGCTAGGAGAAGAGACACTGGAGTAAAAACGTTACTGAGGTGAGAAAACTCATGCTTTAAATGTCATTTGTTCAAATAATTGCTAACTTTTTTCCTTAGCGAAAGTCTTTATTTGCTAAGCATTGAACATATTTGTTAAAATGCAGCCTCCACGAATCTCTCATAAAAAAAATGACTACATTTAAGCCCGGTATTCATTTTATCATGAAATTCCTGAAAATATCGTATGCCCTCCGACACCAGAATGGAAAAGGCCCTCTGATCTTGATTTGAATGGTGGAGCTAAGCAGGACGATGATGACGACGGCGACGATGATGACAAGCTTGCACCATCACCTGTAGGTGTTTCTTCTAGTACTGTTTGAAAAATCCTCTGTTAATGCTCCCTGGATGTGTTGGCATCTAGTTCCAATTCAACATTATAATATGATTTGACCAACACTGGCAAATAATTTTTTAAAAAGACGTAATGTATATGGGGGCGTATTTAGTGTAAATTCGTATAACTTTGCATACAATTTTTCAAAAATTCTCAAAACATTGGTGGTTATGGAGGAATGGAGGTTCTACAAGTCTGCAAAATTTAATGCAAACTTGATTGCATTTTGGGAGAAATGAAAGTTTTGTTTCTTCCAAATACAATTGAATTTGACCATGAAAGTTTGCTGAGTCATGTAACAACTTTGTCTTACATCAACCAATATTCAAGATTTTTTTGGAAGTTTACAAATAGAGTTCACATGAGTTACACTGAATTTGAATTTACACATGACATTTACCCATTGTACATGTGCCGCTCCAAAACCCTCTTAAAATAAAAATGCTACTGTGATAATTGTAATGGTATGAATTCCATTGCAAATCTTTAGCTCTTATATTTTCACTACTACACCCTTTTCTGCACGGACACGACAATTGTACCATTTTTTTTTGTCATCATGATTTCTCTCTCCCTCTCCACTTGAAGAACATGAGTACTTCATAGACTGAGAGTTAATTTAGAAAAATAAACCACAAAGTGTGCTTTGAGGATCGCAGATCAAGTTTTCGCAGATGGAGTAGCGGTCAGGTTAGTATGCTTTGAGAAGCATGTAAAACCCGTTATATGCGTCGGTTTCGGGTCAACCCGTGTATGAATGAGTCAATCCCAACTCTTGATGAGGTTCATTATGGATGAAGGAACTCATTCAAGGGTGAAGATCGCTTAGCTTAGGTTATAAATAGAGGAATAGAGGGATGCCTCTCCCCAAGTCTTCAAGAAGGATTTTAGGGTTTTCTTGTGCTCATTGGAGCTTTGCCCACCTGATTGTGTGGCTTTGTAAACCAAGTAGTGCAAGATTAAATTTCTTCTATATTCAAAATTCTGACGTCAATCCTTGCGATTGAAAGTTAGAATTGGTTCCAGGCATCCTGTAACATTCTCAAAAATTGCAAATAAATAAAGTGTGAAACTCAAATTTGAAAGTGATCCATTTCTGAATTTCTGCTTTTTTTCCCATTTATTGCATTTTGGCCTTTTTGAAAATTGATTTTAACAATAAGTTTTGATGTTTAAATAATGGGAATAAAAAATGCATAATAAGAAAATCTGAAAAAATACATTCATAATCTAGGAAATCTCTGGAATATCTTAGCTGAACCCCAAAGTGATATGAACACATTTAATATAGATAAGGAATTAAAAATAGCAACTTTGGACTAGCAATAGTAACCTTACCAAAATTAATAAAAAAATATACAGATCTCATATTCATTTGAAAATTTTACCACACCATATAAAAGACAACATTATTCTACATAAAACTTTTTATAAATAATAAAGTTCTTTTATTACCCTTAAAAATTCAGAACAGAAACTCAGAAAATTCAATAAATGCAATGTCAGGATTTTTATAAAATAAATACAAGTGTCGTTCATCCCAAAATTTTACAATAGCATCCTCAAGATATTATGAACTCTAAAAAAAGTTTCAAAAGTTCTTCACAATTTTTTATCTTTAGAAAAATCAAAAATAGAAAAGAGAAATTCTGAACAGCAAGATTGTCAGAATTCTTATAATTTTTACAGACAATATTTTGAGCTGAAATTTTCAAAGGATGATAAAAATTGCTTAAGGTTCACGCATAAAAATTTCAAAAATTTCCGCACAAAATAAATGGCTCATTTAATGCCCAAATCTTATCCTATCCTAAGGAGGGAAATACAATGAACCTCTTTTATCTCACTTACAGCTGGGTCCCACCCTCCACCCGACCCTATCTAGCAGCACCCTAGCTTCTCCTTCTTCCTCAGCCCGCATGGTGCATCCCCTCCTTTGCTCCCTCTCTCTCTGCAGCAAGGGAAGCAAGCACTAAGGAAATGCTGCCACGGCATAGCCCACGTCATTGCGGCACTGCAACTCGCCCATACCGTTGCCACGTCGATCCTTATCCCCGGCCTTTGCGCTGTCATAGCCAAGGAACCCGCCGCAAACTGAGCTACTATTCACAACCTCTCCTCTGCCTATAAAAGCCATCCTCGGCCTCTTTCCAGAGCTCACCTCATTCCCCATCTTTCCTTGGAGCCATCCATACCCGAGCTAATTTCCAATTGGTGTTGCTCTCTGTCTTTGCTCAACTTTGGCCGCAGCCCCTCCACCAGCTAAGCTCCATGCACAAGCTTCCATTTTCCAATTAAATCCACATGAAGTAATTTCAACCACAACTGATCAAAACCCCTAGATCAATTTTGCTTCTCCCCTGTCGATGCACCGTCACCACAGTGCCTTTCTTCAACTGCTCCAGCCAGCATAAGTCATCTTCATTTTTCTTCCCAACCAACCGGCCGCCGTCTCTGTCATGGGCACATGTAGGGCTGGGCAATTATACCGGAAACCGAAAACCGAAACCAATGAAGCTGAAAAACCGAAACCGAATTATTCGGTTGTTGATTCGGTTAGCTGTATGGAATAACCAAACTTTTTCCAATTAATTTGGTTTTAACCATCGGTTAATCGAACTACCGTGACATGGGATGAATCCTTGTCAGACATGTTGCCGTTATGTTCTTGCTGAAACTTAATTTCAAAGTTTGTGTAAGGTTGCTGATATTTATGTGTTATCTGTTTTGAAATTCAGACATTCAATTATTTGATTGTAATATGTTCATTCTGTTGTAGTGTTGTTATATGTTAGCTATTTGGAAAATAGCACGCATGTTGGATTTGGATCTTTGTTCATTCAGTTATACATTCTGCTGTTTATTCTGTGTGCTAGCCAAGTTCGGTTAATTTGGTTAAAACAGAAACCGAACTATCGGTTAACCAAAGTGTCGGTTACCGAAAATTTTCAAACACAGTTCGGTTTCAGTTTTGGAATAACCGAATTTCCAAATAAACTGAAAATTGAAACCGAATTTTTCAGTTAAACCGAACGCCCAGGCCTAGGCACATGTACCTCCAGCCATCACAGAGTCTCACCAGCCGGTCCCTTGGAACCCTAGGACTCCCCTATAGCCTCCCGTGCTGCGAGCCACCGATCTCCGGCATTACCTCGCCACCGGCGACCCCACTTCTTCCTCCCGTAACACGGCTCTCTACCGTGTGGGCCCAACATGTCAACGGCTAACACCTCCCACATGCACACACAAACACCACCAAGTGGCCCCGCATGTCAGCACATGTGTAATTCAAAAATTGGTTGAAAAAGGAAAAGACGCTTTATCTGATTGAAAGCGTATTTTTGATTTTCCAGTATTTTCAAAACCGAACACATTCAAACCTCAATAACTTCTGCAATATATAGCTCCAAATCCAGTAAAACAATTTTCTAAAATAATATAAAATCATGTGGATTCTAAATATGTAAAAATATTTTAAATTTGAACTTTGTACAGAACTGCAATTCAAATTTAAACTATTGGCCTAGAACACACTCAATATAAAATTTGTGCAAATGAACTCTACATTGAGTAAAACAAATTTTAACATGTTCCTTAAGCACTCCATATCTACAAATGTATTTAATATTTGACTTATTTCAAACTAAATTCATAAGTAACTTTACTTTCTATGCACATGAGACCTGCATATGAATAATTTCCACAAATGAATATTCAAAACTAGCGAGACTAGCTTCAAAGAACCCTAGAGGTCAGGACCCTCTGATGACTACAAAGATAAAAAGTATTCAAATATGTTTTGCACTTAATTCTTTCAAAGAACCTTAGAGGTTAGGACCCTCTGATGCTGCAATGGTAAAGGTATTCAGACGGGATTTGCACTTATTGTACCTTCCTGTAATATGACTTTAAAAACTCATAACATAAGCAAACAAGTTTAAAAATTGAGAAATCAGTACTTATAATCCTTTTATCACTAGAACCATCTATTTTAATTCATATTTGAATTTGATGTTATTTGACTTCTTTTTGCTTCTTACTATTATTGCTATTGCTTTGCTTTGCGGCACACGACGTGTAGACATCGACATTCCAGACATCACCATCAATGATCTCGACTTCGATCTCAACATCAACCAATAAGGCAAGCACCTCCTTTGATCATGTTGATCCCAACATTTCAAAATTGTTTGTCAAAAATTTTATGCACACGTATATTTTCTAGTAAATTCGCTATATTATGGTATTGGTAGATTTAACCTTTATTGATAGGATTTCCTCAATAAATATTGACATGTAAACCTTGGTAACCCTAAGTTATGATTAGACATCTAATAATGTCAAAATGGTTATACTCGATTATAAATACATACATCTATTTAATATGCTTTAGAAATGGGATAACAGATGGTTGGTTATACTGTTTGTTATGAATAAAGATTTTGAACATGTTGGAAAATGTGGATACTAGTATTTTGGTATAAAAATAAAAAATAAAACTACGGTTTTGATGCAGGCGAGCAATTGGCAATAGTGAGATGTGCATGGGACTTGCACATAAATAGGGAGAGTATTCTCGTCCGGGTCGTATTAAGGACCAAACTATTGTGTAGTTATTAGGCTAAGATAACCGTACAACCACAAGTGCTGGTATGGGACGGTCTTAACTTATTAAGTTACTTAGAACTAGCTTCACACATTAGAAGGCTGTAGTAGTACGGGCATGGCAGTGTAGGATTGCTCGTAGGGGTGTTCACATAGTGGTGTGGGTGAAACACATACCAATACAACAGTGTATGCCTTGTTATGGGGTAAGGACGAGATGGGGCACAAACCATCATCGTTAGTACTGTGTGTACAAATCTGGATTTCTGCCCCCATAGCAAGGGTTTGTCGTCACCAGGCTGGTGGAAAGTTAGGTCTAGGTAATGTAACGATTATATATGATCTCTCTGTGGCACACTAAATGAAGTGTGTTAATTTGCAATGCAAATGGAGTTGATTATTTCTTATAGGTAAAGTTGTACACTCTACAGAGTAAATTTTTTTCGAAAAGCCGCACCTACGATCAAGGGCACTGCAAAGTCATCACTTAGTTAGATATTTTCATAAAAATGGATTGGAAATATTTAAAACATATATTGGAAAGTTTACATTTCAAATAATTCAGTACTATACCATGTGTTGGCAAAGATTGGTTTTAGCTGTTATGCCATGTGTTGGCAAAGGCTAGTTTTATGCCATGTGTTAGCAGGGAATGATTCGAATTGTTGCTCACGTCATGAATGACTGTGAGTTGCTATATTTATGCTTACATACTTATTATTTTATATATATGTTATATTGCTTTTACAAAATTTCGTTTGCAATTTATTATTCAGTATTTACAATTGAAATTGGTTTTATGCAAAATAACCGTAAACCTTGTTGTTTTTTTAGGTGAAGATTTAGATTTCTCCTACGAAACAATTTAACGCAGGTTACGGGTATTTCAACGATGAAGTTTTCTAGGGTTTTACCTTGTCAGTTGCCTGTGAAAATTATAGGCTGAGGCAAACTACAAGATATATATGTTTCCACTGCTTATTACTTTTGGCTTGTAAAACTTTAATATATAAACAGCTTCCGCAATTATATGTAATATATAGTACTGTATGGATGTAATTTTAACATTGTGAATGTGTGTATTAGCCACTGATCATAGGACTAATATCTGTATACACACTGTACTTTCCCTGCCAAAAAAGAGGGGTCTCACACATCCTTAGGAAGTTGCATACAAAGTTTTGCGGGTGTTCAATCAGTCGACCGAAAGATTTATCAATTTTTGTTCCAAGATCTTGTTGTTTTCCTGTTCATCCCCAAGAGCCGGCACTACCACCCGAGGAGAGCAGTGGTATCGTAGATCCAGCACTACCGCCTTTCTCTTCGATTTTATTTCTCCGCGCTTAATTGTGAGTGGGGTTTTAGTTGGATCCTTTAGAGGGGGAAATTTATTGTAGTCATTTATCCCCCTCTAATCACTATTTCGATCCTTCACACCCACCCGCCATGACAATAGTCATCCAGACCTGCGTCTCTGCCTACGGCGTCTCGCCTTCAGCGGTAACCTCTGGAAGCTTCGACTCATCAATTAGCACTTTCGATTGATACTGCCTGACGTGTGCTGTGTTGAACGTGTTCCTTGCTTGAACGCCTCGATTCGTGCTCGATCGTTCACCTCCGTATGAACAGCTCATGTGTTATTCGAGTCGTTTGAACTTTGAAACGAGCAGTAGAGGAATCCATTTGGTTCGTATGTGTGTGTCAGCTCCGGGTTCGTTGCAATTTTGGGCCATGGAAGTGTGACGTGGATCTGGACCCTGGTTGGAGGTGGGGGAGTTCACAGGGGTAACATAGCGTTTGCTGTGGTTGGTGGCTGGTGGGGGAGTTCACAGGGGTAACATAGCGTTTGCTGTGGTTGGTGGCTTGGGACACATCAGGGAATCGATTATTCTTTTGCCCCGAGGAAAAGTACGAACTAATCGCATTCGAATCGCCGCAAAATTGGGCTTATGATAAGAGGAACGATAGGGAAAGGGCCAGAAAACTTGAAAACTTCTTGGATTCGGACTTGTGGATTAGCATGTCACAGTTCGGTGGACTGCGCTGTGCCTTTTCAGATCTCTGGCGTCATGGCCCTTTCGTGCGCCTGATTGAATTGTGAAGCATCAAGGACGAAATTAAGGAAGATTTTGCAGTTGATTCATTTGGTGAATCAACGAAGTTTGTGCAGAGATCATCAACAATAACTTTGAACTTTTTGGCGCTGATAATAAGCTAGGTTGCACGCACTAATGTGGTTGGCGTTGGACAAGCAAATTGCAGTTAGTATCCAGGACAAGCTGAAATGGACGAGTCGAGCATGCTTGGTTTGTCTCCTCAGTCCTCACATTAAAATAGATGCATGGTGCACGCTTTTCTTTAAATTTATACTAGGTTAATGCCCGTGCCTTGCTACGAAAAATAAATTTAGTAACAAAACATAAAGGTCAAGCAATAAAAGAAAAATGTTTTACAAGATCAAACATCTATCTTTAACGATTACAAAAGTTTTTATGGTTTATTCTTCGACATGAACTAAAACCAAATATATTATTCGTAGTATATGTTTGCTTATCATCTTATTAGAACATATTCAGAAATGATATTCTTGGTATATATTCCAAAAGATCTGAAAATAAACAGTTACATTGCAACACGATTTGGATATTATTTTGATCAAAACCTTGTCTATGATATGAGTACTTCTTTGTAGACAATATTTTTTATAAGGTTCCCGTGAGTTTTCTTAGACTTTTGGCCCTTATCCTTCTCCTTATCTGGTGAACAAAAATACAGCTTCTCAATATTTGAGTGGGGCCAAAATCTCTAGCTGAGATCCCAACTTTATGCTGCGTTGCTAACCCCATACATCAGCAAAACAGGCAGACAACCAAAAGCCAAGGTCAATCAATTCATATGTGGGCGTTCACGTCACGGATGGGCCAGCGAATGACAGCCGAAAACACCTACCCTAATACACGGGTACACCCAGCTTTCCAACTCCCAACAATGCAAACGTAAAGTACATCATTTATCGTATCAAAGTAAAATTATAAACAAATACCAGACTAATGCCGATGTTCGTACAACATTCTAGCGAAATTTCAAAATAGTTTTAAGAATGACCAATATTTGGATGTCTTCTTAGTAAACATCATCAGAAGTTCAAGATAGGAAAAATTGACGTCTTAAAAATGAAAGCAGTAACATTGAGGATGTGAAGTGTCGAAACAAGGTGCCATTCTCTTTTCTACAAGAGGAAAAAAAATACACGGGAAATCCTAAAAAACTTTCAGGATATATCTCCTGAAGGCTGCCAATACCACAAAATCCACTTGCATTAATAAATGAGATAGATCATGTGTAACTCAAATATCTCTTTTTTAGAAAATTACAAACTCAGTAGTCAGTAAGGAAATGAGAGTACAATGAATGAGCAATGACATATCAAATTCTGCCATCCCAAAACACGCAAGCAACTTCTGCCATCAACAGTTGCTGACAAAATAATTGACCATTTTGCGCTGAACGTTGGATTGCGATTGCACATGAGAATTAGCTAGCTTACCAAAGATAACGCAACGTGAGTAATGTTCTCCTATCAATTATTGATTACCCATTAGCAAAAATCAAACAGAACCAAGGGCACAGTTTACCAAACTACACATAGTTCGTGGAAATTAAAGTGGCTTGCTTACCTCGTTGACTTCCTAGTTGCAATACAAGAATTAGCTGAACATTATCTAAATTCTAATTTAGCACGACCCAAAAATTACGAGATAAGAATATAGATATTCAACAACGCCTACTCCTTTAAGCACATCAATGGAAACCACTAACAAAAATTTTCAACTTTGGTTTGACCAACGATTCAAGTGTTTCCTTATGAAGGCATTCCTGAGTTAACATTGAACTAATCATCAATCACATTTCCTTACAAATACATTGTCTAAGTTAAGCTCGCAAATCTATAATGCGTTAAATCATGCTCAAACCTCAATCACTCACCTGAAACTACGATAAATCTACTCTTCCTTCAGGCGCTTTTCAATCTCCTCCAATGCCTTAATATCCTTGTTGTACTTGCACATACGATAAATGCACCTACCCCAAAGCAAAAAAAAAAGATAAAAATCTTTTATAGAAATCACATTTATCGGACTGCACCGATGTTGAATACATGTGGCGCACAAAACAAGTCGATAAAGGTGCATCGCTTATTAGACATTTGCCACTAAGAAATCTGGGAAGAAAATCTTGGTCTAATGTGATATATAACAAAAGATTGAAATAATTACCTGCACAAAGACAAAGGTCGAGAACATGGTCTCCTGATTGAACATCAAGTGCTAAGATAGCAGTTCCGGAAGCTACATCGATTCCATAGATCTGCAAAGTATTAGAAAGATACTTAGCTTGAACCAATGGCACAGTCAAAAGAATGCATGATAAGAACATGATAGCACAGTAGCTTTGTCCGTATACCAACTTCGTTATGTTTGAGGCATTTGGTCTCTCACTTGGTGTTAAAGAATGAGGCCTAAATCTTCGTCATCAAATTTTACCTCTATAGACTCAAGGTCTGACACAATTTCTTTAAAAGCCGATAGATGTTCGACACGGAACCACCCTCTTGCAACTTGTGCGAAAACAATTTCATCTTCACATGCATTTTGCTAGTGAGGTCTTTCGACATGCAAATTGATTCCAATTTCAACCATAAAGCAGCTGCAGATTTCTCCTGCAAAATCTCTTGCAAAATATTATTTGATAAATGAAGATGAATTTGTGACAGGGCCTTACGATCTTTCCTCTTTTCTTCATCAGTCCATGATTTCTGATCTTTATTCCCGAATTTATCGAGCGCATCATCGAGGTTCGTGTGCGTGAGAACAGCTCTCATTTTCACTTGCCATAGCGAAAACCTGGTATCACGGTCTAGGAGTGGAATATCATATTTCAATGAGGCCATAATGCAAATAAATATTTAAGTGTATGGACAGAAAAAATAATAAGGCTGAAAACGAGCTTCTGTATCTCCTCTTGGAACCGAAGAAAAAAAAATTGATCTCTGCCTCGCTAGGCTTCTAGTCGAGTTGTTCCTCACGAAGCTTCTCGAGCAAAAGAAAACTTCCGGTCATAATGCTGCCCTCCTGGTCTCAAGCGATGCTTCTCCACAACAGCAAGATGAGCAAACTTCTTCACGTGAAGACCAAGCGGCAGGCGGCGGGCAGTCAGCGATGGCGCAGATTGGGCGTAGCCGGTGAACCTATGCGGCAAGGCCAGAGGGCGCTTGGGTGCGATGAAGCGTCGGCGCTGGATCCCAGGCGAGCGAGCTCGGGCGAAGAAGCCGACTCAGAGATAGGCGCCGGCTGAAGCGGTACGATTGGGGCGATCGGCGGCTTGGAGGAAGCCGCGAGGCTGACGAAGCGGCAGGATCTCGCACGGATGCCGAAGACGACGACGCGGGACGCACCAGTGAGGCGGCGCAACGAGGAGGACGGCGCCCGATCCGATCTGAAGTTTTTTTGGTGATTGATATGCTCTGATACCACTTGTTGGAAATCAATCACAAAACCCAACGAACATGAGACACATAATTTTACGTGAAAAACCCTTGTGGGAAAAAACCACGGGCACTAATCGGCAACGATCACTATATCAGGAGATGATTACAAAGGTGGCTAGGGTTGCAAATGACGACAAACCCTAAACGCTGTATACAGAGGGAATTTATAGACACGTGGAGTGACTCGAGTCTAAACGGGCCAGACCGAACAAGGCTAAAGGCGTCCCTATAGCCCAGACAGATGAATTCGGATCACAGCCCAACAATGCTGTCTGGACCCACGTGTCAGGGTGAAGGTGGAGAACGGACCAATCACCACCAACTCAAAATTAGAAGTAGTAGAGATGATAAACATGACGCATGCATGCGAAAACATTGACTCGGCACAAACAACTATTATGATCTGTAGGCTTATTTGAGAACAATGCTATACGTGGTACGTTGATGCTCATTCGAATAATTTCAGGTGACAGCCACTGATTAAGCAGGCTTGAGAGTCCATGCTGATTGAGAATTCGTAAGGAAATGTTTAATCTATGTGGAACTAATAAATTATTCTTATCAACAACTTTAGACATGTTTCTGTTTTCTCTGGCAACTGCAACGAAATCAAATAAAGGCTTCCAGGAAAGTGTGTGATTAACTGATTTATCTATGTTTTGAAGTGGTCACTGGATGGAGAAATCACTCAATGCATGAAACGAGTTGCCTGATTAATTGCGGCAATTGGGGCGGTTGGTGCGGCCGCCCCGTGTGAAGTCACCGCCACCTTTGCACTGGTGGCGGCAGAGATTTCGCCCGCGCGGTGGGTCTTCTTCGCGTCCGGGCTTGGAGCATCCGGAACAAGTGGCCGCTTGCCCGCCGCCCGATCGGTGGGGGGAGGTGCGTCCCTGATCGTCAGGGGGGCGCGCGGTGGCACAAAGGCGAGGCCGGTGGAGTCCATTGGCGGCAACAACCTGACGATCCTCAGGCGCTCCGCAGACTCCAAGTCGGCGAGTGGCCGTGCCGATGAAGGGAAGTCCAAATCAGTTGGAACCGGCGGCATGAGCCCAGAGAGCCACGTGGTGATGCGTGGCCCATCCAAGTTTCCCGCGCCTGGCCAAAGTTAGAAAAAGACTGCCGGTTGGTAGGGAGCAATACGGAAGGAGCATAAAAAGAAAAAGATGAAGACTTACGGCCGGGAAAGGTGCGGGTGATGTCGTCGTCGCCTGTGTATTGCCATGCTGGGAAAATACGGCGGCGAAGGGGGCTAAGTCTTCGGGATACAAAATCCCTAACAACCATTGCCCCAGTTAAACCGGCGCTCCGCAAGTTGATGATGCGGGTCGCCATTGCCCGGAGCTCCGCCGTCTCTTCGACGGGCGAGTTCCAGTTCTCGGTGACCGCCGCTGGTCCGGCGGGCACCCCTGAGCATCAATGCATTGTCGTCATTGACGTCTGACCATTCGGTGTGCGAGCCCTCAATTTGACTGGGCCGAAGGGGAGATAGCGAGCAGCCATCCCGTCCCGAAGACGAAAATGGCAGCTCCCCAGAAGTTCGCCGTCGGAGGAGGCGCGGCAAAGGAAAAAGTAGCGAAAAAGGGGGAGGTTTGGCATCACCCCCAAGAACATTTCGCAGAGGTGTGCGAAGATGGCGAGAAAAAGAATGGAGTTGGGGGTGAGGTGAAGATGATTGATTTCATAGAAGTGGAGGACGGTGAGAAAAAAATCAGAGAAAGGCGGTACCAAGCCCGCCATGATGCCCCACACGGTGATGATGATCTCGTCGGCGGGGCACTGTGGTGTGGGGGTCCCAGCCCGAAAGAAGAGAGGGCCCTCCGGTACGATCGTGTGGAGTCTCCCTACTGTGTAAGAATCTACGCTGGAGGGAGGAATGGAAGGCGAAGCAGGAGGAGCCATGGAAGCAAAAGTGACAAGAGGCAAGAAAAGCTTAGAGGAAGAAGACGAAGTTTACAAAGAGTACTAAAAGCGTGAACTGCCTGGTGCGGATGGATCTATATGTATCCCCCACTCGCACCGACGGTTCACGAAAGGACAAGGTTGTGCGCCGTTTCGGGTCCCAAGGAAAATCAATGGATGCGGGAAGGAATCGAGGCGGTCGCATCCTGATGAGTGGTGGCCCCATGTCGTGCCCCGAATCTTCGCGGATTCGGACACTCTGTGTATTCCGTACTAGTCCAGGATCACGCTAGTACACACAGGATAAACAGGTTGAAGTATCACAATCATACACAACGGAAATAAATAATAAGTACTTCAAACATTAATAGTAACGAGTTACAAGGCCTTACGGCCACCTTACATTACTTCGCCACGCAGGGCGATAAATATCAAGTAAACAGGTTTATCAGCGGAAGCAAAAGTAAAGCGATGAACTCTTCATGACCACAGGCTACTGAGTGCGGCTCAACCCCTTAATCCTCCTGGCCTTCGACGAACTCTTCATTCCAAGCTGGCACGGCTTCTTCTTCTTCTGAGGTTTTTGTCGATGCAAGGGTGAGTATACAACATACTCAACAAGTCATGCACAATGCAGACTATTACTATATGCAAGGCTTATTCCAAGGAAAGGCTTAATTGGTTATTTTGCATAAAGCAGCATTTCTTTTGATAGGTAATCCTATTAGATTAAAAGCGATAAGATCAATAATATTTAATAATTAATTTCTCAATTCTTTTCCAAGAGTTTGGCACACTGACCCTAATTTCCTTCACATGACTTTTTGGCACACTGACCACCCATTCCACATTTTCATTTTGAAAATCTAACCCTTATTTGTAATCACCGAGCAATGTCGAGATCATGACACGGCTATTCAATAGATTCACACACACTCTGCAGAGGTCAGACACTTTACCCACAGGATCTGATCGTTCACCACATAGGCGATTGATTGTAACAAAGTCTTTCAGAGACTAACACTTAGCGATGATCCTCTCGATTGCCTTCCTAACACTTCCTCACACAGAGCCAAAGTTTAGAACAGCACATACCGTTAGATGGGTACCAAGCGCGAAGACAGTGCACGCCCCCGACGGTTACATTTTTGGTGTGCTGTCACCCCGAGGTATCAAAGGAAAGATATTAGAAACCTACTTAACTAGGTCCGTCCCATTCCAGACAAGTGGTTGTACACGGAACTCAGCTCAAAGGCTCGCAAGGTTAAGTCCTTAATTGTCCCGGGTAAGACAACCATTTTATACATCTCGGCACACAGCCTTCACAATCTTTTCATACATCCCATTGCCACACAGGCCCACCTGGCACGAAGCCTTCTTGCCACTTGCCCCGGTTCAAAACATTTTCCCACCCCACTTTAAACTTAAGCAACACATGCCATTTTCCACATCAGTTCATGAATAGCACCACACAGGTCACTATCCCAGCTCCAATTCATGACATCATCACATTTTCCAAAATGCGTTCCATAATTGTTTAGTCAATATTCATTTGATATTTGAAAGTCATTCCACGATACAAGCGAGGCTAAGCGACTAATCACGGTCTAGCCTCCGTGTTGGCATCATATTAGCATCCAACATATTTAAGCATCTTAGGGTGGACAAGGTTTCAGGGCATATAAACATTTATAATCAAGGTGGCATAACAAGTTTGGCTTTTAACTACCATTTCCCAATTTAATCAATAGTGGTTGTACTTAACATAGCATGCAATATGGAAATCAAAATATACTTTTAAAACTAGGCGCGAAATGATCAAAGCATGACTTGCCTTCGAAGAGGAGTTGGTTCTGGTCGAGGTTCTGCGACGGGTCTTCAAATTCTCCCTCGGCGAAACCCGGCGACTCGGAGTCTACTCGGTACAAGCAAACACACAACAAATATATAATACAGACAGCAAACAATTCACTAAAATTAAATAAAAATCACCAATAAATAGTTCACATTTTTACAAATTTTTGGGCACTGGAATCACTCAAATCCGAGTTAAAATGCGAAAGTTATAGCCTTTACAATATTCTGAAAATTCATAAAAGAATAAACCGAATTAATCCTCTATTTTCCACCGATTTTTCCGGCTATTTTCTCTCGGCTCGACACGTGTCGGCACCAGAGCGAACCACGTCGCCCTCGGCCACTGACAGGTGGGCCCGGATGACGTCACGCTGACGCCAGCACGGCCGGCGGTCCACCCACTGACGTGTGGGCCCGGTGAACAGCGCCCGGCCCCACATGTCGGTGACTGACACGCGTCGAGGAATTATCCGGCCACGCATGCACGATTTCCCGACCGTCGGATTCGGATCAGACGGCGCAAGAACTAACCGAGCGGTTCATCGTTAACGGACTCGTGGCCTCACCTCGGCGTCGGATGATGATCGGGCGGTACGTGGGAGCTCGCGAAGAGTCGAAGAAGAGGCGGCGCTTCGTTGCGGAGTTGGAGAAGATGACACGGCGACGGCGTTTCAGGCTTCTCCGGTCGGAAGAAGTAACCACACGGATGCGTCTTGGCTTGGTGAACTCGGAGGTGGTCTTGACGGCAAGGGAACAGACGGAATCTGGCGGGCACTGGCGAAAACCGAAGCGGGAAGAGTGTGAACTCTGGCGAGCTCGAGAGGGCTGTGGTGCACGAGAGGATGCACGAGAAAAGGTCTGGAAGGGAGAGAGTGCTGAGCTCAAGATGTACTTCAACTGCCGGACTCGTCTCGAGGTAGCGCAAAATCTCGACAAGATCTCCGGCAACGGCGAAGCGGCGGTGCCTGCAAGGCGCTCCCTCGAGGTCGTCCGGCCACATCGGCCGTCCGTCGGGAATCAAGGCATGAGTGACGCGTCGATTAGGGTTTAGCGCCAAGACCACGGTGTTGGGCGGCCAAAGATCAGTAGCTAGCGAAATTCGGGTTTCTGAATAAAAATAAAGACAGAAATTCAAAGTAATTATTTGGGGCACTAAAATATAGAAAAACTAGAAAAATTCTAGAAAATATTTTGAGCATTTTGAGCCTAAATAAAATATTAGTTTTATTTTTGATAATTATAGTTTCTGATATTTAATTTCTCAAAGAAAAATGATATAAATAAAATCCAATTAAATCCAATAAATCCCAGAAAAATTAGATAAATTCCATTAAATGCAATTAAATGCAATTAAAGGTTGATTAATTCATAAAAATTCAAATAACTCCAAAATTTAAAATCTGGCCAAAATTCGGGACGTTACACCCCATCCAAGAATGCACCGGCATTTAATGTAAGGATTTTGAAAGACTCGATGTGCGTTCTTGGGTGGGGCTAGACTCTTGTCGGCGATTATACACGGGTACCCTCTTCGCCACACAAAAGCGTCGTGCCCACGTGGCGATCGACAATGGTGGGTGTTTACACCCGTCTACGTAACGTCGATCCACGTGGGCGTGAGCAGCAGTGGCGACCACGCCGCCGCCGGCGCCAAATTTCACGTGGCGGCTTTGGCGGCGGTTGGCGAAAGCACGCCCAGCCCACCGGGTGTCGGTCCACGTGGCGCGCGGGCGAGCAGGTGGGCGACCACGCCCTGCTCGCCCGGCGCCCGGCCACGTGGCGGCTTTGGCGGGCGGTTGGCGAAAGCACACCCAGCCACCGGTGCGGTCCATGTGGCGGCGGCGAGCAAGTGGGCGACCACGCCGCCGCCCGGCGCCCAGCCCACGTGGCATGCGGGCGAGCACACCTCGTTTGCTCCACTGCCATGCAAAAGGGTGGAATGCGGTGGCTTCATCCTGAAGTTTCCTTCGCCGCGTCAGTGTCGAGAGCGAACTGCTTTGTACCTGCATGTCGGTCCCAAGGAATTCTGCTACAAGCCCGTTCCTCTGACGCCTCTCACCTACCTATCACAGAGAGGTCACATTCCGGAAGAACCGAGCGAAGGCATGCGCTGGCATTAATTAGCGCCGAAGGAACGGGACAGCGCATAAAGGTGTAATAAATGCATGTAAGATAAACATGATGACATCCCTCCTCTATCTGACTCGTGTAAGCCCGGGCATATAAGGGCACTTGAGAGCATACGATGAGGGGGGGAGAAAGAGAAGAGAGAAGGTAGACTCAACAGAAGAGCTGGTCACCAACAAGCTCTGTAACCAAGCCCAAAATACTCAATCCAAGATCAAGCAGGAAGTAAGGCTGTTACCCTTCTTCATGGGGGCCTGAACCTAGGTAAAATCGTGTGTTCATCTGGATTTTAGACTCTAGAACTCGTTAGTGTGAGAGGTGCTGGGGTTTCCATCTGTTAGGATTCGCCGGCTACCAAAGACACCCCCTACCGAACCAAACCCGGTCTGTAGACTTGGGCCTGTCAGTTGAAATACACCGACACCAGGCGACATTAATATTGATGCCATAATCGTCCCTACTTTGGACGATTTGACTCCAGAGCAGTGCAAGGAAATTGAAGATCGAAAAGCTGCCTTGGAGGAATTAATGTTGGGCTGCTATCAGAAAACTCGACGAGGGGTCACGCAGAAGATGGCGCTTCCAACATTGAATCCGCTTGGCGAAGCTGGCGTCGTGGCGACTCCGGTAAGCCGATATCTTCTGGCTCAAGCTGAATTGTCCGCTATAATTGAGCAATCTGTGCATCATGCATTAATCAATCAATCATCGGCCTTGGTTACGACCTTAAAATCGATGATAGAAAATAGCGTAAAAACAATCACGCATGAGTTGGCAGCGTTTGGAGTATTGCTAGATCCATTGCAGCCACTCCCAACATATCCCGTGTATTCCGTGACACAAAATGCCAACACAATAAATGTGTCGGCACCTACACCCTCACTGATGCCGACTCAACCTACTGTGTTGGCACCAGCAAATCCTCGTCCGAGTCCAGTTACTCATTACCATGCATATACTGACGTTGCAAAGTTAGATCCATCGGCGTCAGGGACTTCCTACGTCCAGTCGGCTTCTCAGCCGACTGAATTAGATAGAAGTTATAAACCCCAAGAACCAATCCAAGTTAGAAACCCGGTTCCACATAAGGTAGTTTCATATGCAGAGCCATTCGTTCCATTGCCCGAGGTCCTGGCTGCCAGAGCCGATGGGTACGAACCATGGCAACGCCAGTATCCGTCGGTTAGGACAAGCCGACCGACCGAGTTCGCACTCGAGGGGCAGGATGCTATTCATCACGATTGGCCGAACCCTGGTGCTACATCGGCCAATAGCATTAATTGGGCTGATCAGATTCTATGGTCTTGAGAGATCAATTTGGATTACAGTCCAAAGGAAAAACGATCGGCTATAGAAAGCCGTACCCAGATTATATTGACCGCATGCCATACCCCCATAATTTTAGGATTCCCGATTTTGCAAAATTTTCAGGGGATGATTCGGTCACTACCTTAGAACATGTTGGACGGTTTGTCGCGCAGTGTGGTGAAGCAGCTCAGTGCGACGGGTTAAAAATTAGACTCTTTCCTTTGTCATTGTCAGGAACTGCTTTTAATTGGTTCACAAATCTGCCTCCAAATTCGGTCCACTTCTGGAACGATTTAGAAAGCTGATTTCATGAATACTTTTTCTCTGGCAATTTAGAACTAAGGATTTCAGACTTCAGTGCTATCCGGCAAAGGTTTGGTGAGTCAGCTTCTGATTATATTAGAAGATTTAGAGAAGTGCGAAATCGATGCTTTAGTGTGGTGTTGCCCGATAATCAACTAGCCGATTTAGCATTTCAAGGGCTGATTCCCCCACTCAAGAAAAAATTTGCTGGACAGGAGTTTACTGATCTAAGCCATCTGCTTCATCGTGTATCGGCACAGGAAAACCGATATTTAAGTAAAGAATTCAAGGATAAAATTAATCTAAATGGCAATGGCAAGGATAAGGCCAAAGTAAACATGGTTGATTACAGTTCAAGTGAAACTTCTGAAGATGAAGCAGACGTGAATATAGCCGAATAGATAAAGGGTTCCAAGAAACCACTTATCTGTTCATGGCTTAAGCCGACGAGGAGTAAGTCAGAGGTTAAGTACGCTTTTGACGTATCCAAGTGTAACCGTATATTTGACATGTTATTACAAGAAAAGTTGATACGACTACCAGAAGGACATACCATACCATCGGCCGACGAGATCAAGAAACGATGATACTGTAAGTGGCATCATTCTTTTTCTCATCACACTAATGATTGTAATATCTTTCGGCAACAGATACATGTAGCCATTGAAGATGGTCGGCTCAAGTTCGCAGAAGAGCCGGCCATGGAAGTGGATGTTAATCCCTTTCTAATAAACATGGTTCAATGCTCAAGCAAAGGAAAGGAGATTGTCGACGAAAGACCTAAAGCAACGCGGCAAGTCGACATACAGTCTAGCTCAAAAGGGGAAACACTGAAGATAACAATCGGCTCACTATAAATAGAAGCCGATCAAGATGGAAAAAATTCAAGGACAGTTAAGCTGAAAGGAGAATTACAGGTCGGGCGATGGTATAAAGCCGAACGATCTCCACCTCGAAAACCAGCATTCAAACCTAAGCCGACTTTCTCACAGTTACTCGAGAAATATGAGAAGATAAGTCATCAGCAAAAGCGGCAATCTCGCCAATCAGACAACTTGCATCGGAGAAATAGCGTGTTCCGGCCAGATAATTTGTATCGGCCAGACAACATAGAAAAAGCTCATCAGAGATGCCCCTTTTGGCAATTCTGTTGGGAAAGGGGTGTGGCGTTGCCTTCTCCAAGGTTATGTCCCATGGAACATTACCCCCAGAGGGATTGGCCAAGACAATCGGTAAAAGAACGGCTATCTGGGCTGGTGCCAGATCAAACCGAGTCAGGGTATAGGAAATCGATAAAGGAAAGGCTAGGCACGCTGAACCAGGACAAGAGTGTAGAGCCTACAGAAAATCTGGCTGGTAAAATTCGTAAGCCGATTGAGCCTAAACCGAGGTGGTGCCCAACAGACTCGATCGATCCACAAATGAGCGACTTGAAGGCTCGAGGACGAGGGAGATGAGGAGGTGAAGAAGAAAAACAAAGGGATCAGGCATTCAACGAGTTAAGGCCGATAAGACCTGTTAAAAAGGAATGGTGGAAAAAGGAGCAGGTCGATGATGAGTCAGATTCTTCGGAAGACTTGCTGTCACCAATGATCCGCGATGATACTCCTCCTATGGATATCAACATGGTCTTTACTTTACCACCCGAATTCAAAATCAAAACTGAATCGGTTAAAGACACGTTCGCTCAACCATGCCTGGGTATGCAAGATGTTGTGTTTGAAAAACCACAAGACCCTCATCGGCACTTAAAACCATTGTATTTAAAGGGATATATCAACGGAAAGCCGATATCCAGGATGTTGGTGGATGGAGGAGCTACTGTAAATCTGATGCCACTCACTACTTGCAAGAAGTTGGGCAAAACCGATGAAGATCTAATCAAAACAAATATGGTATTAAATGATTTCACAGGTGACCCTACTGAAGCAAAAGGAGTGATGGTTACGGAATTAACCGTTGGCAGCAAAACTTTGCCGACCGCATTTTTTGTGATTGAAGCTAAAGGAAATTACAGTGTGCTCCTTGGGCGAGATTGGATACATGCAAATTGTTGTATACTGTCAACCATGCACCAGCTTCTTGTACAATGGAACGGAGATGAAGTTGAAGTCGTCTCAGCCGACACGTCGGCTCATATCACTATGGCTAGTTCCGACGCGAATTGGCCACACGAAGAGGCGGAGTGCATATCGGGTAAGACTTTAGATGACTGCGACTTTATATGCATTGGTAAGTCAGGGCTGATGCCGATCAGTGTTAAGCCAGGCACGTTTGATCGGGCAAGTGAAGTCTTAAGAAGATGGGGTCAGAAATGATCAAAGTCTTGCAAGACAAGGTGAATAGCTATCGGCATAAGGTAAATTCTTGTCAAGCGATCGAGGATTTCCATAATGAAAAATTAGGTCAAGGCTTCACGTCTGCCGATATGCTTGAAGAAGTCGATATAGGAGAAGGTGATAGAAAAAGACCAACTTTTGTAAGTGCAAAGCTAGGTCTAGAGTACAAAAACAAGTTGGTCGAAATACTTAGGAGTTACAGGGATTGTTTCGCTTGGGAATACTATGAGATGCCTGGGTTAAGCCGATAATTAGTGGAACATCGGCTGCCTATAAAGCCAGGATATCGGCCGTATAAACAATCTCCTCGACGTTTTAATCCAGAATTGTATGATGTGATAAAGGAAGAAATTGAGAGGTTGTTGGAGTCCAAATTTATAAGGCCTTGCCGATATGCCGAGTGGGTGTCCAATATTGTTCCTGTCATGAAAAAGAACGGGAAGCTTCGAGTATGTGTGGATTTCAGGGATTTAAATAAAGCCACGCCAAAAGATGAATACCCAATGCCTATAGCCGATATGCTCATCGATGCTGCGTCAGGTAATAAGATTATTAGTTTTCTTGATGCAAACGCTGGATATAACCAGATATTCATGGCAGAAGCCGATGTCCCCAAAACTGCCTTCAGATGCTCTGGTGCTCTGGGGTTGTATGAATGGGCCATAATGATATTCGGCTTGAAAAACGCAGGTGCCACTTATCAGCAAGCAATGAATTTGATTTTTCACGATCTAATCGGCCACATTGTTGAAATATATATCGATGACGTAGTGGTGAAGTCCAAAGATGACTGGCAACATTTGGCCAACCTAGAGAAGGTATTCCAGAATACAAGGGCTCACGGGCTAAAAATGAACCCTTTAAAGTGTGCGTTTGGCGTGTCGGCTGGCCAATTTCTTGGGTTTATGGTTCACCAGAGAGGAATTGAGGTCAATTAAACAAGAGTCAAGGCCATAGTCAATACGAAACCGCCGACATGTAAAAATGAATTACAGAAGCTGATCGGTAAAATCAATTATTTAAGACGATTTATCTCAAATCTGTCTGGTAGGATTCAAGCTTTTACACCATTGTTAAAATTAAAAGATCATCAGGATTTCGTATGGGGAGCCGATCAGCAAAAAGCTTTTGATGACATAAAGCAGTACTTAGCATCGCCACCCGTTCTGGCTGCACCAAAGAAAGGAGTCCCGTTCAAGTTGTATGTATTGGCTGAAAATGAGACTATTGGGGCAGTGTTGGCCCAAGAAATTGATGGCAAAGAGCGAGTAATATTTTATTTAAGCCGACGACTCTTAGAGACAGAAACCAAGTACCCTTCAGTAAAAAAGTTATGCTTGTCATTATACTTTGCTTGTACAAAATTGAGACATTATATATTGGCATCGACTTACGTAATAGTATGTAGAACCGATACTGTCAAGTATATGCTGTCTGCACCCATCTTAAGAGGATGACTTGGGAAGTGGGCTTACGCTCTGACCGAGTTCGATCTACAGTACGAATCGGCTAAAGCCATTAAAGGTCAAGCAATAGCCGATTTCATTACGGGACATGATACCGTGGCAGGAATGGTTGATGTGGCTCCGTGGCAGCTGTATTTTGATGGATCGGTTTGCCAGGAAGGGAGTGGAATAGGCATTGTGTTGGTTTCGCCAAAAGGGCATAGCATTGAGTTTACATATCGGCTTAATGGTCGATGCTCTAATAATCAAACCGAATACGAGGCGCTGCTCAAGGGGCTCCAACTATTAGAGAGTATCGGAGTAAGTAACATAGAAGCATATGGTGACTCATTGTTGGTCGTTCAACAAGTTAAAGGGGAATTTCGATGCAATGATGAAATATTATCGAAATATTTGGAGCATTGTTTTAGCACTATCAGCACGTTCAATTCATTCTCTATCAACCATATACCCAGGGAGATGAACGACAAGGCCAATATGCTGGCTCAGGCAGCATTGGGCTATAAGGAATACAGCTGATACGAAACACTTGACACAGTTGACAAAGCAGTGTTGTGTATTGATATGGCCGATTGGAGAGCAAAAATAAAAGCTTATTTGACGAACCCATCCAGACCTACTGAACGCAAAATTCGGCAGCAAGCGTTGAAGTACGTTATGTTGGGAGATGAGCTATACTATCGGACAATGGAATGTTTGTTTTTGAGGTGTCTTGGTGACGAAGAAGCAAAGGTGGCTATGGGAGAAGTTCATGAAGGGATTTGTGGTTCACATCAATCGGCTTACAAAATGAAGTGGATACTAAGGCGAACAAGATATTTTTGGCCGACGATGTTAGAGGATTGTTTCAAGTACTATAAAGGGTGCCAAAGTTGTCAAAAGTTCAGAAATGTGCAACTCGCACCAGCATCGGCTTTACACCCGATTATCAAGCCATGGCCGTTTAGAGGATGGGGAATAGATGTAATCGGCCAAATATTCCCAGCATCAAGCAAAGGCCATAAATTCATCCTTGCAGCCACATATTATTTTTCAAAATGGGTATAAGCCATTCCACTCAAAAAGGTCACCAGTATAGAAGCTATCGGCTTTGTCAATGAGCATATTATCCATTGGTTTGGTATTCCGCAGACGATCACAACTGATCAAGGGACTGTATTCATGTCTAATGAATTTCGAAGCTTTGCAGAGAGTTTGGGTATCAAACTGCTTAACTCGTCACCATATTACGCTCAGGCTAATGGGCAAGCCGAGTCATCCAACAAAACTCTAATCAAGCTGATTAAAAGGAAAATCGATGAAAGGCCTCGAAATTGGCATACTACATTGTCAGAATCCCTGTGGGCTTATCGACTAGCGTTCCACGGATCGACTAAACTGTCACCATATCAGTTGGTGTATGGTCAGGAAGCCGTGTTACCCGTAGAGATAAATATTTAGTCAATGCGAGTGGCAAGACAAAATAATCTATCGGCCGACGAATACAAAGAATTGATGCTATGCAATTTGGATGACTTGGCAGAATTAAGACTGATTACATTAAATCGGCTCGAAAAGAATAAGAAAAGAGTTGCAAGAGCATATAACAAGAAAGTAGTGCCGAAATCGTTTAGTGAAGCCGATCTAGTCTGGAAAACAATATTGCCGATCGGCTCTAGAGATAATCGATTTGGCAAGTGATCGCCAACATGGGAAGGGCCGTACAAGATAAATCGGCTTGTTGATGGAAATGTATACATACTTGAGACGCTTGAAGGAACTGTGTTACCAAAGGCTATCAATGGAAAAGAGTAAGTATAATCTGTTAAATAGCCGATAAAAGCATGGATTAGAACTAATCGGTCAAGCAGCCGATTAGAGAAGTAAATGAAAGGTGCCGAAGTTTCACCACTGAAGTTTCACCCAAAAGTTACATCAGCATGACAGACAAATTACGGCATAAATTACAACCCAGACCCTGGAATTCTAGCACCTAACCCCGATAGCGCTACAGTGGCCTTGGCCAAAGTCTGTGTGATGCCATAGACAAGGTCTTCATCAGCTTTAGCATTGCCGGGCACTGGGACGACCTTGGACGATTGATCCTTGACCTTTGCAATGGCCTGGCTAACATCGTTCTTCTGGTCTTTCAAAGACGAAGCCGTTGCGCTCATGGTCATGAGGTTATCGGCCAGCTGCTGGTTCACTTTGGCCAATTCTTCCTCAAGCTGCTTCTTAGCCGATTCTAGCCTTTGAGCAGAAGATTTGGCAGCCATAAGCGTTGCTGCGGCTTCATCGTACTTCTTCTTCTTGGCCTTGGCCTTAGCAACCAGCTTGTCCAAGAGACGTTGGTCGGCTTCTTGGGCTTGTCGCTGGGCTATTCTAGCATTAGCAGCATCGACCTCCGCCTTCTTCTCGTTCAAATGGCATACATTCAGAAGTGCGCTCATGGCTTCAGCGGGGAGGTCAGCTTCAACAGCGGCCATCGCATCACGGATAGGCTGGCAGATGGCTAGAATAGCGGCTTCCGGTTAAGTTATCTTAGAAAACAGGCGATTCAGCCTTTCTTGCATATTGGGAGCTGATTTGACTACCGAAGCCGACGCCTCCATAGATATATCGATAATCTTTCGAATGTCGGCGGGATAGTCATCCGTTGCCATCACCTCTGGGTCGACCAGCTCGTCCAGGGTGAAGCCAATAAGGTTGGATAAATCGTCCAGTACGGGCTCAAACGTAGGAAGAGCCGACATAGCCGGTGACGGAGGAGTTGGAGGCTTCGATGTCACAGGCAGTTGGGCCGAAGTCCCTTGGAGGTCAGCCAAAATACCAGCCACCTGGACTGATGTCGTCTGCTGCATAAAAACAGATTGATTAGAATTGGAAAAGAGCAAATCCAGGAAGGAAAAGCGCAAACACCAAAGTTACCTAAACAAAAGCTGATGTTTGGGGGGAACTCTCAGCGCTTTGTTCTTTGCACTTCGGATGCTTCTTGGAAGGTATCTTGGTGGACTAGGGTTTTTCTGAAAACAAACCACGGGATCAGCAACAATGGAAGTGTGAGAGATATTTGTCAGCTAATAAAATACTTACTCGGCAGTCTTTCCTTCTCAATCTCCGATAGTGACGGACTTTGCACACGGAGATTGCCGGAAGTGTAGCTAGTCAGACCAGTTGACTGGTGCGGCCGTTTCCCTTTCGACCCACTCTCCGATGGACCCGCAGCAGTGTTCTTGTTAGTTGGAACATCCAACAGGAGCAGTGAGTTGGTTAGTCATTGAAGAACACAAACCAAAGACGGATAGGTAAAAGGATTTGTTTTCAGAAAAAGCCGATACCTCTACAGCTACCGACGAGTTAGTATAGCCTAAGGAACTATCCTCGCTTGAGCTACTGTTGCTGCTGGAGACAACCGTCGACTCATGATAATCTGGTAGGAATTTATTTATAATGGCCGACGGTGAACGATCCAAGTAACGGGCTTCTGCTATTAATGACCACCAAGTGGAAAATTGACTGGCTCGACGGGAGTTCAGGAAGAAATGTGGCAGATTGGTAACCTGAAGCTCATCGGCTATCTCTAGAACTATTTCCGCCGATGTTACATTCCTCACCCTGGCCCTAGGTTGAAGCCGATCGAGAAGAGGCATGCAAGGGATCACTTGACCAAAACCCAATTGGCGGGCATAAACTGAAGGGTGATAGAATTCATATGAAGGCTAGAAAGTTCTGTTTCTAGAATTTAACCCAACATGAAGAATGCAAGGGGAGATGAAAATCTGATAAAACTTCAAGGTTGATTCCGGCATAGACAAACTGTCGGCATCTAAATGAAGAAAGGAAGGCCATTGGAAATCGGCTACATTGCTATAAGCGAAAAAGTCTTGTTGGCTAAAGACCACATTGTCCAAATTCAAGAAAAAGGATAAGTACTTCTTCAAGCCAGCAGGAGTAATCTTGGTGTCGCCACTAGAGACATTATGAGCCTCTCCCCGTGTGATCGGCTAGCCCTGTACTGCGGGATGGTGTTTTCAGGATAGTCTTCGCAGGGAAAGGCTTAATCTTCTAATGGCTCAGAAATAAGTGATCGACTAAAAATACTATACAACCATAACTGAATGAACCACAACGGGCCCCCAACATTGCCGACAATGAACTCGGCAAAACCAGAAAAAAGCCGACTCGGATGATGTGCATCATTTGATAAACGGCACCTAGGAACATCTTTCCAAAAGCGAGCCGACGGCCTTCTATCAGTTGCTCCGCTACCAGCTGATAAACTTGAGTTGGACCAAGAGAAGCCCCGTAGAATACAAATCTTTCTAGCCATAAGTTCAAGAATGCCGCATGCTCCTCGTCCGATACTAGTCCATTCACCTTGTTATTATGCTGAATATACTTCGTCCATCCCTCGCCCATGGATTGGATCAATTTAAATCTGGGCTTACCACTAAAGGCCGATACTTGATCTCCATCGGGCCTAAGGTAGCATAATTCGGCTACATCCAGGAGAGTCAGACCGATTGGACCAGGGCGGAAAAGGAAGGCGTTGAAAGTATCAGACCAAAAATAACATGCCGTGGCCACCAAGGGCTCATTGGCTTCTGGATTGGCTAAGCTTAAAGGGAGGCATTCGGCTATGCCCATTCTTTCCCATTCAGATCTCTTCTGGGCCGATACTCGTATATACCAAGTTCTCCATCCTCTAAATGCTGTCGGCCAAACTCTAAAACTCTTTCCCCACTCTTTTACATTGTAACCTTTTGCCGATAAAGGGAGCATCGGGATTTCCTCGTGAATTACCGTATCGGCAGTCAAATTTCCTGCTGGTCCTAGATAGTATTTGTAGGATCGAAATATACTGATCTAGCAATCAGAGGGGGGGTGAATGATTGCGTGGAAGCTAAAATCAAAATTTTGCCTTTTGAAACACCCCAAACAAACTCAGATTGCTTAATTTGTATTCAACAAGAATCTTATTGCATCAGACCAAATTTGCACATGTATGCTGGACCAAACTTCGCCTCGGACAGAGAGTTGCACGTGTATGACGGACTAAATTTCTACTGTAGCAAAGGAGTTGCATGTGTATGACGGACTAAACTTCGCCTCTGATATGTGTATGACGGACAGAATGAAAACAGCCTAACACACGTTCACTAAAACAATAATTCCCGAAGATCCAACCGTTGGAATGATGTGAAATTTTAACTGCAGAAACTAGACTTGATTCTGAAGCAAACCCAAAAAGAATCAACTCAATCAGACCTATGAATCTAGAGTTATGTCCCTCGCAAGACAGCTGAAACAAATTCCGATCTAATAACGACGGACCAAATCAGACCAGTGACGGACAAAACTTAAAAACAAGATTACTGAATCAGATGATGATGGAAATTGATTTCAAAAGCTATGACGGACCAATCTTCGATGCAAGATCAACAAGAACATGCCAACTAAAACCAGCCACCAAAGAAAAAACACGGGAGTTTTTCTTTGCATGCATAGCCACGCCAAGACGATCATGAAAGTACTTTCCACCGCCCATTGAGAAGAGCAAAATCTCTTGCCGAAAACGTCATACCGCCAAGAGCAAACACAAGAAAACTTTCTAGAAGATTAATTTTTATTTCATTGTCTAAAGTACTCCAACACAAGAGTACAAACCCTAAAACCAAAAACGCCAAAGAATAGACGGGGACATCTCCACCTATTTATACTGAGTAAAACAGAGGATTGAATACAACTCCACTTCCAACATGGAAAGAGTTCATATTCATCTCAATCCGCCCAACATGACCAAAAACAACTCTTGCACGCATGCAAGAACAGAGAGATTGAATACAACTCCACTTCCAACATGGAAAGAGTTCAGTATCTATCTCAACTTGGCCCAACATGGCGAAAACAATTCCTTGCACGCATGAACAGCCCCCTGCTGCAAATACGTGACTAACCGACCTCCATGTGCATGTTCTCTAGCCCAAACGCCCCGCATGACATCCTCGACCACCAAGACCTCGGTTCCTCCTCGAACCTAGTCTCGAACCTCGATTCCTCCATGAACCTAGTTCCAGTCACGTCATCGACCACGTTCGCCCTCGAGCAACACCTGCACATGAATAAACAAAAACGAGTCCGAGCACAAGTCCACGACTTGACTCAAGGTTAATCCATGCAACTACTCACACGAGTGCATTGCATCAAGCAAAACCATTATGCTATCACCAGCATAATAAACATATCAACATAGCACATGCACAAGCACCACACATGTTATAACCAAAATCACTTTTACAATGCCAATTTCACCATTCAACCAATTTTTCATCACATGATCTCACAATCTCCCCCTTGATGAAAACATTGGCAACACCATTTTGGAAACGAATATTGGCATTCACCTCACAATGGCAACACCATTTTTAAAAGAAGTAAAGTGACCAAAAGAAGAAGAACAAAAATCTCCCTTTATCTAAAAAGAAATCTCCCCCTATCAAAAAGAAAGACTCCCCCTAACAGAAAGAAGAAATGTGTGTGTGAATGTGCAATGTGTGACCAAAAATTTCTCCTTTTGACTCCAAAATTTCTCCCCCTTTGACAATGGGTTCATCAAGAATGCAAAAAGAGAGCAAAAGAGAAACTTCTCTCCTTTTATGTTTGTTGTTTTCCTTTTTTTTATGTACTGAGCATTATGAATCATGCACAAATGTAATAACTTGATCACCAAGTCATGCTATCAATAGTATTTGCACCCTTAAATCTGCACATAAGCAAATGTAGAGTAAGCATAACTAGAAATCAAGTACTATTAATGATTTTTGCATGGCATGATCTCCTTTCTCAACAATCTATAACCTGAAAACATTGAATTTTTGTGCACTTTATTTGTGCTTTGAAAAACGATTCATTACTTGATTGCAACAATAACAATTGCAAGGAATTACATGCACCATCAGCCTTACTTTTCAACCATGCCAAGCAATCACAAGCTTAAGGTTTCATGGTTTCGGTCATACACAACCTCTTCCAAGTTCATATCAAAGTGCAATGATAAGCAGTCTCGTAAAGAAGAAGTGCGACAGTACATAACCTTGATCTTGCTTTTATCAGCAATCATTTTTTTTTGCTTTAGCACTTGACTTTTCATATTTAGCATTTTTTCGAGCAGGATCAAGATAGTCAAGAAAGTTCAACCATGACAAGATTTAATTCAAGTTGTCATTCCATTTAAAAAGTCATGACATAAACTACACCATATATGTATAAACATAAAGTTGCAAAGACCTTGTAGCATAAACATGGCTTCAAATGACATATGTGTATGAAATACAATGCTCAATACCTTTTTATTGTTTTTCATTTTTTTTGTTTTTCATTTAAGAAACACATAAAATAAAAAGTATGTTACAAAATTTACAAAAACTTCAAAAACTCCCCCTCAAAAATATCCCATCGGATGAACCAACCCAAGTTCTCCCCGAATAAAAGCAAAAGCGAGAAGAAGACAAAGGTTTTGTGAAAATGTACGCCAATTGATGTTCAAGTATCCACATGATGAAGCACAATATTTCCCTTTTCTACATGATCTCTAAGAAAGTGAAATCGATCTCAATGTGTTTTGTTCTAGAATGTTGCACAAGGTTCTTAGCAATGCATATTGCACTAGTGTTATCACACAAAGAGGAACACTATCCAAATTAACCCCATAATCTTTAAGTGTAGCTACTATCCAAAGAATTTGAGAACAACAACTAGCAAAGACCATATATTGATTCAGCAGTTGATTGTGCAACAGAAGATTGTTTTCTAGATGACCATGCAATAAGTGAATTACCCAAGAAAAGACATGAGCCAGATGTGCTTTTTCTATCAATTCTACAACCTCCAAAATCAGCATCAGAGAATGCTCTTAAACTAATGCATGAGGAAGCAGAAAGCCATATGCCAAAATCTTGAGTGCCATGAAGATACCTGAAGATCCACTTGACAGCTTGTTGATGAGAAACACGTGGAGAAGCTTGAAAACGCGCACACAAGCACACAGCAAATTGAATATCCGGCCTTGATGCAGTGAGATATAATAGAGAGCCTATCATGCTTCTATACTCTTTTTGATCAACAATCTCACCATCTTCATCCGGATCAAGTGTGCAAGTGCCTCCCATGGGTGTCATGATCGGTTTGCAGTTTTCCATCCCAAAGCGACGAAGCAAATCTTTTGTGTATTTACTTTGATGAACAAAGGTACCTTCCTTCGTTTGTTTCACTTGCAGATCCCAAAAAGTAAGTCAACTCACCCATCATGCTCATCTCAAATTCCTTTCTCATGGTTTTCAAAACTTAGACACTAAAACATGAGAGGAACCACCAAAGATAATATCATCAACATAAATTTGGACGAATAGTTGATCATTACCTTGCTTGAGTAAAAAAAGAGTTTTGTCAACCTTTCCCATTGTAAACCCATTTTCAAGTAAAAAGGTTTTTAGCCTATCATACCATGCTCTAGGGGCTTGTTTTAATCCATACAAGGCTTTGGACAATTTGAACACATGATCAGGAAATTTGGGATTTTCGAAACCAGGAGGTTGCTTAACATATACTTCTTCATTAATATAGCCATTAAGAAAAGCACTTTTCACATCCATTTGATACAATCTAAAACCTTTAGATGCAAACAAATGCTAAAAGAATTCTAATGGCTTCAATTCTAGCAACAGAGCAAAGGTTTCATCAAAATCTAAACCTTCAACTTGAGTAAATCCTTGAGCAACCAATCTAGCTTTATTCCTGACAACAACACCATCCTCACTTTGTTTATTTTTGAAAACCCATCTAGTTCCAATTATATTAAAATTAGGAGGAGGTGGAACAAGCTTCCAAACTTTGTTACGCTCAAAATTCTCTAATTCCTCATGCATGGCATTGATCCAAGATTCGTCAGTTAATGCATGAGATATATCTTTGGGTTCAAAAGAAGCAACAAAAGCGAGTGAGCATGAGAATCGAAGCAATAAACCTGGATCGGGTGACTCTCTCATTCAAATCTCCAATCATCTGTTCGGTGGATGTTTCTTTTGAATGTGCAAAGGAGCCGCAACTCTAGAAACTTCTCCTTCTTCTTCGTTTTCAGCATGTACGTAAGATGTTGTTGCTTGAGGATGCTCTGTTGTAGGTGATGTAGTGGTAGGTGCGAAAAAGGTAAAATTTGGTTGTGCAATAGGAATCAACACTTCATCCTCAACATCGGCATCATCATCAACAAAAATACTCTCCCCGAACATATGCACTGTTCTGCATCAATTGGACTAGTGCGGACTAGCCTCATCGAAAGTGATTTCACGTGTTTCTACAATTTTGCTAGTCTCTAAAACAAGTGCACGATAACCACGTGTATGAGCAGGATATCCAAGAAAAATGCCATCAGTTGATCTAGCTTCAAATTTATCAAGATTTCCAGATTTCAAGACAAAACATTTGCATCCAAAAACTCTGAGATGAGATACATTAGGCCTATGACCAAAACGAAGCTCATAAGGGGTCTTACCAAGCTTCGATCTCAAAAACACTCTATTAGAAACATAGCATGCGGTTGAAATTGCTTCAGCCCAAAACTTCCTAGGAGTGTGATGTTCATCAAGCATAGTCCTAGCCATCTCTACCAAGGTTACATTCTTTCTTTCAACTACACCATTTTGTTGAGGCACTCTAGGTGATGAATATTGATGATCAATTCCTTTTTCAATACAAAAGTGATCAAAAGAAGAATTCTTGAATTCAGGTTCCATTATCACTTCTAATAGCTCTAAGTGCTCTGGGTGATCAACAGATAATCTAGTAACAAGACTTCTAAAATGACTAAAAGCCTCATCTTTAGATACCATAAAATAAACCCAAGAGTATCTAGAATAATCATCAACAATGACCAAGACATACCATTTGCCTCCAAAAGATTGAACTCGAGAAGGTCCAAGCTGTGTCAAGATGTAGTAGCTGTCTGGAGCATTTGTCATCACCATGGTAAGAGGTGGATGTGAACTGCAGTCATCTTACCATGTCTACAAGAAGAGCATACTAAATCGCTATCACCATTAAGCTTAGGCAAGCCACGAATGAGATCTAAACCACTAACCCGAAGTTAGATGATCAAAACCAACATGACCAAGTCTACGATGCCAAAAGAATAAATCTTTAGAAACATTGGCAACTAGACACCTATGCTTAGAAGAAAGTGACACATCAAAATCAGCTTTAAAAACTCTCCCAAACCGTGAAATCCTCGAGCACAAGGTCTCTGAAGCATCTAAAACTTTGCATTCACTTTTCTTAAAGCATACTTCAAGATCCTCATCAATCATTTATAAGCAGACAACAAGTTGTATTTCAGATTTTCAACTAAGGCCACATCCTTGAACATAAACTTGTCATTTACCTTTACTATACCTTTTGCCACAACAGAGTAGAAGATGCATCTCCAAAAGTAACACTTTCATTTCGAGATGCACGAGTGAGGAGGAGAACCAATTTTGTCACCGGACATATGGCGTGAGCATCCGAATCAACTAGCCAAATGTTCTCCTTCCTCTCGCGAGAAGCCTACATAAAATCGAGAAAATGTCGAGGCCTCGATCTTGGGATTAGAAATAAAGCATTTAGGAATCCGAGATTGAGACACACAACAGTAGGCATAACTTTCTGAGTACATTTGTTCACAAAATCGAATTGCTCTTTCCGTGTTTCTTGCAAAGAAAAGGTGTTTGCATCACCCTAGGCACAAAATGAGGAGTGAAATGTGCCTTCCTGAAATTAGACCTAGCCTTAGCCTTTTCTTTCTTTTCTTTGTTTGGCTAGCCTAAAGCAAAAATCTACTAAGTGTCCATCTCTACCACAATGAGTGCAAGTATACTTAACATGATGTTTAGCATTAGAAAGCAAGTAGCTTTTGCATTCATCATAGTAGAAGATAACACACCAGCAAACTTGAAAACAGTTTTCTTAGGCTCATTGACAATTTCGAATTTTCCACTTTCAAGTGTCTTCACAACAGTTGGAGCATGTGATTTATGATGAGCATAAAAACCTAAACCTTTGTGATGCGTACTGACTTTTGATTGATCCAAAATCATGTTTAGGTTTTTCTTTCCAGTAGTGAACCGTTCTAAAGATTTTTCCAAGTAATCAACCTTTTGAAAAAGAGTTAAACAGTTATTACATAGAACGTCCACTTTTCCTTTCTGTTTGCGACAAGTTGAGCATGAAAGAACTTCATGAGTGAGCATAGCAATTGTCATTTGAGAAACCCTAGCATTTGCATCATGCAACTTCAATTCCAAAGATAGCACATTTAGAACAATGAGTTGTATCATGCAAATCAACAGTTGAACAGACTAGCATTTTTCACATGTTTCTCATTTTCTTTCTTTTCAAGCATTGACTTGCTCTAATAAAGAAACATGTTCTCTCCTAAGCACAAGAAGCTCATTTGTATATTAAGTCACATGATTTGCAAGCATCATCATCAGAATTAAAGATTTAAGTCTAGCAATTTCAGCATGCAAAGATTCCACAAGAACATCATGTTTCTTAATCTTTTTGTCGCGTTTGTCAAGCAATTTTCCAAGACGAGCAACAAGAATAGCTAAATCATCGTGAAGAAGGTTCTACCTCATTGAAGTCATTGTCATGATCTTCCTCGGTGAAGCTTCCATCACTTCTAGCCATGAGACACAATCTGTCAAATCATGCTTGCTTGGAACCATTGTGTCATCCTCAACGCTCTCTGAATCCACATCACTTAAGTTCACTTGTTCAAGAGCGAAAGAACCCGATGAACAACCTTTTGTTGATGAAGCTCTTTTTCTTTCTATCACTTGGTGAAGACTTCTTCTTTTCTTTTCTTCTGTCATTGTCCTTCTCCTCCCTTGATGCTTTACCTGCAAGCTTAGGATAATTTGATCTAATGTGATTGAGGTCACCACACTCATAACATCTTGGAGGACCACCACCAACTCTCTTTCTCATTCTCACATTCTGCAAAGCTTTGTTAAACCGAGAAGAGAGTAGTGCCAAATCTTCTTCAGAACCTCTTCGATCCGCTCATCGGTTAGTGAAAACAAAGAGGACAAAGCAAAGCTTGAAGAAGTATTGTTCATGCTAGATTGAAGTCAAGGCAATTGATTTATGATCTGTCTTCCTAGCAAGAACATCCAACTCATGAGTTTTTAATTTAGAAAACAAGACATCTAAAGTGAGTGAACTCATGACAAGAGATTCTCTAATAGATGTGACTTTCATTTCCCAAATAGACATGTCTAATGCACCAAGTAATTGTCTAGCATTTGTAGCCTCATCAAAGAAAACTCCAACAAAGACGCAAATTGCTAAGAATTTTATTGAACTGCAAAGAAATCATCTAGAGGCTCTCTAGGCTTCATCTCAAATCGCATGTATTCCTTCTTATAAATATCTTGCCTAACCTCTTTGACAGTGTTAGAACCTTCATGATAATCACAAAGAGATTTCCATACCTCATATGCAGATTTGAGATGAATCACACGATCAAAATCACTTCTTCCTAGTCCTTGGATGATCAAGTTCCTTGCTTTGCTATTTGCTTCAACATGTGTTCGATTGGTGTCATTGACTTCATCATTCTCGTGAACATTGTATGGCTTGTAGACCTTTTCCCAAATTGCAAAACCCCGAGCTTGAATATATGCCTCCATCTTTGCTTTCCAAAACGAAAATCAACACCATCGAAAACACAAGGTTTTGTCGAATACCTATCCATCGCTACGGTTTCTAATCACCGGTTAAGATTAATTAGAAAAAGAACTAGGCTCGATACCACTTGTAGGATCGAAATATCCTGATCTAGCAATCAGAGGGGGGTGAATGATTGCGCGGAAGCTAAAATCAAAATTTTGCCTTTTGAAACACCCCAAACAAACTCAGATTGCTTAATTTGTATTCAACAAGAATCTTATTGCATCAGACCAAATTTGCACATGTATGCTGGACCAAACTTCGCCTCGGACAGAGAGTTGCACGTGTATGACGGACTAAATTTCTACTGTAGCAAAGGAGTTGCATGTGTATGACGGACTAAACTTCGCCTCTGAAATGTGTATGACGGACAGAATGAAAACAGCCTAACACACGTTCACTAAAACAATAATTTCCGAAGATCCAACCGTTGGAATGATGTGAAATTTTAACTGCAGAAACTAGACTTGATTTTGAAGCAAACCCAAAAAGAATCAACTCAATCAGACCTATGAATCTAGAGTTATGTCCCTTGCAAGACAGCTGAAACAAATTCCGATCTAATAACGATGGACCAAATCGGACCGATGACGGACAAAACTTAAAAACAAGATTCTTGAATCAGATGATGACGGAAATTGATTTCAAAAGCTATGACGGACCAATCTTCAGATGCAAGATCAACAAGAACATGCCAACTAAAACCAGCCACCAAAGAAAAAACACAGGAGTTTTTCTTTGCATGCATAGCCACGCCAAGACGATCATGAAAGTACTTTCCAAATTACGATCAAGAAGAGCAAAATCTCTTGCTTAAAAGCGTCTGACCGCCAAGAGCAAACACAAGAAAACTTTCTAGAAGATTAATTTTTATTTCATTGTCTAAAGTACTCCAACACAAGAGTACAAACCCTAAAACCAAAAACGCCAAAGAATAGAGCGGGGACATCTCCACCTATTTATACAGAAGAAAACAGAGAGATTGAATACAACCGCACTTCCAACATGGAAAGAGTTCATATTCATCTCAATCTGCCCAACATGACCAAAAACAACTCTTGCACGCATGCAAGAACAGAGAGATTGAATACAACTCCACTTCCAACATGGAAAGAGTTCAGATCTATCTCAACTTGGCCCAACATGGCGAAAACAATTCCTTGCACGCATGAACAGCCCACTGCCGCAAATACGTGACTAACCGACCTCCATGTGCATGTTCTCTAGCCCAAACGCCCCGCATGACATCCTCGACCACCAAGACCTCGGTTCCTCCTCGAACCTAGTCTCGAACCTCGATTCCTCCATGAACCTAGTTCGATCACGTCATCGACCACGTTAGCCCTCGAGCAACACTCGCACATGAATAAACAAAACGAGTTCGAGCACAAGTCCACGACTTGACTCAAGGTTAATCCATGCAACTACTCACACGAGTGCATTGCATCAAGCAAAACCATTATGCTATCACCAGCATAATAAACATATCAACATAGCACATGCACAAGCACCACACATGCTATAACCAAAATCACTTTTACAATGCCAATTTCACCATTCAACCAATTTTTCATCACATGATCTCACAGTATTGATTGTCACTTTCTGGAATCGGAATTAGTACCTTAGAAGAATCCATTCAAGCTGATCGGGGAGATTCGTCTGGAAGCCGATTGCAAGAGTAGAGAAGCCGATTGCAGATGGTTCAAGAGCTAGAAGGTGTGAAAATGATCATGGGGGTCCCGATGGAGAACTGAATGAACCACAACGGGCCCCCAACATTGCCGACAATGAACTCGGCAAAACCAGAAAAAAGCCGACTCCGGATGATGTGCATCATTTGATAAACGGCACCTAGGAACATCTTTCCAAGAGCGAGCCGACGGCCTTCTATCAGTTGCTCCGCTACCAGCTGATAAACTTGAGTTGGACCAAGAGAAGCCCCGTAGAATACAAATCTTTCTAGCCATAAGTTCAAGAATGCCGCATGCTCCTCATCCGATACTAGTCCATTCACCTTGTTATTATGCTGAATATACTTCGTCCATCCCTCGCCCTTGGATCGGATTAATTTAAATCTGGGCTTACCACTAAAGGCCGATACTTGATCTCCATCGGGCCTAAGGTAGCATAATTCGGCTACATCCAGGAGAGTCAGACCGATTGGACCAGGGTGGAAAAGGAAGGCGTTGAAAGTATCAGACCAAAAATAACATGCCGTGGCCACCAAGGGCTCATTGGCTTCTGGATTGGCTAAGCTTAAAGGGAGGCATTCGGCTATGCCCATTCTTTCCCATTCAGATCTCTTCTGGGCCGATACTCGTATATACCAAGTTCTCCATCCTCTAAATGCTGTCGGCCAAACTCTAAAACTCTTTCCCCACTCTTTTACGTTGTAACCTTTTGCCGATAAAGGGAGCATCTGGATTTCCTCGTTAATTACCATATCGGCAGTCAAATTTCCTACTGGTCCTAGGTAGTATTGATTGTCACTTTCTGGAATCGGAATTAGTACCTTAGAAGACTCCATTCAAGCTGATCGGGGAGATTCGTCTGGAAGCCGATTGCAAGAGTAGAGAAGCCGATTGCAGATGGTTCGAGAGCTAGAAGGCGTGAAAATGATCGTGGGGGTCCCGCATATATATAGCACGGTGAAAAGTTAAAATTGGCGGGAAATGAATTCGAGACGACGCGTGCAGTTAAACCACACCGAGATTTTTACGGCGCAATTAATGCAGCGGTTACTAGAGCAATTCTTTAGCCAACAAGGGAGAAGCCGATAAAGGAAGAAGCCGATGAATTTTTGAAAGATAACAAGTTATCTTCCAAAAATGGGGGGCATATGTTTGCACCAGAATTTGGTAAGTGTGAGACGAATCGGCAAAATCATGAGTTTGGATAATACACGGGGCATCTTTGGAAAGTTTGGATAATATGCGGCGAGTGTTTGAAAACAGGAGACCAATTAGGAAACTATAGCCGACTCGGATTATGTTGCCATAACAAAATAGGATTCGGATCGGCTGACGGGTATATAAGGCGTGCTAGGGCTGCTTGAAGGGCATCATGCACAGCAAATCACATTTGCCAGTTTTTTCGTTTCCTGTAGCTTTTAGTCTTTTAGCATTGTAATTCCCTTTTGTAAGTCGACATCGATCAAATAAAGTTGCGTATCGCCGATTGTTTGATCGTCTTCGATTTCATCAAGGTTTGATTCATTCTGTCTTGCTGCGCATCGCCTTTTCAGAATCGATATACCTTTTACCTTCAGATTAGCCTTAATCGACTGATCTATTTACCCTTTCGATCGGCCTCTAGCTGATTCTGATTTTAGCCGAATATTTTCTAATATCGGCTTGAGTGAAATTCACGACCTTTTCCTTATCGATTGCAGGGTCAAATTGATTGGCACGCTTGAACCAATCAAAAACCCTTCTCACGTTTTCGGTGTCAACACTCTCTCTGTCTCCCACCGTCCTCTGCGATTAGGGGTGAAAACGGGTCGGATACGGTCGGGTAGTAGGTCATCCCGTATCTTACCCTAATTATTTTTTTTCGGATACGGATACGGATACTGGTAGTGAAAATCGGGTAGGATACGGATACGGATACCGGTATTTACTAGCGGTAGAAAAGCGGATACGGATATTATACGGATAGATACAATACGGATAACGGGTACTTAGTCGGATAGTACGCAAACTACCTAGAATCAAAGCACGTATATAAAACTTGCATATTTTATATAATATATATGATGCAAAATGAAGCATATGTTTATATATCAATGATGATGATTTTACAGGAAAAACTGATGATGATGATTTTACAACAAGACTCTTAAAACAGTTACCTCAATGAAAGAAACCATGATGCTAGTATCAAGCCTGCACTGAGAGAGAATTGACAAACGTCAATAAAAATTAACAAACTAATTAGATAGATAGCTTAAAAACAATAAAATCTGATGAGAGGACAATAATTGATGCTCAACTTCTACCCAGGCAAACTTCTACCCAGGCATCTGATGAGATACCCATGTCCTCGTCAGGACATTGTTATGTCTCACGGTTGGGCCAACCCTTAAATGTTAATGGGCCATTGGGCCGTGGCTGGCTGTATAGCCTGTATTTGATACTCCCGGGTACCCGAACCCCGAGTATCCGTATCCGACCCGAGATCCTCGGGTATTTTCCGGGTAGTGCCCGCTCCGAATCCGACCCGAATCCGACGATCAGCTATCCGGGTACTATCCGTATCCGACCCGGGAAAAAATTATCCGTATCCGTATCCGAAAAAACGGGTAAAACCACTACCCGTATCCAGTACCCAACGGGTAATACCCGACCCATTTTCACCCGTATCTGCGATTGACGCATGTGAACCCAGATAGATGATGTGTACAATCCAATCTCCTCTTCTCATTTCTCGGTGTTGTCAGTTTGCACATTCAGTGAACTAAACAGACCCCTACAGGTCATGGTAAATTGGTAATCCGCCGTGGCTCGTCTAGTTACAACTTACAGGGTGTGCACGAGTGACGCTTGAGGTACCAATTAACATCATCTGTCCCTATCAACGTGGGCCCGCCAAGGTCTTTTTCCCTGGGCCATGGCACATGTGAAGCGAGCCATTGAACCGGACCGACAGAGAGAGAGAGAGATACAGAAGTCACAGAACCATATGATTTGGATCAATCGCAGAGTACGGAGATTGACTGAATTGACAAACTGATAATCTATTAATATGTATGATAATCATTTCGGTTCTTTTAAAAAATCATCCAATGTGTTAAAAATCTATTAATACTAATTTTAGAGAACTTTTAGTTAAATTTTGTAATTTTTAAAAAATTTTAAATATAAATTTAAATTAGACTGATTTACCCCCGATTCCCAGTGTCTAAGCCAGCCCAGGGATTCAAAATTCGGCGAAATTCGACGAAATTTGGTTCACCGAATTTATATATCCCGGCCGAATTCAAAATTTAAAAAAATTTGATTTGCTACAGTAACTACTACAGTAGTTTCGGGCAAATTTCGGGTTTGGAGTCCGGATTTTCAAAATTTTTGGCCGGATTTGAACGGAATGGGTCCAATAACCCTTAAGAAAGTCTTGTTCCATGAAAATTTGATGAAAAACTAATTTTTTGAGATTTTTTAAAATTTAGGCAGAAACACTGTCAGATTTTTAAAAAATTTTACAAGTCTGATGATCATCTGAAAATTTTATGGTACTATCCTTAGTAGTTTAGGATCATACGAAAAAAACTTCAAAATAATTTAACATCATTTGTTATCTTTGAAAAATCAAAAACAGAATGGACATAATTGGGACAGTAATCTTGTTAGATTTTTATAATTTTTCTCGAGTGTGATCATCATCTAAAATTTTTATTACAGATTAAAAACTTCCTTAGTACCATTCTGTAAAATTTTCAAAAAATTTAATCTTTCTTGGTTTGCTCAATAAAATCTATGAATACAGTAAGCACTAAACTTAATTTGTTGTATTATATTTGAAAAATCAATTCATTTGAGCTAAGGATTTATCAGGCAATTCAAATATTTTTATAACTTTTTGAAATTTTGAGTTTCAAATTTATTTGAGCTAAGGATTCTTATGTAAAATTTTCAGCTCAAAATATTTCTCCGGGAATTTATAAAAATTCTGACATTCAAAGTACTAGTTTTCAACTCTCTCTGTTTTTGAATTTTTAAATGTCTTAAATTAATTTATTAATTTCTGATATTTTTAGTGTTGATGAATTTATTATTGGGGAAGATAATATAAAATTTTCAAAAAATTTCAAGTTTCTTGGTTTGGTCAATAAAATCTATCAATGCAGTAAGCATTGAACTTAATTTGTTGTATTATATTTCAAAAATCAAACAGAGAAAGAACATAAATGGCACTGTGCCTTCTACGAATTTTATAAATTCACTGGAGCGTGATCATGATTCCAAATGTTTATGAGATATTAACCATTTCCTTTCCACTCTTATGTAAAATTTATAAAATATTTAAACGTTTTTTATTGCTAAATTTAATCTATGTATTGATCATCGGTCTGTTAACATGATAGTAGCACTGTTCGCATTTTTTAAAATTCATGACACTTGATCATCATATGAATATTTTATGACAATATTATGGATGTGTCAGGACCATACAGAAATTTTTTCAAAATTTTACAAGCTCGTTTGTTCTAATTTTCATTCGGATGAAACTTGCCGCTCAGCGCTTTACTAAGACAGTACCAATGTTTGAATTTTTAAAAATTCCTCAAATTTGATAATCATCTGAAATTTTTACATAAATATCATAAGTATGTCAGGAATCTCCACAGAAAATTTCAAAGTTTTCTAACGTAGTTTGTACTATTTTTGATCCGGTTCAAACTTGCCGATCAACGTTTCATCTATATAGTATCAATGTTTGAATTTTTAAAAATTCCACAGATCTGATAATCACCTGAAATTTTTATGAGAACAACTATAATGTGTCAGGAACGTACAAAAAAAATTTCAAAATTTTTCGATGTCGTTTGAACCCATTTTCACTCAGTTCAATTTGACCGAAATTTCAGAAAATTTCACCGAATTTCGGGGTATTTTCGGCGAATTTCGGATATCTCGGTGCCAAAACAAACCGGATTTGAATTTTGAAATTTGAATTTTGAATGTCCTCCGGCCGAATTTACCAAATTTTGGACAAAATTTCGGATTTCGGCCTGGTCCGAATTTTTTGCTCAAACGAATTTTGAATCCCTGAGCCAGCCCGATACAATCATTTTTCATACCCTGCCTTGGGAGCTCTGGGCTACAAAGACAAGAAGTGCCTGCCATCATTAGGCGTGCTACTCTGGATACATCACAAAAGCAGAAAGCTAAAGATAAGAACACTGAGCGAAGAATCAACTCCTTACTCGGCAAAGCTCACCCATAATGATTTAAAAAATTTATGTTACAATCTTTAGTAGTATAGGATTATACAGAAATTTTTTTAAAATAATTGAACTTCATTTGATATCTTTAAAAAAGCAAACACAGAATGAATATAATTGAAATAGTAATCTTGTCAGAATTTTATAATTTTTTTCAGTATGTGATCATGATCTAAAAGTTTTATGAGATATTAATAATTTCCTCAGTACCATTCTCTAAAATTTTAAAAAAAATCAACTTTTTGTTTGGTCAATCAAATCTATGTACATATTGAACTTCATTTGTTATATTATATTTCAAAAATCAAAAAGAAAAAGAATATAAATGGTATTGTGCCTTGTAAGAATTTGATAAATTCACAGGAGTGTGATCATGATTCAAATTTTTATAAGATCTTAAGCATTTCCTTATCACCCTTCTGTAAAAATTTCAAAAATTTAAATCTTTTTTATTTCTAAAGCAAATCTTTGTATTGATCATCGGTCTTTTATCAGGATGTAGCATTGTTAAAATTTTTAAAAATTATTTAAGTATGATCATCATCTAAAACTTTTATAGAACTATTACTGCTACATCATGACTATTTACAAAAAATTTTGAAATTTTTTAACGTGGTTTGTACAATTTTTCTTTTCGTTCAATTTTACCGATAAGGTTTTTAACAGGATAGTAGTACTTTTCAAATTTTCAAAAATACGTGAATCTTGACCATCATCTGTAAATTTTATGAGAATATTATGGATATGTCAAGACCATTCACAAAAAATTTTAAAATTTTATAACCTCGTTTGTTCTAATTTTCATTTAGTTCAAACTTGCCGGTCAACATTTTATCAGGACAGTAGCAATGTTTAAATTTTTAAAAATTTCTCAGATTTGATAAGCATTTAAATTTTTTTGAAAATATCATCAATTTCTGAAGACTCTCCAGAAAAAATTTCAAAATTTTTCATTATCGTTTGACCTACTTTTCAATCGGTGTAATACGGCTATTTTGTTTTACAATATTGCATGTTATTTCATAGGTATAAATGCTTTCAATCTAAATTGGAGATTAGCTATCATACCCTTTGAGTTATACCCTACCTTGTCAATTGTATGCCATGATTTATTTGTCACTCTAAATTGGTTCACTATAGTTGATTGATATTAAAGTCAACATGGGATGGTTAGATTGTATTAGCTTGCTTAGCCATGTCACATCATCATATGTACTCGAATCATCGATAATTAATCTTAACTAATGGAATATGGAACAATGATGTGAACTTGTGTGTCATGTATGAGTTTTTCAATCCGGTTTAAATAACACCCTGATCGAGTTTTGCATATCGGTATTGGCCGTGTAACATAATGAATGGCAATTTTGCCATATAGGATAACATGCCGATCGAGTTAGATCAACGATAGGTGAGGTTTACATGAGTTTCTTCGTTATCGTGTTCTCAATCATGTTTATATGGCTGTCGATCCTTATAGCTCCGTTCCTCTCTACGTCGATTTAGAAAAAAAAACCTTGTGAGTCCCATATTTAATTCATCTAAACTTGTCTAACAAATCATCCTACGTTGTAAAACCGCTTACTCATCACATTATGTGAGTAATAGCACTATATAAAACCGGATCAATATATTATTTAAATCAAATTGTAAAATTTATAAGGCGGAATGTCTTGTTTCATATTTTAGGGTGATAATAACTTTTTAGCAGAGCTTATAGACGTTATACGAAGTTATTTTTGGATGTGCATTGCTCTCGTCGGTGAGACTATCTCTCCCACAGTCGCTCTCACTGATTCTGCTTCAAATTAGATGCACGTAGGTTCCACCATGTGACGCCTCTCGGTCCGGTTCAATGGCTCGCTTCACATGTGCCGTGGCAAGAGTCCTGCCCCGGGCCCACGTTCATGGTCACAGATGAAGTTAATTCAGTAGTACTTGCCACTTGCGTTAGGCGTGTAAGCTTTGCGCGTGCTAATCTCTTCCATCAGAAGCAGACCCAAGAGAGGAACACTGAGCGAAGAGAGAAGAGATGGCCGGATCTATGGTGAGTGCTTCTAGTGGAGTCATCAACTCCTTACTCGGCAAGCTCACCACGCTGATGGGGGAGGAGTATGGCAAGCTCAAAGGCGTCCGGAAGGAGGTGGCGTCCCTCGAGGGCGAGTTCAGGAGCATGCAGGCTCTTCTTGAGAAGCTCGCAGACATGGATGAGCTTGATGCTCAGGCCAAGGAGTGGAGGTACCAAGTGAGGGAGATGTCCTACGACATTGAAGACTGCATCGATGACTTCATCCACCGCCTTGGCAAGAATGATGCAAGCGCCGGGTTTATCAAGAAGACTGCTAGGCTTCTAAAGAAGCTGAGGGTGCGCCATCAGATTGCAAGCAAGATCCAGGAGATCAAGGCTCGTGTGAAGGAGGCAAGTGAGCGGCGCATCAGGTACAAGCTTGATGAGTATACCCCCAAGTCCAGTTATGTGCCTGTTGATCCACGAGTAGTCGCAATCTATGCGGACGCTGCTGGTCTTGTGGGCATCGATGCCCCAAGAGACGAGCTTGTCCAGTTGCTGATGGGTGAAGAGCAAGAGTTGAAGGTGGCATCTATTGTGGGATTTGGAGGCCTAGGCAAAACCACACTTGCCAATCAAGTGTATCGCAAGCTTGAAGGGAAATTTGACTGTCAAGCATTTGTGTCGGTATCTCAAAAACCTGACGTACCAAGGCTTCTCAGTAAGATACTTTCGGAACTTATGCATCAACGCTTTCCAGACACTTCCGAGGTGAAGGAGCTTCTGGACAAACTAGGGGAACATCTTCGGGATAAGAGGTAATATAATTATTATTTGTTTTTCTTGCAATATGTTATGTATTTTACATTTTTGTTACATGTTGTTATAATAATTGTTATCAAAGTCGAAACTATATGTTGAAAGCCTGGTAAAATATAAAACACTATAGTAATACTCACTCCAGTCATAAACGGATGCATTTTGTTTTTTACTTTTCAATGTTAACAAGATGTGACTTTGACCACTAAATATTGATCACAAGTATTGACTTTTAGCTAAGCATTTATGACTTTAACATAATATTTATAACAAAGTAAGCTTACATATTAGTTTGACGACACAATATGCTAAGTAATTGAAATATGGGCATAATATGGTCAATGTGTTTGACTTGGATTGCTCAGCGGTGTCTTGAGTGAAGTCTTGTTGTCTAGATCTTGCGAGGCCTCCTTCTCTATTACCAATAAGAAAATAAAAATGAATAAATGCCAATAAATTCAAACAAAATTTTAAAGTTGAAAATTTTTCCATCGGATGAAAGTTATAAATTTTAGAAACATCATGGAATGAACCGAGTGAAAAAGATGGGAAAAGCACAGCCCGACTGACATTGGTCTCACATGTTTTTACTTTTTTATTTAAAATAAAATGGGGATGTCATATGAGAGGTGATAGGTTGTGCCCACTTTTCAGTGTTCTTGTTTATTAATAAATCAAACCAATCGGTGATGCCCATGTGTCATTGACCCATTTCTTTAAATCGTTACTAAAAGGAAACAAATTGGGTTAGCACCCATGGCAATCACATAGGTATAAAAATAGTTTTTTTATAGGTGGGCATACAAGCATGGCACAATTGTAAGCGTTGATGGCATGAAGAAGGAAAAGGGAATAGTGGCCGCACCTGGTGAGCTCGCTGGTGGCAAGGGGAGTATGTTAAAGTGGAGGCAAACTTGAAAAAGTACAATGGGAGCAAGGGAAAGTGATTGGTGGTGGTGGCAATGACGATGCCTACCTAGTGATGAACAGACGAAAATTTGGGGGTGCAATTGGCTCAAGGATCAAGAACAGGTCACCAATGGCGAAGTGGTGGCTAGAGGAGCTCTAGAATAGCGGGGTGATTGTTGTTGGTGTTGGAAAAGAAGACAACGATAGCGAAAGGTGAAATTAGCAAGGGGAAAGAAGAGGAGAGAGATGATGCCGACGACAAGATTAATCAATAGATGGCTTGTCGGCAAGGTAGAATTTCTAAGAGGAGTGTTGGTTTCTCAAGTGCACACAATCGTAGATTTTCAATTAGTAGAATTTGTCGATCCCATGAGAACAATAGGCTTGCACCAAAAACAAAGTAAGATTAACCATAAATTCATAGTTAAAAAATGGCAATCCACAATTTGTGCAAGAAAGGATTGATTATGATTAGTATCTTCCCTTATCTTTATGGCGGACACTCTAATGTAACCTCCATGTATCTTTCAAAGGCCTGTGCTGGGGATGACGACAATGGTGTGGCTTAAATCTGACGATGGAATGGGTGAGAGGTAGTTAGAGTAGAGGGGAAATGGAGTGGTCGCAAAGCGAATCAAGAGGAGGGCGGGCTCATCAGGATGGCAACGACTTCTACTGACAATGTTGTTGGTGCATGCGGTCAATTTGTCACTGTGGATGTGCTGCTGTGTGGCGCACATGATCAGGAGGTGATGCAAAGCAGCCAATACATGCTAAGTTTGCTTGCACGTGGGGGCTTGCTTGGTTAGAGGCAACATGGGAGCTAGGGGTAGTCGCTAGTATGGAGGCGCATGCATGGCTGTGATGGCGGTGGAACCGGGCTCATGCTCCATAGGGTATGGGGTTGCTCGGTGGGGTTGATCTTACCGGTCAATGAGAGGAAGGAGACGAGTGGGAGCATGACATGTGGGGCTAGGCCTACATGTCAGGTTAAAAGAAGGCTAACAACAAAAATAATTTCAGCAAAATATGCTTTTCAATGCAGGAGACATACTTTGGAGAGGATGAAGGCAAGAAGAGATTTTTCCAATGTTTTCTTTTATTTCTACGGAAATAGTATATGAACTCTAGAAAAAATGGCTGAACAAAAAACTCGAGAATATTTTGGGATGCATTTTAAAATATTTCGAACTTGATAAGATATTTTTTGACTTAATTTCTCTAATATTCCAAAAAATTTTAAATGTCCACAAACATATATATTTTAGTTATTTGATAAAATTTTGGATGTTACATCAAATAAGGCAAGTGATGACACTCTCCATTGACATATCACTGATGCCACATTTTCTTTAAAAAAATTATTTAGCATACTAAATGCCTAAGTGGCATTTATGGCTAGTTTTTAGATTGATCAGGTTGATTTTAAAAGTTACGAATTTAAGTGGCACATTTGTGAAAGTTTAAGGCTCAAACCCACCTTATCAATGAAGCAACAGGGGATTTCACTAATATTTAGTGGCATGTAAGGAATCAATACTATCATTTAAAATAGTTATTTATCGTACCAAATGGACCTAAGTGGCACTTGTCTCTAGTTTTTTGGATCGGTGAAGTTATTTTGAAATTCAGGGATTTAAGTGGCACATTCGTGAAAAGTTTAGGGAAACACGTCACAATTATTGAATTACTTTATCTTTGAATGACAAATCTAGTAGTATTATTTTGATGTGACTAATACAAGGATTTTTATGTATGATAGTTGTCAAAGTTTGAAATGTTTGACATTCATCTTAATATGCATTTATTTTAGATAATTAGTAATGGAGGGAGTAGTGTGCTCACGCTTGTACTTAGATTTCCCTGTTACCTTAACGCTCTGAACAATCTATGTGAATTTTTGGCAGGTACTTCATTGTAATTGATGATTTATGGGATACCTCGGCATGGGATGTTATTAGATGTGCTTTTCCAAAGAACAATCGTGGTAGCAGGGTATTAACAACTACACGAATTCATCATGTTGGTGTTGCTTGTTGCTTCAATAGTCAAGAGTACATTTATAAGGTGAAATTTCTCAATGACCAAGACTCACGAAGACTCTTTTTTAGTAGAATATTTGGCTCTGGAGAAACTTGCCCTAACACATTTGAAAATGTCTCAGCTGATATTCTGAAAAAATGTGGTGGTTTGCCGCTTGCAATTATCAGTATAGCTAGCCGTTTGACTGGTCAACCAAAGACAGAATGGGAGTACGTAAGGAATTCATTGGGCTCCATTTTTGATGGAAATCCTACCTTGGAAGGAATGAAACAGATATTAGACCTTAGCTACAGAAATCTTCCTCATCATCTGAAGACATGCCTGCTATATCTTGGTATGTATCCGGAAGACTACAATATACAGAAGGGAGATTTGGTGAGGCAATGGATAGCAGAAGGTTTTGTGAGTAAAATCCATGGGCTAGATGCAGAGGATGTTGCAGAAAGCTACTTCAACGAACTCATCAACAAGAGCATGATCCAACCTGTGGGCACCCGCTACATTGATGAGGTGTCGTCATGCAGAATACACGATATAATGCTTGATCTTATCAGATCAAAGTCCACAGAAGAGAATTTTATTGATGTAATAGATGATCCACAAGTTGTGGCAGGGGCACACAAAAAGATCCGTCAAGTCTACCTCCAGTATGATGGTCAAAAGCATGGCATGATATGGCCAACAATCAATAGGTCACTATCACAAGTCCGATCAGTTGTAGTTTTCGGAAGGTTTTGCAAAACTTTTTTTGTGGAGTTCAAGTATGTCCGAGTTCTACACCTGGAACTTCGATACAGTATATGGCCGGACCTTACTGGTATGTGTAGATTGTTTCTATTAAGATATTTAAAGTTGGCAGGCAATTTTTGCCATGTTAATGTTTTGAAGCACCTTAACATTGAGGAGCTACGGGAATTGGAGACAGTGGATCTAGGTGAGTTTTGGGGTTCTTGGAGCATTCCATCAGATATAGTTGGTTTGCCCCGGTTGTCACATCTAACTGTTCAAAAGAATAAAATGTTGCCTGACGGGATTGGTAAGTTGAGATCCCTGCGTACCCTAAATGGGTTTGATTTGGCAATAAATTCGGTGGACAACATTGAGCGCCTCGGCGAGCTGACCAACATAAGAGATCTTCAACTTTGTTGCAGCAACAGAAACACCAACCCCTTGGATTTGGCGACACGTATGGATGCCTTGCATTCTTCCCTCGAACGACTTTCGCATTTCAGCCTCCTCAGGAACCTTGTTGTGGACAAATTTCATCGCTTACCAATTTCTCTTGATGGCTGGAGCACACTGCCTCGCCATCTTCGGAGGCTCCATCTGCATGGATGTTCATTCTCCAGAATACCCAAGTGGATTGCTCAACTCCAGGACCTTTGCAGCTTGGTCCTTACGGTAAAGGAGGTGTCGTCCAAGGAAGACGATGGTGTTGGTATTCTTGCAGGCTTGCCCTCCCTTGCCGACCTCAGCTTGGATATTCTCGAATGTCCAGAAGAAAGGGTCGTCATTTCTGGCACACGTGTGGCATTCCGAGCCCTTCAGAGGCTATGTTTCGGGTGTCCTAAGCCGCTCTTGGCCTTTGAAGCGGGGGCTCTGCCCAGGCTCCAGTGGCTCGAGCTATTGTTTGATGTGGAGGGATGGAGTGAGCAAAGTGGCGGCACATGGGTTCCTATTGGCATTGAGCACTTGCCAGCTGGCATTAAAGAAATCAATCTCCAGTATCATCCTAGGTCTGGCATTGAGCACGTGGATCTAGAAGCCGCAAAGTCTGCATTGTGGAGCGTGTTTGCCGCGCATCTGTAACATCCTGAAAATTAAAATAAAGTAAGAAATTAAAATTCAGAATTAAATTATATTTATTGTTGCCTTTTCTGCTTTTTTTTGAATTTTCTGGATTTTTCTTGATTTTTGCTTCATTGGAATAGTGTAATCAAGAAATAAAAGAATAACAACAATGAAATATAAAGTCAATAAAATTCCAAAATCATGGATAATCTTGAGAATAACCTAGAACCTCAGTTTTAAATTTTAAAATGTCTTGTCCAACATTTATGCATAAAATCCAAAGTCATTTATTGCACCAAGACTAATAACAGTAGCATTGTCAGAATTAAATAAAAATAATGATGATTTATCTCCAGCTGAAAATTTTATATTATCTTCTAGAGCCATTATTTCACATACAGTAAAAATTTCAGAAATTAATAAATTATTTTAATATATTTAAAAATTCAAAAACAGAGAGAATTAAAAACTAGTACTGAATGTCAGAATTTTTATAAATTCCTGGAGAAATATTTTGAGCTGAAAATTTTACATAAGAATTATTATCTCAAATAAACTTGAAAAACAAATTTTAAAAAAGTTTAGAAAATATTAAATTGTCTGATAAATCAAAACTAAAAATCTGAAAACTGTGCAGATCAGATTGTCAGAATGTTAATAAAATCTGTGAACAGTATTTTAATCTGAAATTTCTACAGTAGCAAGATAACTTCCAATCCATTGCACAGAAAAATTTTCATAAATATTTATGTGATGAAAAACCGATTCATTGAATCCTTATCCTGCTTTGCCTGCTGCTCATCCTCATTTTTGCTTCGCTTCCACCGACTCCTTCATTGCCATATGGGCCCGAGTCCCTGTTGAGCCCCACATGCCAGCCTCCCCTGCACTTCATCTTCAACCTCCAGCGCTTGGTGTTCCCGAGCAAATCTCCCGTGTAGCTCCCTGTGCCTACGTCACCCCTTCGCCCTAGCCGAGCCAGCGCAGCACCGTCCTTATCCCGTCGCCTCCACGTGGATGCCGCCCTGTGGTCCACGGAGAGCAGCCACTGTTCTTCCTTTGTCGCGCATGGTGAAGTCCCCATCCGAGCCAAGAGCAACCGACCAAGTCTATCCAATACCGCCTCTATAAATACCTCCAAAGGATCACCTGAGTCACGCTTTCTTTCTCCCCTCATCTTTCCCTTCTTTTCCTCAACTGAGTCGCCGAAGCCCTGCTCCTTTCCACCATGACCGAAAGCTCAGAGCTCAAAATCCAACTGCAATCCCCGTGATACAGACAACCAATTCCACATTCCTTTGAACCATAGCATCCTCATACACTACTGAGCAAAACCCCTCAAAAAATATTCCGAGCTCTTCATGTAAAATCAAGCCGCCGCCTACTGCTCATCTTCCCCAAAACCAGCGCACGGTGGCGGAGCTTCTCGGAACTTCTCCCATCCAGTAAAACCCAAAAATGGAATCACCACGACACGCTGATGCTAAATCCGGAACCCATTCGAGCTCCCTCGCCTTGGTTCTTCCTCTCCACCGCTCGCCATTTCCGTCGCCGTTGGAGCTCGGCTGCAGCTCGTCTCCGACCTTCTCCGGTTGAATCGGCTCCACTCCCGGGTGCGCCTCGCCGAGCTCTGTCTCCCCGTGCAGTCGTCTTCGCCGGAAGATCACTGGAACTTGAATGCCGTCAACCCCTAACCGCTGCTCTGATCTTCTTCCACTGCCGTGCAGGTCCCTTTTGTCAGTGACGCAAGGAAGAACTCCAGTGAACCGGTAAAATGCACCTCCACTGTTAAGAAAGCATGTTTCCAATTTTGAATCCATTTTCCAAACCGATTAATAATCAATCTTGAATATCTTTTGAAATATTAGTCCAATTCCAATGAAATAAATTTTTATATTCATCTAAAATCCAGAAGAATCTAAAGATGTAAAAATATTTAATTTTTGAACTGTAGAATAATTATTTAAATTAAACTTTATTTATAATCATGTTATGGTCTTTAAAGCAAATATGTGCACAGTAGGGCATAAAATAGTAAAATAAATTGTTAAATGATGAATAGACCAAGATGAATTAAAATCTGCAAAAACATTTAATGTTTGAATCATGGAACAATTATTAAAATTTGAAATAGTATAAGCACACTATTATGGACCTTATTGCACACATGGGAAATATAATTCCTAAAATTATTAAATAAAATTTCATGTACTTCTGGAATTATAATAAACTCAAATATACAGAAACATTTAATTCTTGAACTCAGTTTAAATTATTAGCTTTATAATTACTAGAAAAATTTGATATGGCCATTAATAAGAATAAAAACATAATAGCTCATAAAATGATGGAATAATTTGTATTAAGTTCTTAAAAATAGTAGGAACCCATACATGTAAAAATATTTAGGATAAGACTTAACTTGCATTCTTTTGTTGAAAGGAAATGCAAATGACAACAGTAAATAAATAGATAATCCATTGCAATTAAAGTCAAAATAATGCAAAACCAACTTTAAAACATTCCCAAGATTCTACTCTGCTAATACCTGAAAAATGGATTAAGGATCATGTATAGTGTAGTCGCAAACTTAAAATGAAACTTGGCCGATTTAATGTTAGCATTGTGATCAACAGATTAAATAACTCGTCTAAATACTAAAATTTATAAAACTAGTTTAGAAACACACTACAAAGTTTGTACTACCATATTCCAAAGAAATAATCTTGATTCAACATAGTTTGCATGTTAATCATGCTAGTTCAATAACCCTAGGTGTTCACATTTCAGTAATCCATAAAATGAATGAACAAATTGTGATCCCTTAAGCCTCTTCAGTAACTCGTATCACAGTTTGTCTAAATGCAAATATTGTGAATAATAACCCGGAAATGATCTTTAAAATATGATCTACAGTAATTTAGAAAAATATTCTTATTTTAACTTGCTTTGAATCTGAATCCTGAAATAGCAAAACCCTTAAGTAATAACGATACAAGAAAAAGACTATGAATAGTAGAATCAATGAACCTTGCAAAATGATTAATTCTATTAATCTAAATAATTTTTGCATCTTGAATTCGTAAAATAAAATTAATAAATAAAGAGCAATCCCTGTTCTTTGTAAAGATTCTTTATTTGCTTTTCTATCTATTTTCTTTTGCCCTTGCTAGAGATAGTAATTTGCTTTATTTTTCATTGGGCCGACGTGTAGAATTCGACGTTACTAACTCCGTCGTCGACAACACCAGCTGCGACTATGATATCTTCGTAAATGACAAATAATCAAGGTAAGCACCCCTTTGATCATGTTGATCCCAAAGTTTATTTTTCTTTTGTTTTATCAAATGATTTCATGCATGCGTTTATTTTTAGTAAATTTGCTATTTTGAGGTTCTGGTAGTTATACCTGTTGATTCATGGAACCTCCTTGATAAGTATGAATATGTGAACCTTGATAACCATAAAAAAGGGTTACACAATATATAATGTTAATTTTGGGTATAAGCGATTTAATAATCATGCTTAGCCATGCTTTAGAATCAATAATGAATCGATGATGATGATGATGATGATGATGATGAGATCAAAAGTTGTTTCTTGAGAAATGGAAAATGTGTTTGGGTTTGTTTCTGTTGGTTACTAATATTTTGATAAAAAATCCCAAACAAAACTATGGTTTGGATGCGGTCAATTATTGGCAATAGCTGGATGTACAAGGGAAGTTGTACGTAGTGTAGGGTGGAGTATTGCCCGTGTCAGATTAAGGACCGAACATCATGTTGTATGATCCAAGAAAAATCCGTGCAACCACAAGTGTTGGGATGGGGCAACCTTAAACTGATTAAGTTATCCAGTTTAACTTTGCATTTATGGAAGGCGGGAGATTGCATAAGCATTCCTTTCAAAGTCTGCTTGTAGGGGTTTCTACTTACCAATGCAACGGTGTATGCCTTGTTAAGGGGAGAAACCAATAGTACAGGGGTACTCTCATTTTTCCATTTTCAAATAAACAGGTGAGGTATGTCTGCTATTCAGGTTTCTTCTCCCTAGCAAGGGTTAACGTCCCGGGCTGGTGTAAAGTTAAACTGGGTAATGTAAAGGTTTTCGTCATGAACATTCTGGCCACCACACTTACATTGGGATGTGAAGCGTGTGGCAAAAAGAAAAGGTCATGTCTTGAGGGTAAAGCTGTACACCTCTGCAGAGAATAAATCTAATCGATTAGCCGTACTCGCGGTTATGGGTGTCTTGGCGAACTGATGCGAGTTAGACTTTGATATTTTCTAAAAGTGAGTTTTGGGTTGAAACCTGTTTTGCAACTGTTACTTTATATCAATGGGTTGATATTGTTGGATTTCATGGATTGAATTATTGGATGAATGATTAAATCATTATGTCAATGGGTTGACAATTGTTGGACCACATGAATGGATTATGGATTTGATTATTGGACTACTGGATCTTTGGATTATTCAATGCTTGGGAGCAGATGTGAGTTTCATTTATGCTTTACTTACTTTCTTATCAGCAGTCTTGCTCTTACAAGTTCCGTTTAAAAATTTAAAATTGATTTACCAAATAAATTCTGCTTTATGCAAACTTAACCTAGAAACCTCCTTTGACATGACTTGCATTTATGCATTTGCAAATACCACCTTAAGTCTTGCGGAGTATGAAAGTACTCAACCTTGCTTATTTACTATTTTTAGGTGATCGCGAAGTTTTGAAGAATATCTTTATCACAGGTTGCGAGAACTCTATGGTCGTGTTCTATCTGGGAATTTGTACCTTGTAAGTTGTCTGAGGGTCAATGGGCACACTACAAGATTTTGTTTCTTTTGTACTATGTTAAATACTCTGAGTTGTAAATATCTATTGTAATAATAGCTTCCGCATTAATAATTTGATGTATGGTTGTGATTCCAATTGTTGTAAATGTGCGTACTAGCTACTAATCCAGAGACTAGTACAGAAAGCACATTAGATTTCCGTTTTGGCATTCTTTGCCTAGAATGCGAAAACGGGGGTCGTTTCAGCATCATCCTGGCGCTGATTTGGTCTTCCAAATGTGTGCTTGGGATTATTTAATTAAAATGTCTATGTTTTGATGTGGAGGGATTGATTGAGCAAAGCGGCGGCCTCATAGAAATCTGTTTCTTGCAGATGTACAGCTGGCCTCACAAACGAGATTTAATTTGAGTCTTGTTGAGTTCTATGCCTGTTCTTTCTTTAAACCTTTTTCTAATTTCTATGTAACCAACAGAGTTCAAGTGCGTGTTTGGTCGGTTTCCAATCTCCACTTGTTCAGCAAACAACTCACAAATGATTCTAGTGTTCAAATCATTCCACTCAATGACCATCCGACATGATTATCATCATATTGCAAAATATTATCAGAGATAGGAAGTGTTAGCTAGCTAAGAACATTCGGATGGCATCAAGTAACCAGCAGAATCCCAACAAACCACACATCAATCTATAGCGTATCAAGCAACACAGGCGAGTGACAACAAGTATTTGTTCAAAAATGAAATGCCAGGGCACACATCTCTCAATCCCATTACAACAATGCAATACCCAACTATGCAATACCCTACATCTGGTGCATACGGTATTCACCTGAAGCAACAACAAGTATCTAATTCCACAATGCTAACCAGAATTAACAGGATCAAGCAAAGACTGAGTTCATTAAAGCTAATGCTATGGTCAGGAAGCACATCATCTTTCTACCCAAAGTCCTCTAGTACTATCTTTGGACTTAAAAGAAATCAGACAACAAGTTCATTCATAAACATGACTCCTCTGTGCCTCAATCATTCATAAACTCCTTCAAGGTGCTGGACTCATAAACAGAGAACTCATAACACACTTTAGCTGGACTCATAACAAGTTCATTCATAAGCTGGACTCATAACAAGTTTCGCTAAATGACCATCTACACAATAGCCAACTATACACTTTCGTAACACACTTTCGTAACACACTTGAATTAACACAAACAAGCAATACATCCGGAATAACAGGCTTGAACACACTTGAACACACTTGAATTAACACAAACATGCCCAGGCTAAAATCCACAATGCTCACAAGAATTAACACAAACAAGCAATACATCTGGTGCATACGGTATTCACCTGAAGCAACAACAAGTTCAAGGTGCATACGGTATTCATCTCAACTGTCATCTCACATTCATCTCAAATTCATCTCAATTTTCATCTAGTTCTACACAAACAAGAAAAATTCATCTCAAGTTCATCTTTGATTAGCGGATTCACCTTGGCACGCTGTGATGGGCAGCAAGAGTGGAGGGAGACGCGAGGAGGGGCAGCACCGCCGCCGCTACCGGGAGGGGCGGAGGGCGCCTGGTGCTCACTGGGCGGAGGGGAGGAGGGCGCCTGCAGCCACTGGTGCCACGGCCGGGAGGAGGCGCAGGGCGAGGAGAGGCGGCGAGGCGAGGAGGGCCGGTGTTTATTTGGGAGGAGAGGCGATGAGGCGCAGGTAGGGGCGGTGAGGCGAGGGGAGTGTCGCCGGCTGGGAGGAGGCGCAGGGGCGAGGAGGGGCGGAGAGGCGAGGAGGCGCTGGGAGGGCCGGCGGCAAGGGAGGGGAGTGTCGCCGGCTAGGAGGAGGCGCAGGGGCGACAGCTGGGAGGGGCAGCACCGAAGCCCTAGCGGCAGGGGATAGGCTGGGTGGGCTGGGATCGGGAGGGGTATTACCCCTGTGGCAAAGGTGGGTAATTTCCCCTCAACTCCATATCTACTCTGAAAAAACTCATCCGTGGAGCACCTTTTTCCTTGCTCCAAAAAACTGTACTGGAACTCTGGCTGCTCCACGGAGTTGCCTGCTCCATTGTTTTGTGGAGTTGGGGTGTTTGGCAGTGCTCCACCCAGATCCAGGGTGGAGTTGGGAGCTAGAGCTCTGCCAAACAGGCCCTTAGAAGCCGCAAAGTATGCATTGAGGAGCGTGTTTGCCGTGCATCACCCTGGCGCTGACTTGGTCTTTGACGTACTGCTGTCCTTATCTTCTTGAGATTTTTTTTTCTCTTTCTGTGCTTCCTTCTCTTTTTGTGGTTACCACATGTAGAAGTGAATGTTGTTTACTGATTCCTCTAAAAAAAATTGAGGAGAAGCTCCTTCTAGTTGTGCTGGTGGCTGTGATTATTGTTGTCCAATGATAGAAATATACTTCATGTTCTTTGTTTTGTTGTTTCGTGCTTCATTTCTTTCTACGTACTCAACTTGTTAGTATCAATCATGGTTATCACTATTAGGATGGATAAAGACTTAGATAAGACAAAGTAGATTAGTCATGTTGGTAAATTTTTTGAAGCCTTGTCTATTGTCTCTTTAGGGTGTGATTGTTATTGGAGTATTGAGTACAACCATGCAGCAAATACTTGAAATTTATCGGTATTTGTATCTTCCACTTCTCATGTCCAAGTTTATTTCCCTTTTTGAGATTCATTTTTCTTTTTTCGTCATGAAACAGCAATTTCTAAATATGAGTGTACAGGTTTTGGTTGCTTTTGGGGTTGTAGATGGTAATGAGAATGCTTTCGACGCCGGGGCTGGTTCGGACGGTGATGAGAATATAGGCAAGCATGATGTGCCCAATGATAAACGAAGAAAAATAGGGCATGTTTAGATCCATAGCACTAACAGTTAGCTGCTAAAATTAGCTAAAATAGATTCAAATAGGCTAGCTAATAACCCAGCTAATAGTTAGCCACTAACTCAGCTAATAGTTATCTCATTTGTTGATTCTTTCCTGCTAATTTCAGCTGGTGGTGAAATGACTAATTCGCCCTCAGCCCTATCCACCGCAGTCCCCTTTTCTAAAAGCATCGCGAACCAAGAAGCAATGCATCATTAATGCAAGAGTACAATGGACATTTTCATCCACAACCAAATTTTCAACCATCTATTAGCCAGTAGATTCAAACAACCTCTAGCTAATAATTAGTCAACTAATAGTTAGTTAGCTATTAGCTAGCTAACTATTAGTGCTAATGGATCCAAACATGGCCATATTTGAAGGTTTGCTAGCAAAAAGCACCAATGGACGATTGAAGCGCCATCGGACGGGGGAAGTTGCTACATCATTCTCAGTAAGTATTCGAACAGTTCAGCGTATTTGGAAACTAGGTAAAGATTGTCTTGATCAAGGCATTTTGGCCGATGTTTCTAGCGAAAAAGTGCAAGTCCGGTCGTAAGATAGTTGAAGTGGATGTATCTGTGTTACGCGATATTCCTTTCTCAAGCCGAACAACCCTAGAAGATGTATGTTCCCATTTACATGAGTAAAGGCAAGCTGCTGGCAATGAAATGGGAAGGTATCATAAAACGTCAGTCAAACAGCATAAAGCCATACTTAACAGAGCAAAACTAGAAGAATCGACTACAGTGTTGTATATCTATGCTTGACCCAAGGACCCAATGTTTAAGGGACTATTTGATGTTGTTTTCATCGAGGAGAAACGGTTCAATCTTACAAGGAAAACAGAGAGATATTATATGGTTCCTGATGAAGATGAGCCCACACGGACATGTAAAAGCAAAAACTTCATCCCTAAAATCATGTTTTTGTGTACCGTTGTTTGTCCAGGGTTTGATTCTGATGGAAATTGCACATTTGATGGGAAAATTGGGTGTTTATTCTGATGGAGAAATGGATTTGATGTTCAGCTCATTTGTCAATCTGCAAATTCACCGGATTTTAATATCTTAGATTTGGGGTTTTTCTGTTCTATTCAGTCAATTCAGTATAAGTAGGGGTGTAAACGGGTCGGGTTCGGGCGGGTAGTAGGTTATCCCATACCCTACCCTATTATTTTTTCTCCGCAATGCAATGCACGGGTAGTAAAAATCGGGTAGGGTACGGTAACGGTAGCATTTTCTACGACGGTAGAAATCGGGTTCGGGTAGTCTTGGACGGGTATATCTGCATAACGGGTACTTCATCGGGTAGTACCTAAATACCTAGAATCAAAATATGCAATGAAAACAATCCAACTATCACACTAGTACATCACATAATACAATAGATAATGCCATATAGTCTAACAAACATACATGATCTCAAATTTTTATGAGAGATTACTAATTTCTTCAGTATCATTATATAGATAATGCCGTATAGTCAGAATTTTATAAATTTTCTTGAGTGTGATCATGATCTCAAATTTTTATGAGAGATTAATAATTTCTTCAGCATCATTATATAAAATTTTAAAATTTTATAACATAGTTTGGATAATTTTTCATTTCGCTCAAATTTGTCGATAAGCCTTTTAACAGGACAGTAGTACTGTTCGAATTTTTAAAACTTCATAACATTTGATCATCATCTAAAAGTTTATGACAATATTATAGATATGTCAGGACCATCCACAAAAATTTTAAAATTTTATAACCTCGTTTGTTCTAATTTTCATTCGGTTCAAACTTGCCGGTCCGCTTTTATCGGGATAGTAGCAATGTTTGAATTTTTAAAAATTCCTCAAATTTGATAATCACCTAAAATTTAATGAGAACATCTATGATGTGTCAGGAACCTTCAAAAAATTTCAAAATTGTTTGACATCGTTTGATCTATTTTTTGGTCAGTACAATTTCGTCGAAATTTCAGGAATTAGTAGTACCCGCCGGGTACCCGAATTGTGAAAATTATCCGGGTACCCGTACCCGACCCGTACCCACCGGGTATTGCCCATCCCGTACCCTACCCGTACCCGCATCTAACCTACCCGGATACTACCCGTACCCGGCGGGTAGTGTAAAATAGTTTTCCATTAGGGTAATTTTGCCTCCGGGTACGGATACGGGTCGGGTATTACCCGACCCATTTACACCCCTAAGTATAAGAGTTCTGCACAAACAGCTAAACTTATTCCAATCATTCAAACGGTAACGCTTGCCTCTTTTTACTACTGTTCCAATAGTATGCAGTAGTCATTTTAGTAGGAGCTAACCTAGTTTATATTATGGATTAGGCTTTTCGAGAATATTTAGTGTCCAAGTCAAATCGAATATTCTTGACACTTCATCTTGTTATGGAGGCTACGAAAGTAGAAGGTGGTGATGGATTCATGATCCCTCACTTTAAGAAAGGGATGCTAGAAAGACAAGGGCGTCTTCCTCTACAGATGAGTTGCAATTATCACAAGTGCAGAACGTTCTGCCAAGTATAAAAAGCACTCCAATCATGCAACCAAAACGTGAAAGCGCAATGTGCTTGGAGGTTCAAAAGACAATCATCAGGAATTCAGGCCTGCATAGTGACTGAAACAAACACATCGAAAGCTCTCTAAATACGAGAAGCATCAGGTCCCTTGTTTCAAAAGAACCTGGGCATACAAATTTTTGAGCAGACCTTGACGATCGCTTGCTGCTCAAGTGATAACTCCTCAAAACCATTAGGCCAACATGGTGCTTTGGTAACTTCAGGATCAAGAGTCTTGAACAACTTCCGGTACGACTTCTTGGCTCTCTCATGTAGTCCGCGCCGCCGCCGGCAAGCTAGCGGAGCCGCGACCTGGGAAGCTCGTGCATTTAACATAGTCGATGAAGGTGGCTTCAACGGCGCCGCCGGTAAGCTACCAGAGTAGCGACGTGGTGCTAATTTGATAACTTCAGGATCAAGAGAGTTTTGAGTATGACTTCTTGGCTCTCTTCTTGCTTCTCCATTCTTCACAAGTATGCTTGCATGATTAGTGCTAGTGCTACTAGATGGCCATATATAGGAGTAATGACATGCAATTCACTTCACTTTAGGAGTTAGCCCTCAGCGACAGCTTTTCCTGACCGGAGGGAGTAACACCTATTCCTCCTCTCGCCGCCGCCGATCCCTACTCAGCCTCCCGCCCCCAGGCTCTACCTGCATTCTCCGCCGCCGCGGGTGGTACGGGATTCGACCTTCCCTGCTCCTCTCGCGTTCACGGGTGTGTCGGTTGTTGGGGTTGTCGTGTCAGGATGGCACTGGGCAGTGACGGATTTAGGATTTTAAGTTAGAGTATGCCGAGCTAATATTATAATATATAATTCGGTAAAATCCAATGAACAATTCGGTAAACAACTACAAATGTTGTCGAGAAATTCGGTATACGAATATAAAATAACTAGAAACATGATAATACAAGTATAAATTATAATATAAATAGTTCGAACATTTTAAGTATGAAATATGTATAAAAGAAGCTTACGCACCTATAATAGTTCAAAGAATACAATATTACTTCTTATCCTTCTTGTCTGGCCTCCGCCTTCTAATAGCTATGGAACTCTTGATTATATCATTTTCATCAATTTGGAAGAAAATATCTCGTTCAATAAACGTTTCTGGAAAAGAGATACAATGTTTCCGGAAAAGAGATGAAGCAGCGACAGCCTTCTTTGCTTCTCGTTTTGCAATGTTTCCGAAAAAGATATGAAGCAGCAGCAGCCTTCATTGCTGCATGTTTCTAGAAAAGAGATGCAATATCTACGTTACTCTTCATAATTCAACAACTCTACAAACAAAAAATGCAATGCATCAACAAGCAACTCTCTAGTCTCTAGCAAAGTAGCAATTATATTTGTTTCTACTCTATAAATCAACTATCAGTCTTGCACTCAAATCACATATAGAATCGATATACACATGTAGCATTTGTAAAAATAAAAAAATAATAAAAATAAAATAAAATAATAAGATAAAATAAAATCTCGTCTATAATAAAAACATTTGAAAAAAATGAGAATTTTCTTTTAAAATATTTTCAAAAACTTGATTCATAAATTAAAGATTGTTGATTATATAAAGTTTTGTACAAGTGTCTGATTTACTAAAAGATTTTTTGCAGAAAATCTATATTCTGAAAAATTTCAAAACCAAATTTATTAGGTTCCAAATATTCCCTAGTATTTTAGAGAATTTTTCCAAGATTTTTAGAGCCTTTTTACTATTTTATCTCAAGCGCTATTTGTGTAAATCAATTTAAATCCGAAAATTAAATGCTGGCCCACATGTCAGCCTACTGTACGTCTTCTTCAATCATGCATGTCCAGACTCCATATATAAACGAACTGTCTCTCTCTCCCTTCCACCATTACCATATTTTTTAGCTCTTTAATCATTGCCGTTTCCACTCCTTTAACTAAGCATTAGCGTCTCATTCAACTCCACTAAGAACTGCTTTAAATCCAGCCACTAAATCTCATCACGCAAGCATGAACTGACGTCGATCAAGATGATAATTCTTCATGCACGAAACGGACGCTGGCCGCCGAGATGCCTGTGGCCACGTCCGTCGCTTCAATATCTGAAGTCTACAGAATGATGAGTTCCCAACCGGCGCCATTAATACCCATTTCATATGCAATCAAGGAAGAGATTAGTTTCCACTAACACGCAGTGATGACTAGAAGTTGTCTTCCGTTCATGTGCATTGAGTTTGCAATCAAGTCTAGCCTCAGTGTTCCTGCTACCGTTATTGGTACTGAACGGGCTATAAATTGGTGTGCACCAGTACCGCAGCATGTCCCCGAATCCATTCCTACTGCTCCTGAGTTTTTTTTCGCACATAAACACCAGAAACACCATCGTCTTCCCCAGAGCCGACCGTCGGTTTTGTACCCACCGCCACCCGGCCGCCTTGCCGCCGTCGCCACCGCCACCGGCAAGTTCACCGTGAAACGCCGCCGCCACACGGTCGGTCGGACAGCTCTCTGATCCCTCTCCACTAAGCGCCAAGTTCACAAAACCAAAATTTCCTTCTCTGTTGAAGCCGAACTCTATTGAAGCCGAAGTACAGTAGAGCACAACTAGTTCATTTTATGTTTCATTGTTTGTACATGTACTTTTCACTAATTTGTGAAATTTGTGATGTTCATTGCAAACTCATTTCAGCTCTAAATTGTATGTAACAAATTTTGTTAATTAGAAAAAATTAATACCTATTCACGATAATTTTTATAAAATTTTATAAATAAGTTTATACCGTTAAAATATTCACAGAAAGTTCAAAATTACGAATTTTGTAGTTCCTAAACTATACATCCAAAAATGTCAAAATAAATTTTATAAATCTTAGAAAATGCTAAACTAATTATCTAGAAGTTTTCATGAAGTTGTGAATTAATTTGATTTTTTGTATTTCCCAAATGTGTGTTTATTCGTTGTTTTTCGTGCAATAGAAACGTTTGACGCCGACGCCGTTACTGACCAACAAGAAGAAGACAACTCTCTCGTCGCTGACCAAGGCAAGTTCCCAGCAAATTTTTGCAAGTTTCCTTGAAGCATGTTGATCCATGTTTTGAAATGCTTTGTAGATTTACAAACTTGCATGCTATGTTGATTAAAAACAAATATATACATTATGATAGATTGTAGTTAAATACCTTGTTAATATGTAGGCTTGTTACATATTAATCCATTTGTCCTTTGGCTACTCTAGAATAATTAATTATAATATAAATGGCTTGATACTTTGTTTAGTATAATAGTAGTGCTTAGTTATGCTGAATACTATTTGTATGTTCAATTGAAAGCTTGTTACTTGAAATTCTAAATGATTGAGTGGAAACATTATTTAAAGGGCAGTTGGTGCTGCCAATTTAGTAAAATAAAAGAAAAGATTTGGTATTTAAAAACTTGAATAGGGTGGAAGGTTGCATGGCGGGTGCAGAATGCACGAGACTCGGGTTTGAGTCACTACAAAAGGACACCCCTTTTTGCAACGCATATATGCGTTGCTAAAAGTCCGTATATGCGTTGCTAGGGTCTATACAAACGCATAATTATGCGTTGCCTATGCTGTCGTTGCTAGGGGCTATTGCAACGCTTATATATGCGTTGGAAAACCCTACTAATAACCGTTGTTAAATTGCAACGGATATTTATGGGCTACAGCAACGCTTACATGTGTTTGTGCCGCCCATGTGCAGCTTACCTCTAAAGCTTGTTGCAACATTTAGATTCGAATTGTGGCAACGCTTATATGCGTTGCAAGAAATTAACCATTGGAAAAATAATAATTAATATTTATTTGGAGCCAAATAAATATGTACAGGATGCGCAATGCACATTTGAAACTTTTCCAGATCATCCAAGGCACACACATAGGAAATAAGCACAAATCAGTCTATATTAAAAACAAATATTCACATTATAGAGTAGCATCCACAAATTAATTCATCACATAATCTATGTTCAAACATTTTTGCTGTGATAGCAAGATATATACAAAGGAATCCTCTTAAATCAAAGTCATGACAGATCTTGATCCAAAGTAAATGAGAAGCAAAGCACTAATTTCAATGGAAGCCCTCACATCCTCAAGTAGTCATGTCTTTGGTCCCAAACTCGAAAACAAAATGGAAAGAAAATATTCAGGGCAAGTCAATCGGAACCAACATTAATTATTTTCGAGGTACTATATTCAAACTGAGAGGAAGTGTAAAAGTTAGAAACAAGCAAAGTTAGAAATATCACCTTGTGGTCAAATAAAACAAAATCCCCGTGTTGTTATTCATCTGATGGGATCAAATAGTTGTTTCAATCTGCAAATGGAATTGGAATACTTTAATTCAATGCAATAGTTAGGAAAACAATGCCCTGTTAAGTATCATGATAGAACATACACAACTTGAAGGCCATGCTATAGGACTATCGCCACGTCTCCAATAACCTCGGTTGTTATATGGTCGTATTAGTGGTTCATCACCACAACAATAAGACCGACACACACCATCCAACATTCTTTACCTAATCAACACCTCCAACTTTATGTTTTGGGTCACAACCAAGTATTGTGCCTAAGGCAACCTTCTTATTTTGATTCCTCCACTCTTCAATATAACGTGAGTGCCAACCTAATCCACATGTCCAAGTATATGAATAAATATATATATAGTATTAACATAGTTATGGCAAGCAAGATCGAAGTGTACCATTATTGAGTTGTGAGCTGGCCGCTCGGTTGTACCAGGCTGATGTTTGAACAAAAGAATGTAATCAGTAAAAGTAGGCTATAGAAACAAGATGTAGAGTCCAGAAACTGAAATCCCTGCACTATATACAACTTGGTTGTGGCAAAGTAATGAAACCTAAAACAGTTATTAGAAACAGGACTACAGCCAACAAATGTTCAAAAGAGTATCAAGTTCTGAATTTTTACAGCTTAGTGGAATGATTAGATATCCAAACAACCTTGTCAAAATCTATTCCTATCTTATATTCCAACCATTCTCGAAGTCTAAATGAAATTCATTCAAATAGTCTAAATGAAATTGGAAAAGAGCAATTAAAACATTACGAACAGACTGTTGGGAAAGGAAGAAGCACACATACCAGTGAACTGTTAGCTGAACAACTTGTTCTTCCAGAGTGATGTTTTTACAAAGGTATACTTTTATGAGTAACCGCAAACGCAAACCATATTTTAGCTGCAACCAATGAAAGCATACAAAATGAAAAACTATCAATTATAGGTAGTTATTTGACCTCCACCTCCACACCTTCCATCAATTAAAAAGCTCATCATCTTTAATGACATAACATAAAATAGCCATCTTTGAGCATACTTTATCTCCTATCTCATTGCTCAATGCTATCATCTAGCTCTCAAACTCCAATATTCTGTTAGTTCTTGCTTGCACAGAGGTCCAACTAAGTTATAACTAAAGCACTAAATTGCAGATGACGAATGTCGTCTGAACAAGAAATAATAACCCACATGCTGAGACGCTTAAATATTGAAAACTGACCTGAAACTCCTTGATGAGATCCATATTCAACATATCCATCATAGCAAGATGACCTTTTCGGCCGCCTACTAACATGTAGCGACCATTGGATGTGTATTCTAGAGCATAGGGACCAAGTACTGCATAAAACAAGAGTTAGTGAGCCCCTCATACTACTCAGTGGTCATAATCATAATCTCAAAAGTTAATAGTCAGCAGTATGACCTAGAGAACCTACAGCAGGTTGTATCGAGCAATTATTAAAAAAGTGACACCGTTAAGTCATACAAAAACTGATAAGGTCAAATGGTCAATATGATGTTATGGTTATATGTTTAACAAAACAAATTCTCAGCTTTCTTTCAGGTAAACAGAACAGGGTAACCTGCCACAATTACAAGGGTATCTATAGAGAAGAAGCACAGGAAAATTCTTATAAAGTCGTACCAAACAAGCATTGAGAAATAAAATATTTTAATACGGAAACTCTAATGGTAGTGGTGTTTTGTACTGAATCTGTACTGGACATGCATGTGGGTATCGATACAGGAAGTCAGGAACATATAGAAGTAGCAACTAAAGCTAAAAGATGATTGCTTCAGATGGTTTTTTTACTTCACCAAGCTTTAGTGAGGCAACAATATCAAACGCATAGCACTGGTTTTGAAAAGTGGGATACACAAGCTATGGTAGACAGCTTCAGAGAATAGTAGAGCAGTCTTGCACATTTACCAGGTAAGATCATATCAAATGGTTTTCTAGAACTCAAAAGATCCACCTCCTGCACAATCGATTGTTGCTGAAATCTATATGTCTTCTCGAAACCTTCAGGCTCCAAATACCCTCCCTCAATAGGCAAAAACCACTGCAAATTGAATAACAGAAAATCAACAAAAGACAAATTCTCCCATGTTTGCAACAGTCAATTCAAGCGGATAATCGCAAGTATGAAGATCAAGAAGCATAAGGGGGCTCAAATTAGACAAAAAAGATATAGCAAGGAATTTAAACTGAAGTTTTATATTGATGTTCCGATAAGCACAATGAAGTTATGCAAGAGAGCCTGTCGAAGTGACATCAAAATGATAGCCATACCCCTGCCATAATTGGCGAAGTGCCATGAATTAAAATACAGCAACAAAAGATCTCTCAAAAAACAACATCTGTAAATTCAGTAATATTTCCTACTGTCAGAACAGATGCATAAAAAATCTACAAGGAAATCTTCCTCCGGCTATCTCCTTTTAGGCAGTAATGCCAAATAGACCCATGTTATATTTAACATGTAAATCCTATACATATAAATACATCACTTCATCCAAGTCATGAAGCCATTGAACAGTTAAACACTTAAACATGAGCTATGTGGTACAACATCATATTGTAACAAGTCACCAGTTTTGAATACCAGATTCCCTTGCATCATGCATACACTCTTAATGAGAGCTCTTTCGATTTCTAGCGATAGAGCTACTTTTACATTTTGCATGTAACAATAAATTCATAGACTGCAACAAATCCACAATAACGGCAGTGTACGTCTGGCCTTTTTCACTGTTCACATGTCCATTTGTTTCTCTGTTTAGATCCATTATCTTGAAGGGAATAAGCTTCATAGAACACATTTAGATTGAAACCTCATAAAATAAAGTAAATCAGAGAAAATGGTATGGGGTATCTTAGGAATTATAGTGGAGTCAGTGGGGGAAGAGAAGGCTGCAGTGACATAGAGATTAAAATTGGGGTTTGCCAATTCCCTTGAACTACCGAGTAATTACTATTTTATGAAATTCCAATCCGTAAAATTATCAATACTCTCAATTTGACTCAGTATGTAGGCATCTAATAGTGTATACATTAACAATTGAGCGGATATAAGACTACCGGATTAGATCAAAGATTGTCATCTAGGCATCTAATAATGTATAAATTAGCAATTGGATGGATAGAAGACTTGTCAGATTAAATCAAATCAACAATAAATTGAAGAATTTCTGACATATAGGAAGAGAAGCAGAGGAGCAGAACTACCGATCGGTGGTGTCGTCATCCTCCCTTCATCATGTCGCAAGAGCATGAGCCACCTCAGGAAGGGCCGCCATGCATCTATCCACCTCGTGGCGCCGCAATTGAAGAGCCGCCGCCGTGGTCCTCCTAGGGTGCCCACAACTGCTGAAGGAGATGGGTGGTTGGGCGACGAATGGGACTGGGGAGGCCGGGAGCTCATGTCTTGTTTAGACCATCTCCAACCGATTCCTGTGGTTTCATTCCTTCCCAAAGATTCCTGTGATTCCTTCCTGATTCCTTCCTTCCCAAAGAATGCACTTCAACCGATTCCCTTCCCCCATTCCCTTCCCTTCCCAGAAATACCTAACTTTTCCTCCTCCCCTCTCATCCAACCCAGCCATTCTATATATTGAGGGGTTGCATTCATCAGGTTAGTCACCCACAACCCATTGCCAACTTCAAAATGAGTCAGTCCAATTCTTCCTCAAGTGATGAACTAGGCTTTACTGATGATGAGGACACCCTTCTCTTCGCAATCGCAGAGGAGGAGGAGATGCAAGCGCGAGGTACGAACCATCGACGGGGATCGGTTCCAGGACATGCGGTGATCAACCGAGGTCACGCTGAAGGGGCGGCTCGGCTTTATGGTGATTACTTCGCTTCTTCCCCCGTGTACGGCCACGTATTTTTCAGGCGGAGGTAACAAACCAGTAGTTGCAGCAAAGATGAATGATGTACTTGTAAGGTTTCATTTTGTCTAAGTCGTTCCGCATACGCAGGTTTCGGATGAGCCGATCCCTATTTTTGCGAATAACGAATGCTGTTGAAGGACACGACGTTTGGTTCCAGCAAAGGAGGGATCGGAAGGGGAAGCTTGGTTTGCATCCTCTTCAGAAAGTAACAGCAGCTCTCCGTCAGCTAGCGTACGGCGTTCCTGCTGACGCTGTGGACGAGTACCTCCGTATTGCGGAAAGCACGGCCCTTGTAGCTCTCAAGAAGTTCGTGAAGGCGGTGGTGGAGGTTTTCGGGGAGGAGTACCTCCGATCTCCTAACGCGGAAGACATTGCTAGACTCCTTGCTGTTGGTGAGCATAGGGGTTTCCCTGGTATGCTTGGTAGCATCGACTGCATGCATTGGACCGAAGAACTGTCCAAAGCATGGCAAGGGCATTCACCGCATACTCACAAGCCTTCCATAGTCCTCGAGGCGGTTGCTTCGTACGACTTGTGGATTTGGCATGCTTTTTTCGGTATGCCAGGAAGCATGAACGATATTAATGTGTTACACCGTTCTAACATATTTTCTAGGGAAAATGATGGTACAGCCCCGGCGGTAAACTACATCGTCAACGGCACTCCGTACGACATGGGGTACTACCTCGCGGATGGCATTTACCCTGAGTGGGGTACCTTTGTTAAGGCGATTTCAGCGCCGATGGGAAACAAGAGGATGCACTTCTCGCAGATGCAGTCCGCCGCAAGGAAGGATGTCGAGAGAGCGTTTGGAGTGCTCCAGGGTAGGTTTGCCATTATCAAAGGCCCCGGGCGATGTTGGCATCAGAGTACGTTAAGGCATATAATGACTGCATGTATCATTTTGCATAACATGATCATGGAGGATGAGAGGAATAGGCCACCACAGGAAATGAACTTCGACTATATGGGAACTCCCGTCGTTACCGGGATGTCACCCAACGGGTCGGTCTTGCACTGCATACAAGCAACTCAAAGGCGGAGGGATCGCCAACTTCACCATCAGTTGCAGGCGGATCTAGTCGAACACCTTTGGTCACGGCACGGGGGATAATGCAAGTGCAAGCTATGTTTCCTTGTGAGAGTGTTATGTATCAATGTAAGGTTCAATAAATAAGTGAACTTGGTTGTACGTGAAATGAAATGGAAAGCTCAAAACAGATAGCAGACAATGCGAGACATTACAAATCCGTAAGTCTGCAATACAACTAGATAGTTCAAACATGAACACAACATTACACAATAGTAGAGGCCCTCCCTCAAACTAGATAGTTTGCACATGAACACAACAAACCAACACAACAAAGCAACAAACTAGATAGTTCACACAATACAACTAGGTAGTTCACACAATAAATAAAGGTAGTTCAAACATTAACACAACATTACACAATAGTAGAGAGACGACAACTCGATCTAGATAGTTCAAACAGGATGATGAAGGCAACAATTACTTGTTCATTGCACGACGACTCGTCATAATCTCATTCTGTCGACTCGTAGTACTCATGAAGCAATCCATTACATGAGTTCAAGTCAATATTCATAATCCTTTCATTCTCCGCTTCCTCTGACATGGCCAGTTTTTTCTTCTGTATTTCTAGCATAGTAGCCGCCTTTTCCTTCTGTATTTCCACCATAGCAGCTCTGGACTCATTCATCTTGTTGAATTGCTCGGAGTACGCACCCACAGATGACATGCTAGACGTAGCACCACGCTTCCTCGCAGCCTTCGCAGCGTCCCGGCCTTGTGGCCTTTCCAGCTCATCAGATGATGCTTGCGAGGCCTGCTCGATAGGAATGTCATTGGACCCTTCATGTCCTCCCGTCTTTTGCTTCTTGTGGGACAAGTGCGAAGACCACTTCGGATGATCCGCAAGCAGTACCCAACAATGGTGGAACGCGAATGGCTTGCCCTCAATGTCCTGGTACATCGTACCAGCATGGGCCATCTGCAAAAAGAGAAGACAATTACAACATGACTACAAGTGCTGACTACAGACGGGGACAATTACTTACCCTATCACGCTCGGTGCTCCCACTCTGATGTAGACCGTCGGTCTGATTGAGATACCCAGCATATTTGCTAACACACTCATTTATCAATGACCAGCGGTTAACCAATGCTTTCTTCGATCTGGCCTTCATGTGTTCCTTGCTATAGGTTGTGTAATAATCAGCAATTCTGGTCCAATACGTGTCCGCTGATTGGTCCTTCCCAACAATGGGGTCTAGGCTCACATTCAACCAAGCTGAGACTAGGACTTCATCCTCCTGCGCAGTCCATTTGGTCCTCTCGGCTCTGGAGCTGTTTTTGGTCCCCTTCTTCACGTGCGTGGACCGACTCGGGGCAGCATGAGTCGTGCCCATGGTCGGCGGTGCTTCCGGAGGAGATAACCCGTGCACCACAACATCCAAGTCCTCGTGAAGGAAGTTCGAGTAGAAAGGGTCCATGTCGTCCTCCCTGATCATTGAAAGCACACGCACAGTTTGTTATTACGGCATCATGGCAAAGCAATGTGGGAACAATATGATTCAGCATGAAACAGACATCACATTGATTGAAATTACGGTAAGGATTACAAGTTCATAGCTAGATGGTCCAAAAAACAATAAAGCGCACTTAGCAGTTGAAAGCCACATGGTCCAAATTAAAGCATACAACACACATGAAGATCTAAACATAGTGGCCCGAACGATCGGACTCGAATCCACATTCGCTAAGTAGAGAATCCGTGGAGTAGTCGCTGAGCGGGGAGTTGTTCAGGCTGGTGTAGTCCGCTGGCACTACGTCGTCCGGATCAACTCCCTCGGCAAATGCAAGGTGAGCGAGCACAGTTGGAGAAGGTGGAGTGGTAAACTCAACCGTGTCCAACTCATTTCGTGTTTCCATTCATTGAACCAGACTAAGTTAACTGAAGTTTCCATTCAGTTTCCAGGAAGCCAGACTCAGATTCCAGGAGTGTGGTGGTTCCAGGTAGTTAACTGAAGTTTCCATTCAGTTTCCAGGAAGCCAGACTCAGTTTCCATTCATTGAACCACCAGACTCCACCGAAACACATTACTTGAACACCAGGGATAGCCTAACACCAGGACATAGTGCTCCAGGAAGCCAGCACTTGAACGACAAAATAGAGATGTCATCACCACCACAGGATACCCAGAAACACAACCTACTTCACCCGCCAAATTAACAGACTACTAATGAAATCTGCTCGTATGTCATATAGCATATTTCTCTGATATAGCACAGTTGTGTTAAATAAGGTGAGTACCAACGCTACCCAGAGGAAGAAACCATAAATTGAGTCATTATCCCTAACTGTGTAATGATCAGTTCGCACAAACCATAAGTAATTACACGATATAGAGCATTATGGCTTGCAAGTCATTTAAAATATCAGTAATAATAAGTACTGAATCATCAACATTTTCATGAAGACCCACACAGGATATCAAACATCGACATTACGAATAACTGATTTTCACAAATATGACATGATATCAAACATCGACAGAGGAAATATGACACGAAGAAGTGTAATTGTTTCTGTGAAGTTCAATCAAGAAGTGTAATTGATTCGATGTTTATCACAGAGCATTACCTCGCTTGAGGATCTCAGAATTATTCTCGTGAACATTATGAAAATCATAATTGTGCCAACTGTACTTATGGAAATAATAATTGTGCCAATTCTCTAACTATTCTCGTGAGCATTATGAAAATCATAATTGAGGATCTCTAACTATTCTCGTGAGCATTATGAAAAATGCCGCAATTTGGTACTTATGAAAATGAACAATGTTTTCGCCAAAATGAAAATCACAGAGCATTACCCGCGCCCCGTGAGCCAAAAATGAGAATCGCAGGACCGACAAAAACCGGATGTTTTGGACATTAGTAGGACTTCGTATCAGTAATTCCAACCTATTTGACATGCTAGTTGAACTGCAGAAGTACTGAATAGCAAGGCATTCGGTTTTTGTCGAAAACCGAATAGCATGCATGCTGTCTTCTGTTCATGCCCTGATCACGCAAATTTTTTCACTAGTACCCATTTAATCCAATCACTACACGAAGTACACAATAGCCTAATGGACACATTGAAATCAACAAATCTCCTTCCACTGGTAAGAATCGCTCCTCAGCTGGCTGGAAACAGCTGCACTAATTCAAAATCCGGACACAACTATTACCGACCTGCACTAATTTTTTAGAGCTCATTCAATCAATCTTCTACACAATCCGGACAGCATCACCGAACGCAACTATCACCAATTTTTCCCGATCTAGGTTCTGGACTGCCGTCCAAGTTTTCCCCCATCCAGATTTTCCCCCATCCAAGGTTTCCCCATCCGTGTTTTCCCCATCCAAGTTTTTCCAATTTCACCACATCCACGTTTTCCCCCAATTTCAGATCGACTGACTCGGCTCAATCGAAGATCCCCAACCAAATCCATTTCAAATCGGCTAAAATGTGGTGCTCTTGGTGCGTACCTCAACGTGTCGATTTCCGTCTACTCGTCCTCCTCTCCGGCCGGTGAGGCGGACCACCTTCGCTCCTTGTGCGCGACGCCCTTGCCGACTATCAAGATCGTCTGCGGCGCCTTGGCAAGCCTCGGCAGTTGACGCCCACACCAACGAGGCAGCGTGAGGGGAATCGTGAGAGCAACCCTCGGGGGAGGGATCCTCTCTCCTGTCCCAGCTCTCGAGCGGCGCGGGAGCGACTCGGTTGGAGGCGCTGGGAACGCTCTCTCTCCGTTGCTTTCCCATGCGCAAGGGAACGGGATGACGAGAAGGACTCGGTTGGAGATGGTCTTAGGTGGAGGTTGGTGTCTCTGCACAGTGGGGTGGCAGCAAAAATTTAGGTATTGCGGTAAAAAATTAGAGGGAAAACAGAATAGGATAGAGAAAAAAAAGAGGGAAACTCAATCAAGGGGAGTCATATGCCGCGCCTATTAAAAACAATTTTAAGAATTTACTTTGTGTTAGTAACTGTATTCAGAAAATGCATTATGTAATTCAAATAAATTTGATCCAAAAAAGTGAAGATTTGTCATTTCATCTTATAACAAGTGCTTTTCGTGCCTTAGATTTGTTAGAAATCCAGTCAACCTTTATAAAATTTACCCATTTCGATTTTTAAATATGCTTCACATTAAAGTGAAGATTTGTTAGAAATCCAAATACATTTAAGACTACCTTTATAAAATTTACCCTAAAGATTGTAAAAAATATGCCGACTTCCATTATATTTTCAGATGCGCCTACGTAATGAATTCTGCATGATTTAAATTCTCGTGACATGTTAGTAGTGCAAATGAGAGTTCTCCGTGAAATTTTTAGCTCAATTCGATATCAAATGCTAGCTTGAATTGCTAAATAGTGCCGCAAGATGAAAGCGAAATAGGATATGCTGACTTCTATTATTTTTCCTATGTGCCACGAACGGAATTCCTGCGGCGAATTTGTGTAGCATGTTATTAGTGCAAATGAAAGTCCTCCGTGAAAATTTTAGCTTATTTCACCAGTAAATGCATGCTTCAATTGCCAGATAGTGCCGCAAGATGAAAGCTTAATAGAATATGCTGACTTCCATTATATTTCAGATAGCGCCTACGTAATGAATTCTCGCGGCGTAAATTTCGTGACATGTTAGCAAAGGCAAATGAGAGTTTTTCGTGAAATTTTTAGCTCAATTCGATATCAAATGCTAGCTTGAATTGCTAAATCGTGCCGCAAGATGAAAGCGAAATAGAATATGCTGACTTCCATTATTTTTCCTATGTGCCACGGACGGAATTCCTACAGCGAATTTGTGTGGCATGTTATTAGTGCAAATGAGAGTCCTCTGTGAAAATTTTAGCTTATTTCACCAGTAAATGCATGCTTCAATTGCCAGATAGTGCCGCAAAATGAAAGCTTAATAGAATATGCTGACTTCCATTATTTTTCCTATGTGCCACAGACGGAATTCCTACGGCGAATTTACATGGCATGTTACCAGTGCAAATGAGAGTTCTCTGTGAAAATTTTAGCTCAATTCGATAGCAAATGCTAGCTTGAATTGCCAGATAGTGCCGCAAGATGAAAGCTTAATAGAATATGCTGACTTCCGTTATATTTCGTACGCATGGCGAATTCACGTGGCATGTTACCAGTGCAAATGAGAGTTCTCCGTGAAAATTTTAGCTCAATTCGATAGCAAATGCTAGCTTGAATTGCCAGATAGTGCCGCAAGATGAAAGCTTAATAGAATATGCTGACTTCCGTTATATTTCGTACGCGCCACGGAATGAATTCCTGCGGCGAATTCACGTGGCATGTTACCAGTGCAAATGAGAGTCCTCCGTGAAAATTTTAGCTCAATTCGATAGCAAATGCTAGCTTGAATTGCCTGATAGTGCCGCAAGATGAAAGCTTAATAGAATATGCTGACTTAGTTATATTTCAGACGCTTACGGAATGAATTCTCGCGATTTAAATTCACGTGGCATGTTACAGTACAAATGAGAGTCCTCCGTGAAATTGTTAGCTCAATTCGATAGCAAATGCTAGCTTGAATTGCCAGATAGTGCTGCAAGATGAAAGCTTAATAGAATATGCCGATTTCAAGAGAGCCAGACGCGCTACGGAATGAATTCTCGCGCTAATTCACGTGGCATGTTACCAGTGCAAATGAGAGTCCTCCATGAAAATTTTAGCTCAATTCGATAGCAAATGCTAGCTTGAATTGCCTGATAGTGCCGCAAGATGAAAGCTTAATAGAATATGCTGACTTCCATTATATTTCGTACGCGCCACAGAATGCATTCCTGCGGCGAAATTCTGTGGCATGTTACCATTAAAAATGAGTGTTCTCCGTGAAATTTTTAGCTCAATTCGATAGCAAATGCTAGCTTGAATTGCCTGATAGTGCCGCAAGATGAAAGCTTAATAGAACATGCTGACTTCCATTATTTTTCCTATGTGCCACAGACGGAATTCTTGCGGCGAATTTACGTGGCATATTACCAGTGCAAATGAGAGTCCTCTGTGAAAATTTTAGCTCAATTCGATAGCAAATGCTAGCTTGAATTGCCTGATAGTGCCGCAAGATGAAAACTTAATAGAATATGCTGACTTCAAGAGAGCCAGACGCGCACGGAATGAATTCTGGCGTAAATTCTGTGGCATGTTAGCAGTGAAAATGAGAGTTCTCCGTGAAATTTTTAGCTCAATTCGATAGCAAATGTTAACTTGAATTGCCAGATAGTGCCACAAGATAGGAAAAATTGATGTTATGCTGGTTTAGAGAGAAGAAAACAAACATTATTTTTTTGGTGCTGCCTCGGCCCTAGAATTCATGACTAGAATTGTATGGTAAATTCTTTTCTGAATGCCCAATAAAAACATAAAAAATAAAAGTAACCTCCGACGAATTTTAAACAATTAACCCTGTTTTTAGTGCGGTTAACTCAATAGAAAACACGTTAATTCCACCTGACTTGGACCTGACTCCTGGTTGTTATGTTAGGAACAACCGTCATCAGCAATAGGCGCTTCTTTTTTATTTTTACAGGATTACAATGCATGAAAGAATGGATCTTGTAAAAAAGTGTACAAGACGGAAGACCAAGCAAATCTCGAAAAAAAGAAGGAATAGAAGATCGAGCTCCAACTAGATCTATATCTTGCTCCGGTTTGTGCTCCAGAAGCTTGGCCTCGACAACCTTGTTCTCCGCTCTCTTGTAAGCAGAGATCCTTTTGTCCATCTCTTTTGCTAGGCTGTCGACCTTTCTTTTGTGCTGCTGCTCTTCCCCTTGCTTGAGCCATAGCACTCTCACGCTTCTGATAAAATTTCTCATGGTGAATGCTACCCGCTTGTTTGGAAACTTCGACAGTGTAGTGTACCAATCATGGCAAATCACAACTAAAGGTGGTGCACTAGACCTATTGGGTGCAACTGATGATATCCCTCGAGAGTACCGGATGGTATCTGTTAGAATAAACTTGGACAACCAGCCATCAAGAGCTTCAATGTATGCTTTCTGAGCGCTGACATAACTCACAAAGCAGGACCTCCAGTTCCTCAGTTCAGCCTCCAGCTTCAGAGTAGCATGCCGCTGGGCATCGTTACAGAATTTACCATAAGCAGGACAGGTGAAGGAATTCACCTCAAACATTATCTGTCTCTGGGTTTCTTGTGAGTCCACCATTATTTTCCAAGTTCTCATAAAGCTGCCAAGGAGCAGGCAAAGCATCAATATTCGTTGAAATGTGAATTCATAAATCCTACACATGAATGTAAGGTCAGCTTACCCCTGCAACAACTCAACAAGTTGTGGCTGAAGTTCCTCATCCCGTAATTTTTGTATTCTACCAGATATTGATTCTGCAGACCGTAGACAAACCCAGATCCTTGTGTACAAGTCTCTAACAGTTGTCCTAGTTTTTTCAGCACAACGCAGCTCTGAACCTTTGGCGTCTTGGTTCCTCAGCTGCACACATTTCTTCTCGTAAGTTTGTCGGATTTGATCTATAGTCTGCACAGAACCAAAAAAATTTCCACATAGATGTACAAATATGCAATACCTCCTTGCCAAAAAAAAAAACAAAACAAAAACAAAACAAACAAACTTGAATCAACAAAACATCTTGTTTGAACATGTGGAAAGACTATGAAATAGAGTAATCCATGGCACAACAAGTACACAAATTGACCATGATGGATGTAAAAATGAGCACATTGCTTTCAATTTTAAAAATCATATGTAACACTACCAATAAGATCAACATGTCCAGAGCATGCAAGGGGTTTTTTTTCAAACTTAGCCTCATTCACTAAAGACGCGTGAATATAAAAATAACATGTAATTTGATTACAAGGTGGTGCCACTCTTGCTCAAATAATTAGCTGCTTTAGCCATCGATAGAACAATAGCAAATCACTTGCAAAGAGAAACAGTCTTTTCTATATACATGCAGCCATATGAAACTCCACCAGATCCAGAAGAGAAACAGTCTTTTCGGGCTTATCACCTCTACGAGGATTGCCCATCTTAGGAGCTGTAATGCTTGAAAGATTTACTCGGCGTTCTGCTGAAGGACTGCCATAAGGAGCAGCATCATCACCAACGATCATGCAGTCCCCACTCAACCTCTACCACCTATGAAGAGATCAACATGAACCAAATTAGTTAAGAGTCACACAAATCCTGATGAGTACACTACCAGTAAGAATTTCAACCCACTTTTCCAGTGAATTTCTGGTCATGGATTGGCTTCGAATTTGTCACTGGTGGCTTAAATCCTGTCCAAATTCTCAAGAATTGGTCCGATTTTTTTTTAAGCATCAAGTTCTCCACAAGGTTTTTCCTCACAGATGCATATATATGAATTAAAATATGGTTTAGATCAATAGGACATCCACAGATGCCCCGGTTCCATTATATGAAACCAAGAAGTGTTCAGTTTAGTCCATACAAAACAAAAACTCACCGACAACAATCGAGCCACTCCACCTTACAAGATCACGAAAACCGAACTTCAAACCGCTCCCGTAAAGCAAAATCGTATCACTAAACACTCATCAACCACACGACCTAAGCTACCATCGATCAGAAACAAACAACCATATAACCAGAACTTAAACACCAAAAAACACTAACACATCCTCATATTTTTTCAACTGGGCACCAGGATCTTGAACTTCAGGATATCCTCAACAAATCTCAACATCGCCTTTAAAATATGGTTTAAAGATATACATCAATGTAATATCAATACCAATCTTTGGTGTGTTCATCATTTCGTCTTATCCAGGAAGGCTATTGTTCAACCTTTCTTCTAGTATAAGTTACAGCAATTTGAGTATAAGAAACATCCAACCTCAAGGCTGAACTCACAGGGAACAGACTTTCACTAATAAAATTTCCTCGAGAATCATGATATTTGGGGGAGCAGAGAACTTGCTATTTTAGCTAATTCAAGTCCGAGTCTTAGCATATTAAAGATTTGAACCTATCAAGCAATGGTTAATTGAGCAGTGCATATACAAATTGGTAAAGAGGCACTTCAAATCTCAAGAATCAAGATTGGGGAGAAGAAGCAACCTCAACTCCTCAAGGCGGGGTGGCGTCGGGGATCTGGGAGTAGGGCAAGATGGCCCTCCAGTGGGCGGCGGACTCGGGCCGCCGGGGGGAGCCGCCGCTGCGTGGGGCGGCGACGACGGGATGGAAGGCGCCGAGGCCGAGCCAGAGAGAGGAGCACCAGAGGAGGAGAGGCGAAGGCGGAGGAGAGGAAGCAGCACGCGGTCACGGAGAGGAAGCAGGTGGGCGGGCGGCGCTGACGAGAGGGAGTGGGCGGGCAGAAGCGGGCGCAAGTGGACGGCGCTGACGAGAGGGAGCGGAAGGCAGAAGGCGGGCAGGCGGCGCTTGATGGAAGGGCGGGCGGGCAAAGAATTAAGCCATGAAAGAGAAGTTGGGCGAAGGAAAAAGAAGGCGCGCAATGGATCGGGAAAGGAGGCGCTAGGGCCGTCTTCCTCTCCAACAGGCGAAGCTAGCATCGATGTTTTTTTGAAGCTCACGCCATGAGTCGTTGTTACGCCAAGAGTCGCTGCTTTCTCACCTCTCGCTTGTAGATATAATAATTGATAACATAAAAATTTAAGTTAAACGGCTTGCAGCTGAGTTGGTTAGTGCGTTGTGAAATTTAGCACTAGGTCTTGTGTTCGAGTCCAGCTTGCTCTCTTTTCTATTTTGCTGCACATGGGTTGATGGAAAGTATAGATTTTGCTATACATGGGTTGACAGGAAGCCTATACGCTATCCGAAAAACAAAAGGTCTAGCCACAAAAAAACAAAGGGATGTTTAGCCCTACGGATGATTCTTGCAACACTTCATAAACGTTGCCACCGGTTGTTTAGCCCTACGGATGATACTTGCAACGCTTTGCAAGCGTTGCCACCCTGTTGTTTGCAACGCATAACATCATGTGTTGCTATGTATCCGTTGTTAAAGAGGTGTTCCTGTTGTAGTGAGTATGTACCACCCTAGTCACCCTAAGGACCGATCCCTTGTGATTGTCAAACAATGTACAACAGTGCGGCCGCGGGTTCTGGAATGGGACGGGCCTAGCTGAGTAGTTAGTGAAAACTTAATTAAGACATGCCAGACAGTAGCTAGAGAAATGGCCTTGTGAAACCTCAGCGGGCATGACTTAGTTAAGATGTATCTAGAGAAATGGTCTTGTGATTTTCACTTGGGGTTATATGCCAAAGGAAGTGTATGACCAAAAAGAGTGAAATATCTCTCGCGGGTAAAGCCTGCAAACTCTGCAGAGTAAACAAACTATTTGAATAGCCATACCCACGGTCAAGGGTGGACAAAGGGCGTTGTCACATGGTAGATTTTCCCTACTTGGTTTCAAAATAAGATATTTATAAAAAGAAAAGCACGGTTGGAGCCGTGAATGTTTTGATTTGGTAAAATTCTGTGGTTAGAGCCATAAGGAAAAGATTTTAAAAGAAAACCACGGTTGGTGCTGTGGAAAAGTATTCTTAAGTAAAACCATGGCTGATGCCGTGAGTGGGTTTATGTTTTTCCACGGTTGGAGCCGTGTCTTGAAAAGTTTGAAACTCTTATTTCTTAAAAGAAAATACCTTTGAAAACTGCTCTTCAAAATTCTAGTATAAAATTTTAAAAAATTGGCTTTTGGCAAATTAACCAATTCCTTCCCTTGAATTAAACTACATACTGCATTTCTTTCGGAACTTGTTGAGTATGTTGCATACTCACCCTCGCTTTTCATTGCGGGTCGCTTATTCCATAAAGCGATCAGAGATCGAGATAGCTATCCAAGAGCTCGTGATCCCACCGCTCGACATCCGTGATGAAGGTTTTGAAGAGGAGGATCATCCGGACGCCTAGGATCGTGTTTTCTCCATCTTTGCTCGTGGTGTTTTGGACTTCGCGTCACAAGTTTATTTGCCGCTTAATGTTTCACTTTGTATGACCTACGGGTCCAACCTTTGTAATAATGGGCCATGTCGGCCAGTACTCTGAATTAAATCTTTATTTATCGCATGGTTATGGTCCATACTATTATGATCTGTGTGTACTAGCCATTGATCCAAGGACTAGTACAGGTAAACACAGCTGGGGCCCGTATCCTTTTTGCGGGTTCCGACAGAATGGTATCAGAGCCAAGACTGTAGAACGTGACCTAGTTAGAATGGCAAAGCCTTAAGGATGATTACTTATATAAAAATATATTTATGAACTTCTAAGTTCCTTTGCTTCTATCTTTTCTATCTTAGCATCTTGCTCCTGCCTTATCTTTCATTTAAAAAGTTTTACTGACCTTACCTTGTTTCAAAATTCGCAGATGCCTTGCTATACCTTGTTTGCTGAGAAGGAAGGAGGTTTCTGTGAGCAGTTGTCTTTGATGCTCCAGGAGTTGGGATTTCCACATCGCCCAGAATATCGATGCACCTCAGTGCCCAGCATTGGCTACAACATGTGGAAAGTCAGGTTGCTGGTCTACGCCAGGAGTTCAAATGCAGAAGATCGTCCCTTCTACTTCACCTCGGAACAACTAATGCTTCGAGATGCACTTCAGGATGCTGCTAGAGAGGCTCTCATCCATTTGGGTGAGAACTATCGTGTTTAGCTGGACGACACCCCGTACCGGCTCTTTCCCCGACATCAGGTTGGGAGGAATCACAGCCAGTTCCGGAGCTTGGAGTTGGATTCTAACCCGACGATTGTGCGCATGGGTTCGTTCATCCGGGCATAGGATGACGCCTATGTTCACATCTCTAGTGAGCTCTAGGATGTGCGCAGGGAGTTAGCTGCAGCAAGGGAGGAAAACCGTCAACTTAAGGAAGCTCAGCGGGCAGCAGTTCCACTTCCACCAGCCCCTGTGTAGGAGGTACAGCCTGTAGCGCCGCTTCCAGTCCTTGCTGGAGAGGAGCTCGCCGAGGTTTGACCCTGATGCCCCGCAGTGAAGCGCTGCGCGGTCCATTGATAAGAAGGACCGTGGCGCAAGTCTCAGGCGTCGCAAGCCGCCCTGGGGACTTCCTTGGGATTCGTGGATCGCCCAGAGAGCTGTGACCTTCCGGAATGTTAGTGCATCCCGCAGCAGGAGTGAAGAGGACCCTTCCCTTCGCGTCTTCGAGGAAGGTGAAGGGAGTAGTTAGTCTTGGCCAGTAGTGTCCATCTTTTGTCCACGATTAGAACGTGTAATAAAGAATGTGATGGACTGTATCGTGCTCTATGCGCTTGTGATACAGCCATCTTATCAAAAACTTTTATTTTATATAAGATTTCAGTTGGTGTTTTTTTTTCTGTGGTTTAGTCTTTGTCATGATTGTGGGATGATTGCTTAATCCCCCTGTTTTCTTAACTTTGTTTTTCTCTTTCCTTGTGTTTTTCCCATTCTCAATTCCAGATGGTGAATACACGTAGCAGAGGTCATGGTGATGTTGGAGCTAGTAGCAGCGGTATTGGTCATTGAGTACGCTTCAGGCGATATGTATGGAGATTTATCTTAATCTCCATGTCCGTGATTGATGTCAAATAGTATTATGTGTTGTAATAATTAGAGTTTGAAAACTCATTTGTAATTTAGAGTTGTATATTTATTTGTACAAACTCATATGTATTGTAATATTGCATTATCGTTATGTTAAATATTCGATACAATGTGTATGTATCACTGTATGTGTTGAATAAAGAGTTTTAATTAATTCTTGTTCTTACTATAGATGTCTCTTGAAGTCAATCCCTCGGAGGAGGAATTATGCCTTGTGGACAGTTGTACCACAAACTCTATACTCACAGAAATAAAATATTTCCAAACTCTTAAGAAAAGAGAAGGAAATGTTTTAACGATTGCTGGTCGTGATGCGTTGATAGTTGGCTCTGGTCGAGCCACAATCACTCTCCCTATGGGTACACAGATTACAATCGAGGATGCTTTATTGTATCCTAATTCAACTCGTACCTTGTTGAGTTATAGAGATATTCGTAAGAACGGTATTCATGTGGAAACACATGAAGAAAACAAAGAGGAGTATCTTCTCTTAACCAGACTTACTGGATATGGCAAGCAAATATGCGAAAAAATTCCAACTCTCGACTCTGGATTGTACTATACATACATTAAGCCCATAAAACATGTTGCATATAAGATAATTTTTTAAAACGTTGATGCATTCCAAACTTGGCATGATTGACTTGGGCACGACTTGGGCACCCCGGTGTCGGGATGATGAGAAAAATTATCACCAATTCTATCGGTCATGATTTGACAGCTACAAAATTTCCCAAATCTTCGGATTTTGTATGCACTGCATGTGCTACTGGGAAAATAATTTTAAGACCTTCGCCTCTTAAAATCAGGGCTGAACCACTTAAGTTTCTTGAAAGAATTCAAGGTGATATTTGTGGTCCGATTGAGCCAACTTCTGGACCGTTTAGGTACTTTATGGTTTTGATTGACGCATCTACTAGATGGTCACATGTGTGCTTATTGTCCACACGAAACCATGCTTTCGCGAAAATAATGTCTCAAATTATTAAGCTGAAGGCACATTATCCTGAACATCGGATTCAATCGATCCGAATGGACAATGCTGCTGAATTTTCCTCCCATGCTTTTAATGATTATTGCATGGCTTTAGGAATTCAGGTACAACATTCTGTTCCATATGTCCATACTCAGAATGGTTTGGCTGAATCGTTGATTAAGAGAATCAAGCTCATTGCATGTCCATTACCGATGAATTGTTCATTGCCTACGTCGTGTTGGGGTCATGCGGTCTTACACGCTGCTGACTTAATCCAACTTCGACCAACTGCATATCATGATTCTTCCCCCATGCAGTTAGTACGTGGGAATCCACCAAGTATTTTCCATTTGCGTAAGTTCGGATGTGCGGTATACATTCCGATCTCACCACCCCAGCGTACCTCTATGGGCCCTCATAGAAAATTGGAGATCTATGTGGGATTTCAATCTCCGTCGATCATTCAGTATTTAGAACCTCTTCTGAGGATCTATTTACTCCTAAGATGTCGATCAGATATTCAATGAGGAACATTTCAAGATTAGGGGAGATTTCAAGTACCGTAAAGAATGCCGTGAAATTGATTGGAATGCTCAAAGTATTTCATCCTCGGATCCACGTACTCAAGAAACCGAACTTCAAGTTCGGAAAATAATTGGTTTGCAAGATATTGCGAACAATCTGCCAGACACATTTACTGATTATAAAGGTGTCATGAAATCTTTTATTCCTGCAAGGAATGTGCCAGAAAAAGTGGAGGTACCAAATAAAACCACTCAACCCCCAATTAGCAATAAGAGGGGGAGGGAGGAGTAAGGCCTCTAAGCAGAAAAAAGTAGTAAATGCAGATCAACCTATGGTTGATAGACACCAAAATGGACTTGATCCACAACCCTCTTCGGCTGCGCGCATTGCTAAACTTGGGACATCGGATAACCCCAGATCCATCGTAACGGGAAATAATGATGAATCTCTTAGGGTGAACGAAATTGCTACAAATTACATTGAGACTGGAGAGTTTTTTGACCGAAGAGCTACAGTTGTCGACACTTATTTCTCTGAGCAAATTGCTGACATCCTGAATGATCCAGATCCTAAATCCATGGTAGAGTGTAGAAAACGCTTGGACTGGAATCAATGGAAGGAAGCGATTGAAAAAGAGATTGCCTTGCTTTATAAGAGAGAAGTATTCTCGGAAGTGATGCCTACACCTCGTGGCATTTTTCCTGTAGGATACAAGTGGGTTTTCATCCGAAAACGGAATGAAAATAATGAAGTGGTGAGATATAAAGTAAGGCTAGTAGCTCAAGACTTCACGCAAAGGCCCGGTGTTGATTATAATGAGACTTATTCTCCGGTTATGAGTGGCATAACTTTCCGATATTTGATATCATTGGCAGTACAAAATCGTCTATCTTTTCAGTTGATGGACGTAGTGACGGCATACTTATATGGGTCACTGGATTCTGAAATTTACATGAAGGTTCCCGATGGAATCAACATACCAGATCCAAAGGCAAATCGTAACATGTATTGTGTAAAATTGCAAAAGTCATTGTATGGCTTAAAGCAATCAGGGCGCATGTGGTACAATCGATTAAGTGAATTCCTTTCTTTAAAGGGGTACACAAATAATGATGACTGCCCATGTGTTTTCATTAAGAAATCCTCTATAGGATTCTGTATCATTTCAGTGTACATTGATGATCTCAACATTATCGGCAATGAAACTGATATTAATGAAGCACGTCATCATTTAAAGACGGAGTTTGAGATGAAGGATTTGGGTAAAACCAAATTTTGCTTAGGTTTGCAACTTGAGCATTTACCTTCAGGAATTTTTGTATACCAAGCTACTTATATCCAGAAAATATTGGAGAAATTCAATATGGATAAGTCGTATCCATCTAGAACCCCTATGGTGGTTCGATCTCTAGACATGAAGAAAGACCCTTTTCGACCTAGGGATGATGGAGAGGAGATATTGGGACCTGAGTTCCCTTATCTTAGTGCTATTGGTGCACTCATGTATCTTGCAAATAGTACCCGGCCGAACATTGCATTTGTAGTGAATCTACATGCAAGACACAGTGCTGCTCCCACCAAGCGTCATTGGTCTGGAGTAAAGAATGTCTTTAGATATCTCAATGGTACAAGAGATCTTGGTCTTTTCTATGGAAGAAACCGAGATTCGATTTTGACTGGATATACAGATGCTGGCTATTTATCTGATCCCCATAATGCCAGATCACAGACCGGCTTTGTATACTTACAAGGTGGAACAACCATTTCTTGAAAATCTTCCAAATAAACTTTGGTAACTACCTCTACCAATCATTCTGAAATAATTGCATTATATGAGGCCTCCCGAGAACGTGTTTGGCTTCGCAGAATGATAAACCACATACTTCAGTCATGTGGTATTGGTTCTATTGAATCTCCAACCATTATCTATGAAGATAATGCTGCCTGTATTGTTTAGATGGAGACAAGTTATATTAAGAGTAACATCACTAAGCATATTGCTCCAAAATTGTTTTATCCCCATGAATTGCAAAAGAGTGGGGAAATAAACATTCTGCAAAAAGTCATGTGATAATCTCGCTGATCTATTCACAAAGTCTCTACCTTATTCTACATTTTATAAATGTGTTAAAGGAATTGGTATGAGACGACTTAGAGATTTGCAGGAATCAGGGGGAGTTTCTCTCTCTGATAAATAACCTGTTTAGACATTATATTGTACTCTTTTCTTTATATGAGTTTTTTCCTTTTAAGGTTTTCTCATGTAAAGTTTTTAACGAGGCAATATCAATACAGTTTATATGTCATATCATCTATTTTTCCCACTGGGTTTTTTAGAGGATGATATTAGACATATCAAATTTATAGACAAAATAATTCCAAATTGATTTCAGAAGATGGATTCGATCAAGAGGGAGTGTTGAGAACTAGATGATCTCATCTATCGCTTGACAAAGCAACTGACGCAAGAAGTAACCGAACCGAAGAAACGTCTTCACAACCAACAACAACAACGAGAGAATAAATTACCAAACCGCGAATTAGCGAACCATCGCGTTCTCTCATCTCTCCCCAACTATAATCTCCGAACGGGTGCAAAACCACCCGTTCACCATGTATAAATAGTTGATCAATGAATGGAATAAAGATACAAGCATTCATACAACAATTGTCTTTCACATTTTCACTTCAACACTGGCAATCTGGCGTTGCCCCAATTTTTGCCCAAGAAGCATTTGGGAATTGTTGAACTCTATTATATCATGCCTAGTAGGGGTGCATATTTGGAACCTAGATATATATATGATGAATAGTAGGTCCTTTGACGAATAACATATAATACTTTATTTGATCGAATTTTTTTTAAATAATATTATTTTTATCTAAATTTACAAAAATAATACATTGAAAATAAAAATTGCAAAACTACCCCTCTGTCGCCAGTCCATTTGGCGAAATCTCTCTATCGCCAAATGGATTGGCGACAGAGAGCCTGTCGCTGCAGTTCTCTGTCGCCAAATGAAATGGCGGCAGAGAGTTGAGTTGCAATTTTTTTTGTCAGAGATTAGATGTATATTGAACGTTCTGAGACGAGGGCAATTAGATGTGTATTATTTTTCTTTTGTCAGAGATTAGATGTATATTGAACGTTCTGTGACGAGGGCAATTAGATGTGTATTATTTTTCTTTTGTCAGAGATTAGATGTATATTGAACGTTCTGAGTGGAATGAAAAGCAATACGCCTAGTGTTAATGTAAGTAACACTGGACTAGTTATTAGGAAATACAGTGATAATGCCTGAGCTAATGTAACTAACTATAATAGCACCCGGCATTGATATTACAAAGTGGAGTAAGTAGAACAACTATAATAGCATGGCAAGTGAATTGCCTTAGGGAATTCATAAAGCTGGGATACAACATAGGGTACATAACTCCAGTGAAGGACTAAGTCAGAAAACCATACATTCTAAGGCCTTGGTTGTCGGAATAGGCCTCTTGTATTGTTCGTGGGACGGCCAATTCTGTTAGTGCTTGAACGTCGGGGTGGAGGTGACACAAAGTCATCGTCGTCATCTTCATCGCCATAGTTAGAAGCAAGCCCTCCTGCAGCGTTGGTCGAACGTCCTCTTGTATTATTCATAGAACGGCCAGCTCTGGTAGTGGTTGAACGTCGAGGTGGAAGTGACACGAAGTCGTCGTCATCATCGTCATCGCCATAGTTAGGAGCAAGCCCTCCTTCAGCGCTGGCCGGACGTTCTCTTGTATTGTTCGTAGAACGGCTAGTTCTTGTAGTGCTTGAATGTCGAGGTGGAGGTGACACGAAGTCGTCGTCATCATCGTCATAGCCATGGTTAGGAGCAAGCCCTCCTACAGCGCTAGTCGGACATCCTCTTGTATTGTTCGTAGGACGCCCAGTTCTTGTAGTGCTTGAATGTCGAGGTGGAGGTGACACGAAGTCGTCGTCATCATCGTCATAGCCATATTTAGGAGCAAGCCCTCTTGCCGTGGTGGTTGCACGTCGTCTTGAACTTTGTGTTGCACTAGTGATAGGCGGACCTTTTCCTTCTCTGCTACGCGAACCAGTCATGGTAAAGTGCATGTTATCGTTTCAGTCTGAAAAAGGAGGTGCATCGTTTTGTCATTTCACTCTGAAAAAGCGGGCTGCAGCGTGTTGTCTTTTCACTCGGAAAAAGCTGTGGTCGGTAGGGTGTTGTCAAATCAGTCTGTGCTGTGACATTGAATTTCACTATCTGAGGTATGCAAATTGAAGCACACTCGAGGAATATTGTAAAAATCGCTATCTGAGATATAGAACTAGTAAGAACTACTTAATCATTAAAAGAACTACTAAGAACTACTTGATCATTTAAGCGTTTTCGGCTATCCTTTAAACTTCTCGTTTAAATGCCATTATTACGCAAACTAGTTCAGAAACACTCTCCACCACATGTACTACCATAATATGGAAAATTATTCTATTTATAACTAGCTCTGTATATAAATAACGCTACTGCAAACAGCCTTCATGAATTAGTCGCTTAGAAAACTAGACTCACTTAAGACTTTTCGATGGCTTGTAGAATAACTCGTCTAAATGACATTATTAGCGAAATTAGTTCATAAACACTCTCCATCATATGTACTACCATAATCTGAAAAAATATTCTATTTACAACTTACTCTGTGTATAAATATCGCTGCTGCAAACAGCCTTCATGAATTAGTCGCCTAAATGGAAATCTTATTTACAACCTAATTACATTTACCCCTAAATTATCAAATCGACAACAAATATTCCTCTGCGGAACTAATAAAATTGAATCGCTCGCAAATCATCTAATCAATAACTCATCTATTACTCTAAAACCCTAATTGCATTTGCCCTAAATCATCTAGTCCACAACTATTTACTCTAAAATGCTAATTAAATTGATCTCTAAGTCATCAAATATGCAACTAGTCTATTCTATTTAATCTAATCACTACATTATATATCTACAACTAAAATACACAAAAAATCATATCTGTGACAAATCTGAATTCTTCCTCCTTCCTCTCTTCCTCCCTCTCTCCCTCCTCTTTTTCCTCTCTTCCTCTCCTCTCCTCCTTCTCTTTCTCTCCCTCGCGCGCACGGTCGCTGGTCGCTGCTGCTGCGCTCTTCCTTCCTTCGAACGAATGGAGAAGAAGAGCCGCGGCGGAGTCGATTTAATGGTCTTTGTCGCCATTTCATTTGGCAACAGAGACCAACAGTCGCTCTGTCGCCAAATGAAATGGCGATAGAGAAGGCGACAAGCCTCTATCGCCAATCCATTTGGCGACAGAGAGGTTTTGCCATTTCAAACGGCGACAAACCCTCTGTCACCAAATGGACTGGCGACAGAGGGGTAGTTTTGCAATTTTTATTTCCGACGTATTATTTTTGTAAATTTAGATAAAAATAATATTATTTAAAAAAAATCTTATTTGATCTGTCTCCTACCAATTTTGTATAGAAACAGGTGAAGATATCCCTTGATTGTCTAGGTGGTTTGATGTTGTAGTTTACCTCATAACCTATATGGATGAGAATGCGTTGAAAATGATGGGACTTCCAAAAACCAGGAAACTCAAATAGCATCCATTTTGTCACTATAACACAAAACAGCATGAACCGTGCTATCTACGCAACAAATTTTATTCTTATTATCTAGAATTGCCGCTTCGAACAGGGACAAACTCACATTTCTCAGTAAGCACAAGATAATATATGCTCATAAAGGGTTATTAATTTAACTCAATATGCTATTCTAATTTTGGGGTGTATTCCCATGACATATTATGTTCAGAAAAATTACCGTATTCCTTTACTTATTACTAGTTGTTTGAGTGCCTTTACTGTACTGTACTCATAAACTGCGGTTGAAATTACCATATTTTTTTGGAGATGTGTATGCGTATCAATTGCGTATTACCTGATTAGTCCGATACAAGATGCCTTTTCTGCCCCTTGTTATTAGGTGTCAGTTTGAAATGGTTATATATCTAGAGACTTATGAACTAGTGGATATTGAAGGATCCTCAATGGATTTGAATGCATCACCATTGCTTGATGGAGATGCAAGACTTACGAAGAGCCGATTGATGTTGATTTTGCACAGAACGACCGTGGTAAGTCTGCTGATGAGATAATGCGAAGGGTACATAAAATCCCTTCTGGGAATTAACTGTGTCATGTACATGCATATATATATATATATATATATATATCAACTCTATTATAAACGAAGGAAATGAAGAGCGTTCAGCCCGTACGTGTCACCGCCGCACATTTGCAAAAAAGCTCCTCCGTTTCTTTAAATTACGAATAGATCCTTACAGATTACGAATAGGTTCTTCGCGATTTTTTGTGAGGGGAAGATATTTTTTCCCGAATCGCATTTGGGTCCCTCGCGCGCTGTTTTACGGAAAAAACCTCCCGTTAAATTCAAATCGCGAACAAACCCTTTTTTAATTTTTCAGGATAGCGGACAGGTCCAAAAACGTAACAAACAGGCCCTTGCTTCTTACGTCTAGGTCCTTTCTTCGTTTTTCCCGGAAAAAATATTTTCGTCACCAGAAATATGTATGCAGCTCTATCTCTAGACTTTTTTCCCAGCTCGATTTTCCATCTCGATCTCTGATATTTTTTAAAGCATGTATTATTACTCGGTGGACGCATAGAGTGTTAGGCTCGACAAAAGAAGGTTGTCGTCTCTAATAATTTTTTGCTCTTTTTCCTCTAGGCTATTTTCCCACCTCGGTTTTTCCCAAGAAAACACCGAAAGACCCTCCAAAAAAATAGAAAATATATCTTGGTCTGTTTTTTCTCAAAAAAACAGAGAAATCGTTTCCCGCTCACGCGCGCGCCGTGCGCCGTTGTATTCATGGTTGGGCCCTCCGGTGGGTAGTTTTGCGGAAACAAAAAAATACATCCAGTCCCTTCTACCGGTATAGACTTTTTTCCCAGCTCGATTTTTCATCTCGATCTCTGATATGTTTTAAAGCATGTATTATTACTCGGTGGACACGTAGAGTGTTAGGCTCGACAAAAAAAGAATGTCATCTCTAATAATTTTTCGCCCTTTTTCCTCTAGGCTATTTTCCTACCTCGGTTTTTCCCAAGAAAACACCGAAAGACCCTCCAAAAAAATAGAAAATACATCTCGGTCTGTTTTTTCTCAAAAAAACGGGAAATCGTTTTCTGCTCACGCGCGCACCGTGCGCCGTTGTATTCACGGTTGAGCCCTCCGGTGGGTAGTTTTGCAGAAACAAAAAATACATCCAGCCCCTTCTACCGGTAATTTTACAAAAAGAACCATATAGTTTCGTATATTCGCGTACGGGTCTTCTAACTTTATTTTTCCGAGAAGAACCAGCGAACCAAATTTCATGCGGAGCGTCGTACCGCTAATTTTACAAAAAAAGAACCCTATGGTTTCGTATATTCACGTGCGTGTCCTCCAGCTTTATTTTTTCGAAGAGGATCAACAACCAAAGTTCATGTGGAACGGCGTAGCGCGGGTTCCTATCTAGTCTCTATTAAACCCGGTGCTTGTTGTGATAAATTCTTTCAAATGAGTCTAATATTTGATAGGTTACACATAAAAAAATATTTGACGACACGCGGGTCTACATGCATGTCAGTTTGGCTTAATAGAAATTTATAAGCCCCATGCTGTTCTTTCGTCGCGTATTAATAATTATTGACTATTGCGTGGACCACTGCTTCTTTATAACTTTAATGAATACGACGACAGTGCCGACATGCCTCAATCGTGGTTTTATCGCCCGACTAGGTCTATTTCATCAACTAGTCATTGGCACACCGAGCAATTGGGCCCACGCGGTGGCCCAGTGATTATGGGTTATTTTTGTATACGATTGAAACATTGTTTATTTCTGTAAAAATTTTTGAAATATGTTTTATTTTTTAAAAAATTGAGTTTTACCTACCCTGAAAATGGAAGTGGCAACTGGCAAGCCTTGCACTAGTGCAAATACGAACTAGCTTTGAAAAAAGGACAACAAAAACAAGGTAACGACTAGCAACATGCACTAGTGCAAGCCATCCAGTCTCGCACTACTAGCAACTAGCAACATGCACTACGCCAAGCAAAGCATTAGTGGAGGCCATCCAGTCTCTCACTCAAGGATTCGAATTTCATTTTGGACAAAATTTCACCGTAAGCCAAAATCCTAAATTTTGACATTTCAGACGAAATCCGTTCAAAAGTCAAATCTGTTTTTTTTTTGTTACGGAAATTTCGGCCTTCGGCAAAATTGCACTGATAAAAAAATAGTTCAAACGATGTTGAAAATTTTTTAAATTTTTTTTAAAGGTTCCTGACACAGTAGAGATATTCTCATAAAATTTTTAGGTGATTATCAGGTCTGTGAAATTTTTAAAAATTCAAATATTGGTACTATCCAGATGAAATGTTGACCGGCAAGTTTGAACCGGATGAAAAATGGTACAAACAACGTTAAAAATTTTTAAATTTTTTGGTGCATGATGCTGATAAATTACTAATATTTTCATAAATTTTTTGGTTGGTGATAAAGATTCAATAATTTTAAAAAATTTGGACAGTGCTACTATCCTCATAAAAGCCTTGTCGGCAAATTTGAACAGAATGAAAAATAGTTCAAACCACGTTGAAAAATTTTGGAAATTTTTGTGGAAGGTCTTGATGTATCACTAATATTTTTATAAAAGTTTCATATGATTATAATTCTTGAAGATATTCCAAAAATCCTGATACTGCTACGTTCTGATAAAACCCTGATAATCAATACATAGATTTGCTTTAGCGATAAAAGAAAGTTTAAAATTTGTGAACATTTTACAGAAGAGTGATAAGGAAGTGTTTAAGATCTCATAAAAATTTTGAATCATTATCATACTCCAATGAATTTATAAAATTCTTACAAGACACAGTAGCATTTATATTCTTTCTCTTTTGGTTTTTGCAATATAGTATAACAAATGAAGTTCAATAGTTTTATAGATTTGATTGACCAAACAAAAAAGTTGACATTTTTTAAACATTTTATAGAATGGTACTGAGACAATTCTTAATCTATCATAAAAATTTTAGATCATGATCACACTCGAGAAAATTTAAAAAAATCTAATAAGTTTACTGTCTCAATTATGTCCATTCTATTTTTGATTTTTTCAAAGATAACAAATGAAGTTAAATTATTTTAAAATTTTTTCTGTATGATCCTACGCTACTAAAGATGGTACCATAAGTTTTTTAGATCATTATCAAGCTTGTACAATTTTATAAAAATCTGACAGTGTTTCTGCCTAAAATTTAAAATGTTTTAAAAATTTAGTTTTTCAACAAATTTTCATAGAAGATGACTTTCTTAAGGGTTATTGGACTAATTCCGGTCAAATCTGGCCCTAAAACATCAAAATCCGGTTTCAAAACCTGAAATTTCGCCAAAATTATCGAAATTACTGTAGCAAATTTAATTTTTTTTCAAAATTTTCAATTCGACCGGTACTTTAAATTTCATCCTGTCCCAAAATCCAAAATTTTGCCAAAACTTCACCAAAATTTTTTACCCTGCTCCCACTACGACGCTGACAGCTTGTTGCGACAACTTGCTGAGGAAAAGCCTTCAAAAAAGAAAACTTGCAGGGGGAAAAAGTACGTAGCAGCGATATAATTTGGTACAGAAACCATATACGGCTTCATTGAGAATGGATAAAAAGCCGTGTCCAGAGTCAAATCGATGAGCGAAGCCTTGTCGTCAGCTAAAGCAAATAATATCATCTATATCTATATAATACCTTAAATAAAGTTGGAAACATTCAGGCCATCTCACCGCTTTGAGCCGAGTTGGTCGCGTACGGCTCGACCGGCTGGCCGGCTCGGCTGGTTTTGTATTTTTTATGATTAGGTCTCTTAAAAAATACATAATTACATGTATATTATTTTTACGATTTTTTACGAAAATGATTTTCTGGATCAGAAAAATCATGAATCTTTCGTGAAAAAACCCTAAATAAATACCAAGAAAATAACGTAGTTACGTTTTGATCGTTCTGGCTATTTGTCACGAAAATGACTTTTTTATTTAGCGTAATCATGGATCCTTCATGAGAGGACTCCAGATAGATGAAAAAAAACATGGTTTCATTCGTAGACCTTGCTAAATTGTTTCTGCGAAAAAAACGCATGTGACGTATCACGCCGGGGAAAAAGGACCTTTCGATTTAGCGCAATCGCGAATCCTTCGTAAGAGGACCCTAAATAAATGGAAAAAAACCGTGGTTACGTTCGTATCCTTTCAGCCATTTCACGCGTTTTCTCAACGATTTAAAAAAAACCACCACCGAAAAAAAGAAATTATTTCTTCGAAAAAAACCACACACGCGATGTATTACGCCGCGGAAATAGTCCTAGTACTTACTAAAGATCAAAGTTTTCATCGCCTCGCATCGCTCCAAGCCGGCCATGGCTCGGCTCGTCCGCGTTTTCGTCCCTTTTATGGGGTTGTTTGGTTGCCGTCTCACACGAGCCTGCCACGAGAGCCTGCACTGTCTCAGTCTGGCTTTAGGGGAGCTCGTATCCTACAAGCCTAGCTGCGAGTGTTTTGTGCATCGTGCTGGCCTGGCATCCGCACCGCGCACAGGCAACCAAACAACCATCTTGTATGCGTAAATGCAGATTCACATGATACAATAAGCAACCAAATGCTGATTCTCTAGTTCCCATGAGTCTAATCCACGTAAAACCAAGCAACCGTACAGCCGTTATATGTCGCCTGATATTAGAGACTTCGCAACACTTCTCCGTACGTTCTCTACAGTACATCTCCAATCGCGTTGTCCAGTGCCTCACCGATGTGTCCCCGGGTAGGGGTGTAAACGGGTCGGGTTCGGGCGGGTAGTAGGTCATTCCATACCCTACCCTAATATTTTTTCTCCTGCAATGCAGACACAGGTAGTAAAAATCGGGTAGGGTACGGGTAACGAGTAGCATTTTCTACGGACGGGTAGAAATCGGGTTCCGGGTAGTGTGCGGACGGGTATAATACAGACAACGGGTACTTCATCGGGTAGTGCACGAAATACCTAGAATCGAAACACGCGATGAAAACAATCCAACTATCACACTAGTACATCACATAATACAAAGTCTAATACATAAAGTGAAATTCACATACATAGTTCAACACATAGTTGAATTGGAGAAGAGGAACTTGGGGCAATCCCAAAGGAATAGGAGGTAATGACAATAGTTTTGAACAACGTGAAATCACAAGCATATGTAGTCTAGGAAACCAGGTCATGTGCTCCTCTTGTTTAGGTTGATAGCAAGTAGAACATAATTGAGACATTTACCTTGTCAGAATTTTATAAATTTTTTTGAGTGTGATCATGATCTCAAATTTTTATGAGAGATTACTAATTTCATTAGTATCATTATATAAAATTTTTTAACATAATTTGGATAATGTTTCATTTCGTTCAAATTTGCCGATAAACCTTTTAACAGGACAGTAGTACTGTTCGAATTTTTAAAACTTCATGACATTTGATCATCATCTGAAAATTTTATGAAAATATTATAGATATGTCAGGACCATCCACAAAAAATTTCAAAATTTTATAACCTCGTTTGTTCTAATTTTCATTCGGTTCAAACTTGCGGTCACGCTTTTATCGGGATAGTAGCAATGTTTGAATTTTTAAAATTTCTCAGATTTGATAATCACCTAAAAATTTAATGAGAACATATTTGATGTGTCAGGAACTTTCAAAAAAAAATCAAAATTTTTCGACATCGTTTGATCTATTTTTTGGTCAATGCAATTTCGTCAAAATTTGGGAATTAGTAGTACCCGCTAGGTACCCGAATTGTGAAAATTATCCGAGTACCCGTACCCGTCGGGTATTGCCGATCCCGTACCCTACCCGAACACGAACCAAACCTACCCGGGTACTACCCATACCCGTACCCGTACCCGACGGGTAGTGTAAAATAGTTTTCCATTAGGGTAATTTTGCATCCAGGTACGGGTACGGGTCAGGTATTACCCGACCCATTTACACCCCTACCCCCGGGGGCCCGTCCTGCGTTGGAAGCCGCGCGCTGCATGCCCGTTTAGAAAGCATCTTCAATGATGTCACTTCAGCTAGCTATAAAGGTGCTATCTCAATATTTTACTTAGATGAAAGAGAAAAATTAAGAAGAGAGATACAGACCGGCTACTAATGTATAGCCAGACTATAACTGATTCCAAAGCACTTATTATCTATTACATGTAGGTCAATATTTAATTTTATAGATAATACTATAGCTAATCTATTGAAGAAGTTGTCTATATACTATCTATAGATGAAATGGATATTTCTTATAGCTAATACCATTGGAGATGCTCGTGCTACCTATCCGTCTCCCGCGCCGATGGATCTTTCCTGGGCATGGAATCGCGCGCCCGGCTGGTTCCTTCCTCTGTTTGCGGTCCTCGCCGAATTGCTTCGGTCGGGGCTCCACCGGTTCGGCGGTTCTTCGCCTCGCCTGCTCCGTCCCTCCTCCCTCGAGAGCTCTGCCAACTCCCTGCGTCTAGGGGTGGCAATTGTACCCGCGGGTTCGGGTACCCGCGGGTTTTGTACCCGATCGGGTCGGGTTCGGGTTTTAATTTTACCCGGGTTCTTGGTCTGCACCAAATGGGTTCGGGTCGGGTTCGGGTTTTAATTTTCACCCGTGGGTACCCATCGGGTACCCGAAATACCGCATATACTAGTCGGGTTCCGGGTACCCGTCGGGTTTTGGGTCGGGTTTCGGGTACCCGTCGGATTTGACTCGGGTTTTTGGGTTCGGGTTTCTTGTCGGGTCGGGTTTTGTAAAACCCACACCCGACCCAACCTATTACCACCCGTATTACACAAACCCGTCGGGTACCCGTCGAGTTCAAGTATATATTTTTACCCGATATGGCATTCGGGTTCGATTCAGGTATTTCAATTCGGATTTCGGGTCGGATCGGGTTTTGTAAAACCCACACCCGACCCGACCTGTTGCCATCTCTACCTGCGTCCGTCGGTCCATGCCGTTTCTCTTCCCTTTCTAGGACGCGCGTTCCGCCTCTTGTCCCGCCGCCTTTCGTTCCGCGTCGCCGGCCGTTTGTCCCCTCGATCCTTACCCGTTTTCGCTGTTTCGCTGCAGGTTGGAGTTCGTCGCTTGTTCGGGCTTCGTCGTGTGTCAGGTGATCGCTTTTCGTGCTAGCCGATTGGAGGCTGTTCTTTCATTTCGCGACTCAGGTAAGCGCTTTTTGCTTGTGCCGCCGCCTTTTGTTCCGCGCCCCCACCATTCGTCCCCTCGATCCTTACCCGTTTTCGCTGTTTTGCTGAAGGTTGTAGTTCGTCGATTGTTAGGGCTTCGCCGTGTGTCGGGGGATCGCCTTCCGTGCTAGCCGATTGGAGGCTGCTCTTTCGTTTTGCGGCTTAGGTAAAGCCCTGGGATCTTCGAGTGTTTCACAAGATTCTTTGTTTGTCTTGGTGACTAGGCTCCAAGATGTTCCTTTTGATTCTGTCTATTGTCCTAAGCTATCTACTGCTGGCTTCCTAATTACTGCAGAGTACTGTTGCTTGGAGTATGAAGTTAGCTAGGTGCTGGTCTTTCAGTGGATTTACATCTTTTCTTTGTAAATACAACATGCAAATGATTTATTTTGGTAGCTTAGTATGATATTTGATGGGTTTATGTTTTTGTGTCTACAACAGCAAGGCTTAGTAGTTTTGAGATTTCGACATCCTCTGGGTGTTCCATTCGCTGGTGTCAGCTTTTTCCCTTCATGGCTGGTAAATTAATTATCTACTACCGTGCATCCATCTGGTGATTTAATTACTTTATTTTCCATTTTCTGCGTGTACTTGTTGATTAGTGCTTCATTAAATGTAGCTTCCTACTAAATATACTATATGGTTTTCAGTTGAGTAATACTTCATGAATCGGTGTGTAATTTGGGGCAGCAGATGTGCATTCTGTATTTACTGATTGTAGGATGGACTAGATACTATAGAGAACAGAATTCTTCATGCTTCCAGCTATGCTTGACCTTACCATTATATAGCTAGAATTCTGGTCACAAATTATTTGTGCAAAATTTTGCTTCTTTAGTCTTTCTTACTCATTGCTATGAGCTGTATTCTAATAATTAGTTATCTGCAGAATAAGATAGCTAGTGATACCTCACATATTCAGAATTCAAAACTGCATATGCATTCACTATGCTTCTGCTTTGCTTCCGCATATTCATGGCAGTTTCATGCTAGCTAAGGATTTGTAGTATATTCACTATTGATTTCCAGAGCATGGACTGCCGAGAGGCGAGTGTCCTGTAAAAAGATAGTTCACTCTCTCATGGTACTACTGCCCGCGCTTCCATATAGTTGGGAGCACATGCGTAGGCCTCATACTTACAAAGAAAATTACAAATGGTTTGCATAGATTTCCATCATATTGTTCAGGGTTTTGTATTGGTCTGTTATATAGGAACCCTATATAAATTATGACACGCGTTTTCTCGACGATTTAAAAAAATCATTGCCAAAAAAAAACGAAATTATTTCTGTGAAAAAAAAAACAACACACGTGGCGTATCACGCCGTGGAAACTATCCTAGTATCTCTTATGCATGGGAGTATTCAGCGCAAATGAAGCCGTCCACGTCACCGGTTTTCCCAAAAACTCCCTGCAAAATCGGAAATTACGAACAGGTCCTCCCACGGTAAATTCGAACGAGTCTTTCTATAGGTTATTTTGCAAAAAAGACCCTGTAGTTCAGTTCTTTCGACCGGGAGATTTAAAAAAATAAAATCGCGAACAGGTCCTTTCACCGATTATTTTGCGAAAAGGACCCTGTAAGTCTACAAATTCGACACGATCGCCGGTTCTTTCGGTCCAAAAGATTTAAAAAAATTGAGATTACGAGTAGGTCTTTCAGCTGGTTATTTTGCAAAAAACAAAAAAAAATAGTTCTTTTGATTCGGAAATTTTTTTTAAAAAAAATTAGATCGTAAATAGGCTCTTCCACCAGTTATTTTGGAAAAAAAGACCCGTAGTTTTACAAATTCAGTTTTTAAAAAATTCGAGCTAAATTTTTTCTCGCGTTCAACGTTTATAGTATTGCGTTACTGATTTTTATAAGCGTAGTTAACACCAACAGCGCGGCGTAGCGTGCTATTATCTAGTGTGAATGAACTTGCATGGAAGGTCGACAGCAGAAAGAAATATCTCGGAAACAACGGAGGATACATCACAGAAGGGGGAAAAAGCAACAGGAAGAGCGCTAAAGAAAAAAAGAACAAATACATTAGTATTATCTTGCCGCATTCAGCGGCGCCAGCCGAACAAGGTTAAAAAACCATCAAAATTTGGCAAATCTAGATCAAGATTTTGGATTTCGGTCAAGGATGGAATCCAAAATCTTGGCTGGTAAATAAATTTGAAAAAAAATAAATTGCTACCGTAATCACAAAAAATTCAAAAATTCTAACCATTTTGATTGCTAAAGTAAATATATGTATTGATCATTAGGCTTTATTAGGATGCAGCATGTTAGAATTTTTGAAAATTATTGCAGCTTGATAATCATCTAAAACATTTACTAAAACATTAAGGCCCCGTTTGGCAACTTGGAACCGGACTGTTTCTCCTAGAATCTGAAATAAATCCAACCAAACGGAATAGGACTCGGAACGTTTCAAAGCGAATCGTTTCTGATTTTTACATGCCGTGGTCGAATCAGCTAGCAACCCGTTCCTCCGGATTCTGATTCTACCTAAAACGTTTCTACCAAGAATCCGGAACCGTTTCCGTTTCTACTAGAATCTGGAACCGTACTAAACGGGGCCTAATGATACATTACAACCATTCACAAAATTTTTAAAATTTTCTAATATGGTTGGACTATTTTTTATTTAGTTGAATTTTTAAAATTTTCTAATATGGTTGGACTATTTTTTATTTGGTTGAATTTTGTTAGTAAGGCTTTTATCAGGATAGTAGCACTATCCGAATTTTTAAAAATTCATGAAGCTTTATTATCATCTAAAAATTTTATGAGAATATAAATGATACATCATAACCGTGCAAATTTTTTTTAAAATTTTCTAACGTGGTTTGCTCTATTTTTCATTCGGTTCAAACTTATCGGTCAGTGTTTTATCTGGACACTAGCAATATTCAAATTTTTAAAAATTCCTCATTCTTGGTAATCATCTGAAATTTTTGTGAGAAAATTAATGATGTGTTAGGACCCTTCAAAAAATTTCAAACTTTTTTTACATCACATTTTTTGCTTGGAGCAATTTTTTTGAAATCTTAGCAAATCTCGCTGAGATTTCGGGAATTTTGACTGAAATTTTGGTTTTCTCGGTGGAAAAAAAAACTAGATTTAAATTTTTGTTTCTATTTCATTCGGGATTTGTTCGAAATTCTGATATCTCAATGTGATTTCAGATTTTGACCACTTTCCGAGATGTCATCCGAAAACGAGATTTCAATATATTCCTTTTTTATTATTCGTGGATATGTTTATGGAGCCAAAGTTTACTCGGCGGGCAAACGTGTACGAGTATGAGGGAGCTCCACCTATACCTGTTATGCTTAATTACTCGTCACCTTCTATTGACATATGAGCTAGAACAAGCGGCCAGTTGGCCTCTTGATCTCCAATTTATGGTACTTCATATTAGTAATTGTTGAACTTGAGCATTGTTTGTATGTGTTATTTTAATTCTTATTCTTATGTACATTTGAAATTTTGAATCATTGATAATCATTCTTTAATCCACCGAATGTAGCTGATTCTCATAATTTCATCAAAAGGATTGTATTAGTACTATAGCTCATTAGCTCCTAGTGTCATTTGGTTAGAAGGATTATTGATGGTGGTGGGTAAACAGGTGTACCCAAGGGTGACGGGTATGGGCTAGATTCTTCGCCCGCAACCCTTCGCGGATATGCCGTGAGGGAGATTTTGGCTAACGGATATAGGTATGGGCGAGCACTACCCTAGCGCTATCCGTAACCGCATTCACGTCGGACAAAGAAATGGTTTTTTTTTTATCATCAGACTCTATTTAAAGTAGCCCACCATCTAGCTTTTTTTTTTAAAAAAAAAGAAGTCCTTTTAGCATGGCAAGACAATGGCTAAGAGGGTCATTTTTTGAAAATAAGTTTGGACTAATTTACCCATGGCGAGGATGGCATGACAAGCATGGGTCATTTTTTTTAAAATAAGTTACGCTGAGATTTTTTAAAAATATTTTTAACAAAAAAAATTCTTGAATAAGAATTGTTCTATCGAAGATTGAATCACAACGGCGGATCGGGCATGCACAAGACCGCTTGTAAGCAACCGCGAGTGATACCCGACGGGGTATCACAAGCGGTTCCCCGAACCGCTTGTGGTTCGATACTTCACAAGCGGTTGGTTTTACCAACCGCTTGTGGAGAGGCTCTCTCCAAAAGCGGTTGGTGTTACCAACCGCTTGTGAAGAGGCTCTCTCTACGAGCGGTTGGAGTTACCGACCGCTTGTGAAGAGGCTGACAGCATAGCGTTTTTATTATATTCAATATAGAATATGTTTTGAGAGGGGTTTTTGATATAGAATTTGATAATTAAAATAAATAGAACTACAAGAGTTTTTTGACACAATTAAATAAATTTTATTCATGCGTACTCATTCAGATAATTACAGGTTCATTTACAGAAAAATACGAACTTAATAGACTAAAAAATGGTCAAGTTGATGAACACATGAAATAATAAGCCACTTTTACAAGTTTTAAAAAAATAAAAAGGCGAATCTTGAGCTCATTTCTTGCATGCGTCGCTCTTTATATCCTTGGTCGACGTTGATCGATGCACTCAGTTCACCTGCATGTTCTTGATTATATTCAATATAGAATATGTTTTCAGAGGGGTTTTTGATATATAGATTTTGACAATTAAAATAAATAGAACTACAGGAGTTTTTTTGACACAATAATTAAATATATATTATTCATGCGTAGTCATTAAGATAATTACAGGTTCTTTTACATGATACGAACTTAATAGACTAAAAAATGAACAAGGATGAACACATGAAATAATAAGTCACTTTTACAAGTTTCAAAGAATAAAAGGGTGAATCTTGAGCTCATTTCTTGCATACGTCGCTCTTTGTGCCCTTGGTCGACGTTGATGTCAGTTCACCTGTCCTTATTTCAGGACAAGGTCTCTAACCATTTGCGTGGAACTCGCCTTTGGGGGATACAATCTCGTCGATAATAAAGCCGATGAGCTGTTCTTAGATTGCTGTAACCCGGTGCGGCGGGATCACGCCTTGCTCATCGATGTTGGGCTGACAAAGTGGGAAGTAAATAAATCTCTGGACATGTAATTAAAGTGTAATTAAGTGCTAAGAAATTGACATGTTCACACTACCTCGGCGTTGGTTGTCGGCACATCGCCGTGGGTAATAGATTGCATATAGTAGCACACATAATAGCCACATAAGTTATTTCCTTCTGTCTGTCGTAGAACCTGCGATGAAATTTGAAAAGAAAACAATTATTATTGGGATGAAAAACTGTTACGGCATATTAATATTCTTTAATATGTACTCGAGTGCTTATTTGTACATCAAATTCGTTCTCAAAATCTCCTTGTTGCTTCTTTCATAACCTTGCGAATGCCCTATGTGATGCGTTATTATGAGTAGTAATTATCAGAGTTGGAATTAGCAAGGTATTTGAACATATATAATAAGGAATTAAAACTATCGTATATATATGTGCTATATATATACCTGTTTAGGGTGTCAATGATATATTGATATTTTTCCACCGAAGTCCTTTTTGAGTCTTGAACAACAATCTGGCTACTATCAAGCTTGATGACAAGAAGGATCTAGTGATACCTATTCATATATGTATTGCAACATATATGTAACTAGCTAGTAGTATTATTATCAATGCCTTGGAAAATATAAGAACGAGAGGTTGTATATATACGTACCTGAAGTTGAAGGGCAGAAGTATGTACGGTTTGTAGTGCTGTCCCAAGAATGCATCGAGAATGTAATCTTCAACATCCTTTCGGCCATGGGCCAATCCAAAGACGTACTCGTTAACAATCTCTGGGTCGATGAAGCCCACAAGCCCACAATTTTCGTTACAAAAATTATAAGCTAACTTATAGGTACATTTAAAAATCTATAGCTCACAAGCTCTTAAATCCACCTTTGTAATTATTTTTTCCTTCTTGAGTCTACAATTAATGACCATATTTTTTTCTTCTCCAACAAAAAAAGCTCCACCTACACCATCATACAAGTAAAAACATACCTTTCTAATTTTTTTTATCCCTTTCTACCTTTGTAATTATTTTTTTATCCTTCTACATTTTTTTCTATTTTATTTCATACACCAATAATTACTTCCTTGCAATATACCTACATCTCCCCAACTTATTGTGATATTGAAGATTCTAAAAGTACAAGCACCTAGATCTACACCCTACATCTTCATACAACAACAAAACAAGCATACAAAATAGATTTTGGGGAAGAACTCCCTACAATTTGATCATGCATGTTCTTGCCTAAAAAGTTCAAGATTTCTCCACATCCATTGAAAAAAATTGCAATATCTAGGTGAGAAGGATGTTGCCATGATGTCACTAACCTTGAAACACTTAATTTGGAGCTAATCACCCCCAATTAAAAATTTGGACAACACCTCCCCAAGAACAGTCTTTGGCCGGCCATTCTCTGTTCGATCGAACCTCTGCTGCAGGCTCGTGGAGGAAGAAGTGTTTAAATGGATCGACGGAGGGCTTCGAAGCGGTTTGAGACACGAACCGCTTCTATATGTTCTTTCTAGAAGCGTTCTTGTCTCAAACCGCGATTTCGCGGTTTGAGACAGAACCGCTTAGAAAGCAACATAAGAAGCGGTTCGTGTCTCAAACCGCTTCTGGAAGCCCTCTCGGACCGTTGCCTACGAACAGCTTCTGGTGCGAACATCACAACGGGTTCACACCAAACCGCTTTAAATAGGCCGGTTGTGATGCCCAGTTCTATGTTGTGAATTCCTTCACGCAACCGACGAATCTAGTTGCCTTAGTCAGGCCGAGGTCTCCAACGAAGGCACGACGAAAACTCGGTCCTCCGGCCAAACAAATAATTTCACTCGCGCAGCTTCCCAGCAGTGGGTGAAGGCAGGTAAACAATAACATCAATCACGCAGCATAAATCAACGTCCTCCTGCCCACCTTTAGGAGTTGGAGTTTGGAGCTCTGGGCCATAAAAGGACTAGAAGTGCCTGCAGGCTGCAAGCATTAGGCGTGCTACTATGAGTACATCACCAAAGCAGAAAGCTATAGAGAGAAACACTGAGAGAAGAGATGGCCGAATACAAGGTGAGCGCTTTCAGTGGAGCCTTCAACTCCTTATTCGGCAAGCTCACCACATTGACGGAGGAGTATGGAAAGCTCAAAGGCGTCCGGAAGGAGGTGGCGTCCCTCGAGGACGAGTTCAAGAGCATGAACGCTCTTCTTGAGAAGCTCGCAGACATGGATGAGCTTGATGCTCAGGCCAAGGAGTGGAGAAACCAAGTGAGGGAGATGTCCTACGACATTGAAGACTGCATCGATGACTTCATGCAGCGCCTTGGCAAGAATGATGCAAGCGCTGGGCTTGTTCGGAGGACTATTACATTTCTAAAGGATTTAAGGTCGCGCCATCAGATTGCCAACAAGATTCAAGAGATCAAGACTCTTGTAAAGGAGGTCAACGAGCGGCGCATGAGGTACAAGCTTGATGAGTATACCCCCCAGTCCAGTTATGTGCCTGTTGATCCACGAGTAGTCGCAATCTATGCGGAGGCTGCTGGTCTTGTGGGCATCGATGCCCCAAGAGACGATCTTGTCCAGTTGCTGATGGGTGAAGAGCAAGAATTGAAGGTGGCGTCTATTGTGGGAATTGGAGGTATAGGCAAAACCACACTTGCCAATCAAGTGTATCGCAGGCTTGAAGGAAAATTTGACTGTCGAGCATTTGTGTCAGTATATATCTCAAAAACCTGATGTACCAAGGCTTCTTAGTAGAATACTATCAGAACTTAAGCCGCAACGCTTTCCAGACACTTCCGAGGTGAAGGAGCTTCTGGACAAACTAAGGGAACATCTTCGGGATAAGAGGTAATTATTATTTGTTTTTCTCGCAATATATTATGTATTTTACATTTTTGTGACATGTTATTATAATAATTGTTGTCAAAGTCGAAACTATATGTTGAAAGCCTAGTAAAATATAAAACACTATAGTAATACTCACTCCAGTCATAAACGGATGTCGTTTTCTTTTTTTTACTTTTCAATGTTAACAAGATGTAACTTTGACCACTAAATATTGATCGCAAGTATTGATTTTTAGCTAAGCATTTATGTCTTTAACATAATATTTATAACAAAGTAAGCTTACATATTACTTTGACGACACAGTATGCTAAGTAATTTGAAATATGGGCATAATATGGTCAACGTGTTTGACTTGGATTGCTCAGCGGTGTACCTCTTGAGTGAAGTCTTGTTGTCTAGATCTTGTGAGGCCTCCTTCTCTATTACCAATAAGAAAATAAAAATGAATAAATGCCAATAAATTCAAACAAAATTTTAAAGTTGAAAATTTTTCCATCGGATGAAAATTATAAATTTTAGAAACATCATGGAAAGAACCGAGTGAAAAAGAAGGGAAAAGCACAGCCCGACTGACATTGGTCTCACACGTTTTTACTTTTTTATTTAAAATAAAATGGGGATGTCATATGAGAGGCAATAGGTTGTGCCCACTTGTCAGTGTTCTTGTTTATTAATAAATCAAACCGGGATGCCCATGTGTCATTGACTCATTTCTTTAAATCGGTTACTAAAAGGAAACAAATTGGGTTAGCACCCATGGCAACACATAGGTATAAAAATAGTTTTTTTATAGGTGGGCATACAAGCATGGCACAATTGTAAGCGTTGACGGCATGAAGAAGGAGAAGGCCAGGAATAGTGGCCACACCTGGTGAGATCGCTGGTGGCAAGGGGAGTTTGTTAAGGTGGAGGCAAACTTGAAAAAGTACAATGGGAGCAAGGGAAAGTGATTGGTGGTGGTGGCAATGACGATGCCTACCTATTGACAAACAGACGAAAATTGGGGGGTGCAATTGGCTCAAGGATCAAGAACAGGTCACCAATGGCGAAGTGGTGGCTAGAGGAGCTCTAGAATAGCAGGGTGATTTTTGTTGGTGTGGGAAAAGAAGACAGCGATAGCGAAAGGTGAAATTAGCAAGGGGAAAGAAGAGGAGAGAGATGATGCCGACGACAAGATTAATCAATAGATGGCTTGTCAGCAAGGTAGAATTTCTAAGAGGAGTGTTGGTTTCTCAAGTGCACACAATCGTAGATTTTCAATTAGTAGAATTTGTCGATCCCATGAGAACAACAGGCTTGCACCAAAACCAAAGTAAGATTAACCATAAATTCATAGTTAAAAAATGGCAATCCACAATTTGTGCAAGAAAGGATTGATTATGATTAGTATCTTCCCTTATCTTTAAGGTGGACACTCTAATGTAACCTCCATGTATCTTTCAAAGGCCTGTGCTGGGGATGACGGCAATGGTGTGCCTTAAATCTGACGATGGAATGGGTGAGAGGTAGTTAGAGTAGAGGGGAAATGGAGTGGTCGCAAAGCAAAGCAAGAGGAGGGCGGGCTCATCAGGATGGCAACGACTTGTACTGACAATGTTGTTGGTGCATGCGGTCAATTTGTCACTGTGGATGTGCTGCTGTGTGGCACACATGATCAGGAGGTGATGCAAAGCAGCCAATACATGCTAAGTTTGCTTGCACGTGGGCTTGCTTGGTTAGAGGCAACATGGGAGCTAGGGGCAGTCGCTAGTATGGAAGCGCATGCATGGCTGTGATGGCGGTGGAACCGGGCTCACGCTCCATAGGGTATGGGGTTGATCTTACCGGTCAATGAGAGGAAGGAGACGAGTGGGAGCATGACATGTGGGGCTAGGCCTACATGTCAGGTTAAAAGAAGGCTAACAACAAAAATAATTTCAGCAAAATATGCTTTTCAATGCAGGAGACATACTTTGGAGAGGATGAAGGCAAGAAGAGATTTTTTCCAATGTTTTCTTTTATTTCTACGGAAATAGTATATGAACTCTAGAAAAAATGGTTGAACAAAAAACTCGAGAATATTTTGGGATGCATTTTAAAATATTTTGAACTTGATAAGATATTTTTTTACTTAATTTCTCTAATATTCCAAAAAAATTTAAATGTCCACAAACATATATATTTTAGTTATTTGATAAAATTTTGGATGTTACATCAAATAAGGCAAGTGATGACACTCTCCATTGGCATACCACTGATGCCACATTTTCTTTAAAAAAATTATTTAGCGTACTAAATGCCTAAGTGGCATTTATGGCTAGTTTTCAGATTGATCAGGTTGATTTTAGGGCACGTACAACAGTCCAGACGGCTGTTGTCTATATGAGTTGCCATGTCACACGCAGACGGCAATACAGACAATATGTACAGTGGGCTATCTATTTAGCTGTCTGTAAAGTGTTTAATGCATATAAAGCATACATGATCAAGCATACATTTAGATCTATATGTACCATTTTGTTGCTTCTTCAATACAAATGATATCAAACATACATAAATAAGATGAACATGAATACAAATATGTATCTGTGCTAATTGGGCCAAATCTGCCAGGCAGACTTGCTGCAACTTTGTGCGAGATGCATCATGCTAGCCAGGCTAGACTTGCCCATCTCGCACATACAGAGTTGCCCATCTCGCACATGCAAGATTTCACACATACAAAGTTGCCTGGCAGATTTGCTGCAAGATGGGCAAAATGTTTTGAAATGGATTAGAGATTACTTCTATACGAAAAAAGATACAGAGTTTGGAAAAAAGAACAGAACGGTGAAGTGGCAGAGTAATGCACTTTCTTATATATTCTATCGGTTCCCTTACAGATTCCCTGGAACTAACAAAGAGTACTGCAGTAATATTACTGTAACATTTCTTTGCAAAAGGCAGAGCAGAGCAGCATTTCACCCTAGCTGCAGCATATGTCCACCTCCAGACTCCTTGTGAATAAACTCAAGCATGATATGGCTGAGTAAAAGAATGTTGGAGACATTAGGTTAACCCCTCCACTCAGGCCATAGTTTGCAAATCAGCCACTCAGGCCATAGTTTGCAATCAGTCAACACATGACAAAAGCACACATAATCTGACAGAAAGGTTATTATTCCCACCACCAGGAAGAAGAGAAATGAGGACATTCCACTACGGTTACCAACAGATTAAAGTACTTCAATGGATCACCAAAATTCTGGATGCTTTCCTGCATGAATGGATGCATACATATATCAGCCAAATAAACTGATGATGCTCTGAAGAAAGCTAAACAACTATGTATACAGCATCTTGGGATATATTTACTTGACATGTTTATCAACGAATAAACAACAGAAGACTGTACACATACCTTCATGCACTATGAAAAGCTTAGCTTTCAGGAAACAGTCGCTTCCTTAAACACCTCAGTGCAGCAACATGCTCTGCTTTCTCTTCATCAGATAACCCTCTAGTGTCTCGTGATAGGAGGCAATTGTACGTCTCCATCATCTTTGATTCCTTCTCTAGTATCTTAGCTTCTTTACTCTCCATTGCTGCAAGATGGGAGAGTCTAGATGCTTCAAGCTTCTCAGCAGATAATTTTTGCTGTACCTCCAACACCTTTAAGCGATTTGTATGAGCTTCAGCTTGGACTTTGCTGAATTTATCTAGCTGTTCAACATCAATTGCACTTTCCTTTGACTTTCCTTCCTTCTTAGCATCAAATGCAGCTTTTTTTGCTCTCTTTTGCCCCATTGGCCTTTCTAGATTTTCAATATCTTCATCCTCTAACTCATTTGTGCCTCCTTCAGCCTCACTGGCCACATCGGCTAAAGCCTTCCTTTTACGTGCTTTCTTGAGCTCATTGTTGTATGTTATCCATTTTGGCTCATTTCGAACAGCATACCATACATCCATTAACACGAAATACCCCAAGTTCAGTTGTTTGTTGTCATCCTTATAGAACTTATGGGCCTTATCAATCCACATCTGATCCGAATGCCCACTAGTAAATATTCTGCGAGCCTTCAACCAAGCACTATGAAAAAGGTCAGTCCATTTGTTAATCTTGTGCCAACGGTCCTTGGCTTGCTTTGGATTCCTTGATCTATGCTTTGGAGTCATCATGTTGTATGTCTTGGCAACATCACCCCAATATTGGTCGTTTCTCTTATCAGCTCCATTAAACAGGATCCATTGAATTTTTCAACCAAGAACTCATCTATAAATGTAAAACAAAAAACATTAGGCTAAAACTGAGAGACAATTATGTATGCTTAGGTCGTGTTGAAAATTAAGACTCACCAGCCTAAGGTCATCTTCTTGTGTCCAAAGGATTCGCTTGTCGGTCCTTGTGACTTCATCCCCGCTATCCACATGAGTTGGGTCCTGGTCTAAATGTGGAGTTGGAGTCTCCACAATTGCGAAGAATATCCAGTGACAGGACATGGCGCCATGCTTGTTGCATAATGAGAAGTACCGCCAACAAAATGAAAATTCTATGACGGTTGAGGCTGGTTATTGAAAAGGCTCGTAAATCCACCAGGGGGATGTGGGTTGTTGTCCCTGCAGGATACATATATGTTGGAAAAAAAATTTCTGGTGTTGTGCAAACTATATTTTCTGTGAATGAACCAAACAAATCTATATTTTCTGTGAATGAACCAGACAAATCTAAATTTTCTATGAATGAAGACCCCTCATATATATTTTTGCTGCTCATCTATAGTCCAGTCCAGTCTCAGGTGCTGCTGTATTGCAAGTCCTCTTGACAAAGCTGGGAGACTAATCTATTCTCTGCTGTATTTCCTTGACAAAGCAAGTCCTCATCTATTCTCTGCTGTATTCCCTCACGCCAAAGCACAGTAGCGCACAAAATAGGATTACTCTGGTAAAGCAATCAATTTGCACAGATCGGGTTTTTCAGTGCCAACTTCTTACTTTTCTTATTGCTCTGGCTAATATTTATACCCAGGTGCTTTACATACAGCAAACCGACTCTGTTTACAATCTAAATTGTATTCTGCAACCGACTCCAAAACAATTACTCTGACTTCCGAATACTATTCCTAGTCTGGCACAGTTCCGAATACTTAACAGAGAACGAATAGACTTGGAAAACAATTGAACCTTCGACTCAATTACAAACTGCTGCAGACTTGAAAAACAAGATTAACTCAACACTATTGGTAGATGACAGAGGCAATACCTGAAGCAGTAAACACCAAAAACAACAGAGATGTAGTACTACTTCAAAGCTAAGTCAGATCTCTCTGGACGGGAAGACTTGATTGAAGCATTTGAAAATCATGCCCAGAATAACTAATGGCTAGTCTGTCAACCATCAAAATTCAGAGTCTATGCAGAGAGTAATTTGTTCCAAAACAGATTGACATCGACACTGAACAAATGCTCCTGGGTCCTGGCTTGCCAGATACTCCTATTGGCTACTACTCATATCAGTTTGGTCTTAATTCTACCAATCTTCAAGTCTATACAGGTGCATCTTAATTCATCTTGATAAGTAGCATCAATCTTACTTACGGAGAATAATTTCTACCAAACTAAACACATCTTGAAAAGTAGCAGCATCTTCCAACCAACAAGACCCACGACTTCTACAGATGAATTGCTCGAGGAAGTGGTATAAAATTACCAGGTTGTCGGATCCATAGCCTGATGATGCATCCAAGCAACGGACGTTGGTGAAGCCGCAGCGGAGCAACTAGTGTACGCCTGGACGCCGGCGTGGTAGGGGAACGACAGATCAACGGTGTTGTTCCCGTGCCTTACGGCTCCAGCGCTCGTGCTCTTGCCTGCCGTAGCAGCCGCGCCCTTTGGCTCCCGCGCCGCCGCGCCCCTCTTCTCTGGCTACGCCGCGCCGTTCCGCTCTCGCTGCGCCTTCTTCATCGAGGGTATGGGGGCGGAAGGATTTGCCGTGGTATTGCAGGATTTGGCGTGGGACTCAGGGGTTGCCAAATCCACCGATAGAGGAGGCCGCAGCATGAGTTTAATTCGTGGGAAAATCTGGAGCCGCCGAGGATTAGGCTGTGGGATTTGGCGCGAGACATGGATTTGGCGCGAGGTAGGATTTCGGCGCGGTGGATTTGGCGCTAAGAGCTCGCGCGCCGCACTCGATCCGCAAGATCCGTCGCCCGCTCGCAACTTCGTCTACAACAGGGGAAGCACCGGCTGCGAGCTCTGGGACAACGAGCCCAAGTCGTCGTCTCGTTTGTCGATGACTATTCTCTCTTTCTTCATTAAAACACCTCCATGTAGACATGCTCTGCTTACATGGATGCACACATATGGCAACAAATCAACCGCTGTACATGCCCTTAAAAGTTATGAACTTAAATGGCACATTCATGAAAGTTTAAGGCTCAAACCCACCTTATCAATGAAGCAACAGGGGATTTCACTAATATTTAGTGGCATGTAAGGAATCAATACTATCATTTAAAATAGTTATTTATCGTACCAAATGGACCTAAGTGGCACATGTCGCTAGTTTTTTTGGATCGGTGAAGTTGTTTTGAAATTCAGGGACTTAAGTGGCACATTCGTGAAAAGTTTAGGGAAACACGTCACAATTATTGAATTGCTTTATCTTTGAATGACAAATCTAGTAGTATTATTTTGATGTGACTAATACAAGTGTTTTTATGTATGATAGTTGTCAAAGTTTGAAATGTTTGACATTCATCTTAATATGCATCTATTTTAGATAATTAGTAATGTTGGGAGTAGTGTGCTCACGCTTGTACTTAGATTTCCCTGTTAGCTTAATGCTCTGAACAATCTATGTGAATTTTTGGCAGGTACTTCATTGTAATTGATGATTTATGGGATACCTCGGCATGGGATGTTATTGGATGTGCTTTTCCAAAGAACAATCGTGGTAGCAGGGTATTAACAACTACACGAATTCATCATGTTGGTGTTGCTTGTTGCTTCAATAATCAAGAGTACGTTTATAAGATGAAATTTCTCAATGACCAAGACTCACGAAGACTCTTGTTTAGTAGAATATTTGGCTCTGGAGAAGCTTGCCCTAACATATTTGAAAATGTCTCAGCTGATATTCTGAAAAAATGTGGTGGTTTGCCACTTGCAATTATCAGTATAGCCAAAGACAGAATGGGAGTATGTAAGGAATTCATTGGGCTCCATTTTTGAAGGAAATCCTACCTTGGAAGGAATGAAACAGATATTACACCTTAGCTATAGAAATCTTCCTCATCATCTGAAGACATGCCTGCTATATCTTGGTATGTATCCGGAAGACTGCATCATATTGAAGAGCTATTTGGTGAGGCAATGGATAGCTGAAGGTTTTGTAAGTAAAATCCATGGGCTAGATGCAGAGGATGTTGCAGAAAGCTACTTCAATGAACTCATCAACAAGAGCATGATCCAACCTGTGGACACTGACTACAATGATGAGGTGTTTTCATGTAGAATACACGATATATTGCTTGAACTTATCAGATCAAAGTCCACAGAGGAGAGTTTTTTTTGATGTAATAGATGATCCACAAGTTGTGGCAGGGGCACACAAAAAGATCCGTCGAGTCTCCCTCCAGTATGATGGTGAAGAGCATGGCATGATGCGGCCAACAATCAATAGGTCACTATCACAAGTCCGATCAGTTGTAGGTCTTGGATGGTTTTGCGAGACTTTTTTTGTGGAGTTCAAGTATATCCGAGTTCTACACCTGGAACTTCGAAACAGTGAATGGTCGGACCTTACTGGTATGTGTAGATTGTTTCTATTAAGATATTTAAAGATTGCATGCAGATGTAACTATGATAAGGTTTTGAAGTTACCTAGTCACATTGAGGAGCTACGAGAATTGGAGACAGTGGATCTAGGTGAGGTATGGGGTTCTTTGAGCATTCCATCAGATATTGTTGGTTTGCCCCGTTGGTCACATCTAATTGTTCCACGGTGTACGGTGTTGCCTGACCAGATTGGTAGGTTGAGATCGCTGCATATCCTAAATGGGTTTAATTTGGCAAAAAATTCGGTGGACAATATCGAGCGCCTCGGCGAGCTGACCAACATAAGAGACCTTCAACTCTTTTGGAGCAATACTCATCCCAACATGGATTTGGTGACACGAATGGATGTCATGCGCTCATCCCTCGAACTACTTTCGCATTTCAGCACCCTTAGAAACCTTGTGCTGGACAATTTTTCTTCGTTATTTTCTCTTGATGGCTGGAGCACACTGTCCCCTTCACCTCGCCATCTTCGGAGGCTCCATTTGCGTAGATGTTGGTTCTCCAGGATCCCCAAGTGGATTGCTCAGCTCCACGACCTCTACAGCCTGATCCTTACGGTCAAGGAAGATGATGGTGCTGGTATTCTTGCAGGCTTGCCCTCCCTTGTCGACCTCAGCTTGCTGATTCAAGAATGTCTAGAAGAAAGGGTCGTCATCTCCGGCACACATGTGGCATTCCGTGCCCTTAAGAAGCTGAGTTTCCAGTGCCCTAAACCGCTCTTGGCCTTTGAAGCAGGGGCTATGCCCAGGCTCCAGAGGCTCGAGCTGTGGTTTGGTGTGGAGGGATGGAGTGAGCAAAGCGGCGACATGTGGGTTCCTGTTGGCATCGAGCACTTGCCAGCTGGCCTCAGACAAATCCATTTCAACCGGATGATCTTCACTTCAACCGGTCCCAGCCCCAGCTTCTGGTCTGACAAACAAGATGAGCCGCGGCATCCAAAGTCTGCTTTGAGGAGCGCGTTTGCCTCGCATCATCCTGGCGCCGACTTGGTCTTTCCAGGCTTACTAATTTAGCTCATACAGGATTACTAATTTAGCTCAATATGGTATTCTAATTTTGGGGATCGAATGTTTTCCCGTGACATATTATGTTCTGCAAAATTACTGTATTCCTTTATTAGTAGTACTAATTTTTTGAGTGCCTTTACTGTATTGTACTCACTGACTGCGGTTGAAATTACCATATTTTTTTGGAGATGTGTATGCGTCTCTATTGCGTATTATCTGATTAGTCTGATACAAGGTGCCTTTTCTGCCCCTTGTTATTAGGTGTCAGTTTGAAACGGTTGTCTAGAGACTTGTGAAGTAGTGGATATTGAATGATCCTCAATGGATTTGAATGCATCACCATTGCTTGATGGACATGACCAGACTTACGAAGAGCCGATTGATGCTGATTTTGCACAGAACGGACATGTTGAGTCTGCTGTTGAGATAATGCGAAGGGTACGTAAAATCTCTTCTGGGAATTAACTGTGTCTCATGTTTTTTTCGATAAAGGAAGCTTTTATTAATCTTAGTAAATTACATCAAGGTGATACAATTATACAACTGTCTCATGTACATGCATCTCCATAAATAGAGCCTTTTAACATCAGTTGATTGCTTTATTGTATTTTGGTGATAATGTTACACTGCAATTTGATATGTATATAATAAGATTGAGGGTTTATTTAGAAGCATTAGATGAAGGCCCTTCTTGAGTTGAGGGCATGGTCTTTGCACTTTGTAATTTGTAATATGGTACAAGTGACTTTTTAAGCAGTACACTAGACTACAATACTCAGCACTATAAGGGCCATGGGATGGCCTTTCTTTCCTGCAGTCGTTCTCTTGTTACTAAACTAAGCATTTGGATGCTTTGTAAAACATAAAAGGTTCGAAGTGTTAAAAATTATTAAACTAATTCCTTTAAGAATTCTGGTCTATCATTGTACTCTTTTTTATGTTTCACTTACCGTGTATGGTAGGAACGTGAAGAAAGACACAGAAAGTTAAATGAAGAAAGACGCAGAAAGTTAAAGAGAGATCAACATGATGATCGATCAAGGCCACATCCGCAACAGAGTAGGAATGATCATACGAATGAAAATAAAATCGCTTTAGATTCGGGGAATCAAAGAGGCACCTCAGGGTATGTGTTATATGTGAACATGTGTAAATTTGTATCCTGTTAAATTTTCCCATGTGTCACGTGTTCTGATAATCTTGTCTGGCGAATATTAATCGAAAAAATCACACAACGACTAGTTCTGAAAATCGCATATCCTACCACAAATATTTTGATGATCTATATTTTGCGGGCCATATTCTATTGGGGGGCAGAATATAACACAATATATTTGAGGACCCATATTCTGCAGCCCAATTGCTGTCAATAATTCTGTGGGTTTAAGGGCATGTTTGTTTTAGTTTTTAATTCTGGATTCTGCCCCCAAAAGCAAAATTAAAAACAAACAGCCTGATTCTATAATTTGATTCTCACAATCCAGCCCACCCATATACACTAGAATCAACAATCCACTTCATATGTACTTTTGGATTCTAGTTTTTGGAGAATCAGCTTCTCTACAATCACAATCCAGAATCAGCTTTTAGAGAATCCAAAACTAAAACAAACAGGCCCTAATTACCGTCAACAATTTTACGGGCCGTCAATAATATTTTTTCTGCAGGCAATATTTTTTATTAGGTTTATTAGGTTATATTCTACCCCCTGTAGAATATGGCCAGCAGAATATGGATCCTCAAAATATTTGTCGTAGGATGTAAGATTTTTAGAACTAGCCGCCATGTATTTTTTCAAGACTACCTGCAGATTTTTTTTTCAGAACTAGTCGCCGTGCATTTTTTCTATTGTAATGTATTTACAAAAGCTAATAAAATTATAATATATTTGTTTTCACAACTAGCCTCCACTCAGCGAAAAAAATAAAACACGAGTACTATAGCATACATCGCTTCGGTATTGCTGCATGCCATTTTTTTACAATGGTCGCTATGTGGGGCTTCGTGCCATTGCGGCGCTCCTCATCCATTGCAAACCCAAATACCGCGCACTCCATACGTTTGCAGGCCCGGAGGCCAAACATGCAAAAAAAAAAAAAATCCGACAGAGACTAATTCTAAAAAAACGTTTTAGGGCTACAACACTGAAAAATTCTAAAAGAGAGAGGGAGGAGGACTCCTGGGATTGCCGCACAAAAATAGAAGCAAGAGAGGCGTGCGTCGGCAAGGAAAAAAAAAAACAAATCGAGACGGGGCACCGGGCGGCGCAGAAATAAGAGAACACAGGGAGGCAGAGTGCTTGTCCACGGTGGGCAAGGCCAACGAGGACTACTGGGGCTTCCATGCATGAGGCGCTTCACAGCAAGGGGGAGTCAGAGCAAGAAACCGACGTGCACGCGAGCAAAGAGATCAGGAAGCACCGAAGCAGCGATGTTAGAAAGTACGGAATTGCTATAGTTCGAACGTATTGTAATATTTTTTTACGTGTGTAATATTTTTTATCAACGTGTGCAACATTTTTCTTTGACAAACAGTAAAATGCGGCACAGTAAACGGATGTTGCAAGCGTTAAAAAAATGTTGCACGCGTCGGAAAAAATGTTTCAAACGTTGAAAAAAAAATGTTGCAAGAGGCGTCCGATGGAATGAACAGTACCGGACGTCCGAGCGCTAGTTTTTCCCTAGAAAGAAAGATCAGTTGCTGTACTATTCATTGAAAGTGACCTGCCGCATGCAGTGGCGGATTTAGGATTTTAAGTTAGGGTATGCCAAACAAATACTATAATATACAATTCGGTAAAAATCCAATAAACAATTTGGTAAACAACTATAAATGTTGTCGAGAAATTCGGTATACAAGTACAAAATAACTAGAAACATGATAATACAAGTATATATTACAATATATATAGTTCGAACATTTTAAGTATGAAATATGCATAAAAGAAGCTTACACACCTACAATAGTTCAAAGAATACAATATTACTTTTTGTCCTTCTTGTCTGACCTCCGCCTTCTAATAGCCATGAAACTCTTGATTATATCATTTTCATCAACTTGGAAGAAAATATCTCGCTCAATAGACGTTTCCGAAAAAGAGATGCAATGTTTCCGGAAAAGAGATGAAGCAGCAGTAGCCTTCTTTGCTTCGGGCCTGCGTGAAACGGGCCAGCATGGCCCGGTCATTTCTTCGTGCCAGGCCGGGCCAGCACGGACGGCAAAAATCAAGGCCCGGCACGGCCCAAAGGCACGCCAGGCTGTTGTCGGGCCGGGCCAGTCCGAACACGGCACTGGAGAGAACGCAACACACTAAATATTTTTTTTTATAAAGTTATATGTTGTTCAAATGGAAAAGTTGTCTACATGAAAAATTTGTGTCTCGAAATTTCTACAACTTTCATGTAGAATATAAATTCATATGAGCAAAAGAAGACCCTGAAAAATGCAGATTACCGAGAGATGTGGCGTCGGTCCGAAACTATACAGCGCACTAAATATTTTTTTATAAATTCATACGTTGCTCAAATGGAAAAGTTGTCTACATGAAAAAGATGTGTCTCGAAATTCTCTACAACTTTCTTGTAGAATATAAATTCATATGAGCAAAGGAAGACACTGAAAAATGCAGATTACCGAGAGATGTGGCGTCGGTCCGAAACTACACAGCGCACTAAATTTTTTTTTTATAAATTCATACGTTGCTCAAATGGAAAAGTTGTCTACATGAAAAAGATGCGCTTCGAAATTCTCTACAACTTTCATGTAGAGTATAAATTCATATGAGCAAAGAAATACCTTGAAAAATATAAATTACAGATTTGGACCGTGCCGGCCCGAGCACGGCCCATACAGTCGGGCCGTGCCGTGCCGGGTGGCCGATCGTGCCAAGTTTTTAGGCCCAGCCCGGCACGCCATTCGGCCCATGCCAGCCCGGCCCATTTTTTTTCATGCCGGGTCGTGCTTCGCCCATTTTTTTCGTGCCGGGTCATGCTGGCCCACTAAGGTCCGACCCAATTCCCAGGTCTAGACATGACTCTGTGATGGTTCCATCGCCCGACGAGGTCTATCTCATCAGCTAGTCAATGGGACACCGAGGGTTATTTTTGTATACGATGGAAACATGGTTTATTTCTGTAAATATTTTTGAAATATGGTTTATTTTGAAAAAAAATTTGAGTTTTACCTACCGTGAAAATGGAAGTGGCAACTGGCAAGCCATGCACTAGTGCAAATACGAATTAACTTCGAAAAAAGGACGACAAAAACAAAATAACGACTAGCAACATGCACTAGTGCAACTGTGCAAGCCATCCAGTCTCCCACTACGTACTAGCAACATGCAACGCGCGCTAGGCCAAAAGTAACAACTAACATGCACTAGGCCAAGCCATGCATTAGTGCAAACCATGCATCCACACTCCCACTACGACGCTGAGTCGCTGACAGCTTGTTGCGAAAACTTGCAGGGGAAAAAATGTACATAGCAGCAATATAATTTGGTACAGAAACCATATATATACGTACGGCTTCATTGAGAATGGACAAAAAGCCCTGTGTAGAGTCAAATCGACGAGCATAGCCTTGTCGTCAGCTAAAGGAAATGTGAATGAACTTGCAAGGAAGGTCGACAAGAGAAAGAAGTATCTCGCAAACAACGGTGGATACATCACGGAGGGGGGGAAAACGGAACAGGAAGAGCGCTGAAGAAAAAAGAACAAATACATTAGTATTATCTTGTCGCATTCAGAGACGCCGGCCGAACAAGGTTAAGAAAACCGTCGAAATCATAGAAATCCTGGCTGAGATTTCAAATTCTAGACAGAGATAGGATCCAAAATCTCGGCCAGCAAAAAATTGAAAAAAAATTAAATTACTACAGTAATCTCAGAAATTTCCACGAGATTTCGCCAAATCTTGTCGAAATCTTGGGATTTTTGACTGGTTTTTGACTTTTTATGGCCGGATTTGATTGGATTTGGTCCAATAAGCCTTAAGAAAGTCATCTTCTATGAAAATTTGTTTAAAAACCGAATTTTTGAGATGTTTTAAAATTTAGGCAAAAACATTATCAAATATTTATAAAATTGTACAAGCTTGATAATGATCTAACAAATTTTTGGTACTATCTTTAGTAGTGTAGGATCATACAGATAAATTTTAAAAATAATTGAACTTCATTTGTTATCTTTAAAAAATAAAAAACAGAATGAACATAATTGGGACAGTAATCTTGTCAGAATTTTATAAATTTTCTCAAGTGTAATCATGATCCAAAACTTTTATGAGAGCTTAGTAATTGACTCAGTACCATTATCTAAACTTTTCAAAAATTTAATTTTTTTTTTGTTTGCTCAATCAAATCTATGTAAGCATTGAACTTCATTTGTTATATTTCAAAAATCAAAAACAGTGCCCTTGTACGAATTTTATAAATTCACTAGAGTGTGATCATAATTCAAAATTTTTATGAGATCTTAAGCATTTCCTTAACAGGCCTATATAAAATTTTCAAAAATTCTAAACCTTTTTTTATTGCTAAAGCAAATCTATGTTTGGATCATTAGGCTTTTATGAGGGTCATAATTTTTTAAAATTATTGAAGATTGATTATTATCTGAAAATTTTATAGAAACTTTAATGATACATATGGACCATTCACAAAATTTTCTAACATAGTTTGTACTATTTTTCATTTAGTTGAAATTTGTCGGTAAGACTTTTATCAGGACAGTAGCACTGTCTGAATTTTTAAAAATTCATGAAGCTTTATCATCATTTGAAAATTTTATGAGAATATTAATGATTCATCATAACCATACAAAAAAATTTTCAAAATTTTCTAATGTGGTTTGCTCCATTTTTTATTTGACTCAACTTGTTGGTTAGCGTTTTATTAAGACAGTAGCAATGTTCAAATTTTTAAAAATTCCTACAATCATCTGAAAACTTTATGATAATATCAATGATGTGTTAGGACCCTTAAAAAAATTTAGAAAATTTTCAACATCGTTTAAACTATTTTTTGCTTTGTGCAATTTTACCAAAATCTTGGCAAAACTCGTCAAGATTTCGAGAATTCAGACCGAAAATTCGGTTTCCTTAGTTAAAAAAACTGGATTTTAATTTTTTTTATTTCATCTAGGATTTGTCCGAAACTCTGAGATCTCGACGAGATTTTAGATTTCAGTCACCTCCAAAATATTGACCGAAAAGGAGATTTCAAATCTTGCGGCCGAAGACTTGTTGCCACCGAAGACCGTGCAACTTGCATGAATGATATGACCGGAAGCACTTTGCAACCGTCAAGAATAAGCTAGCTTGTGAATACACATCTTCCACGAGTCCACGGTGTATAGTGTTCCCAATCTTATCCGATTATTTATGTAGTCACAAGTAAAAATCTATTAGGAGCGGGTATGTTTCTCTTTTATTATCTATGGGTATATTTAAGGGGCTAAACTTTACTCGACGAGCAAACAGGTACAGGTATGGAAGAACTCTACCTGTACCCATTCTGTTCGATTACCCACCACCTTCTGTACATCAATCACGCAGCTTCCCCCGACCAACGTCACCCTCACCTGCCCCACCTTTAGTGTTTCCTCAACTGCATCCGTTCCAGTTTCTCAATGTCCATCCTCTCTCACGTCTCACCAAGGTAGTCTTTACTATATAAAACAAAAGTTTTTTCCCGTGTCACTTTATCAAAATTACACACCTTTACCACTACTCTTTAATTACATGCCTTTGTCATTATTAGTGTTCTTTGCAAATAAACTTTTTATCGTAAATTAAGTTTCCGTTAACCTCAAGGAGTATTTATTAAATTAGTGAGCCCAAAGTACTGTGATCACTTGGGTGCTCTCAGCAGGAGTATTATGGGATAAATGAAGTTGGTTGCCTTGGAACTCTGGGCCATAAAGACACTAAGTGCCTGCAAGCATTAGGCGTGCTACACTGATAGAAGAGATGACCGGATCCATGGTGAGCGCTGTCAGTGGAGCCATCAACTCCTTACTCGGCAAGCTCACCGCGCTGACGGAGGAGTAGTATGGCAAGCTCAAAGGCGTTCGGAAGGAGGTGGCGTCCCTCGAGGACGAGTTCAGGAGCATGAAGGCTCTTCTTGAGAAGCTCGCAGACATGGATGAGCTTGATGGTCACGCCAAGGAGTGGAGAAACCAAGTGAGGGAGATGTCCTACGACATTGATGTCTTGGATCTCGACTCCAGAGGACAAACCCCATTAATCTCAAGGAGTATACATTAATGAGTGAGCCCAAAGTACTGTGCCCACGTAGCTGCTCCCAGCAGGAGTATTTTAGACGAGCGTGAATCTAGAGGGAAAAAAAGGACGCGAATCCTCTGCCGTAAGGCAGAGGAAAGTTGAGTCACTGTGGGTCTCACGCGCGATAGAGTCCACACGCAATGACTTAATTTCTCTCTGCCGTACGGCAAAGGATCTAAATCCGGAAAAAATGATGTTGGTTGTCTTGGAGCTCTGTGCCATAATGACAAGAAGTGCCTGCAAGCATTAGGCGTGCTACTCTGAGTACATCACAAAAGCAGAAATCTATACAGAGCAACACTGAGTGGAGTGAGGGATAGCCGTAACCATGGCGAGCGCTTTCAGTGGAGCCTTCAACTCCTTACTCGGCAAGCTCACCACACTGACGGAGGAGGAGTATGGCAAGCTCAAAGGCGTTCGGAAGGAGGTAGCGTCCCTCGAGGACGAGTTCAGAAGCATGAAGGCTCTTCTTGAGAAGCTCGCAGACATGGATGAGCTTGATAGTCAGGCCAAGGAGTGGAGAAATCAAGTGAGGGAGATGTCCTACGACATTGAAGACTGCATCGATGACTTCATCCACCGCCTTGGCAAGAATGATGCAAGCGCTGGGTTTGTTCGGAGGACTATTAGATTTCTAAAGGAGCTAAGGTCGCGCCATCAGATTGCCAACAAGATCCAAGAGATCAAGGCTCGTGTGATGGAGGTCAGTGAGCGGCGCGAGAGGTACAAGCTTGATGAGTATACCCCCAAGTCAAGCTATGTACCTGTTGATCCACGAGTAGTCGCAATCTATGCGGACGCTGCTGGTCTCGTGGGCATCGATGCCCCAAGAGACAAGCTTGTCCAGTTGCTGATGGGTGAAGAGCAAGAGTTGAAGGTGGCATCTATTGTGGGATTTGGAGGCCTAGGAAAAACCACACTTGCCAATCAAGTGTATTGCAAGCTTGAAGAAAAATTTGACTGTCGAGCATTTGTGTCGGTATCTCAAAAACCTGATGTACCAAGGCTTCTCAGTAAAATTCTATCAGAAGTTAAGCCGCAACTCTTTCCAGACACATCCGAGGTGAAGGAGCTTCTGGACAAACTAAGGGAACATCTTCGGGATAAGAGGTAATTATTATTTGTTTTTCCCGCAATATATTATGTATTTTACATTTTTGTAACATGTTGTTATAATAATTGTTGTCAAAGTCGAAACTATATGTTGAAAGCCTTGTGAAATATAGAACACTATAGTAATACTCCCTTGGTCATAAAAGAAAGTCATTTTTGACTTTTCAAAGTAAACAAGACGCCACTTTAAGTGCTAAACTTTATCATTTCCAACCGATGTACTATAGATACATTCTACAATGCTACACCAAAACAAATAGGTTCATAAGATCGTAAAAATTATTTACATGTTGATGGGAACGAGTATTTTAAATATGTAGCAATAGCTTTTCGAGACCTACCAAGTAACACAACATAAAAATAAATAAGTTTTGTAAAACTACATGTATTATGATAAAACTACCAGAAAACTATAGATTTGAGAGACTATTTCACAAAATTATAGATTTTAGGCTAAAGCATTTCGCTGAGCTACTTGTTATAAATTTGCCATCACAGAGTGTTGCGTCCGACATCGGATGCTAGGATTGCTTTAAATTTCGTCAAGCTCACCTGGCAGTCACTATATTTCCATGATGTCCCATTCTGTCGTGTCCACATCGGATGCTAGGATTGCTGGCACTGTGGCACGCCCTTCATTTTTGCTCACGAGGAATGCCATGTTGGAAGTCACTTTATTTTGGCAAATTTACTGTGGAAGGAGGCGCCCACAATCCATGTAAGCAAAAATGAAGGGTAAGCCACAGCGCCAGCAATCTTGACATCCGATGTGGACACAATAGAACGGATGTGAGGGAAATATAGTGACTTCCAGGTGGGCCCAACCTATCGGATGCAACCACTTGTGACTACAAATTTATAATCTATAGACTACAAATTTATAATCTATAGCTTAGCGAAACGTTTTAGCCTAAATTTTGTAGTTTTGTGAGATAGTCTATTAAATCAGAGTGTTATGATAGTTTTATATAATATTTGTAGTTTTTGAAATTTACTAAACAAATCCACAACATCGATGGGACACTAAATGCGTCCTTAGATATATATATAATACCTAACATTGTGTATGTGCGTGCTATTTTCCTTTGTTTTGTGATGTTGGGTCATATTAAAATCTTATTCCTTAATTTATGTCAAATTCTAAAAGTGGATTCTAATAAAATAGGATTAGTACGGAGATTAACTGAATTGACAATTTGATAATCATCACGTATGAAAGTCTATTAACACTTATGGATATGTATAATCTATTAAAAATTTGTCTGCCTTAATATTATATATAATTTCGGAATTGTTAGAAATATGTCGAATGATTTTTTCAATATCAGTTGAATTTCTAGACCAAGCAATAGGCACGCCCTAAAACACCTCGGATCTCTCTCTCTCGTGTTCCTAAGAACAAAGAACTAAGGGCACATCTAAATTGGCTTTGCTCTCGTCAGCGTCTGCTACCCTCACCTAGAGATGGCAATCGGGCACGGCGGGCATGGGTAGTCCTCGCCCATACCCATGCCCACGACCCCGTATTCCCCCCGCGGGCATACCCGCGAAGCTTCGCGGGCGACAATTAAACATCCCCCATACCTATCGCCTGCGGGTATACCCGTTTACCCGCCAAGTTATATGAACTAGCAAAACAGAAAGAAAAAACATGTAGTTGCAGTATGCGTCTCATAAGCTCAAGATAAGGTGAAAAATTAGCGATGATCTTACAATACTGACTGAACCATCAGTCTAAATGGAAGCAAAGTTCAACCATTGAAACATACATCAAACATTCACATTTCACACATACAAACACAGTAGAAGTACATTATATAGAGCCATCTAATAAGATCAATACACTACTGCAGAACGGCACATCAGAATCGGTTCTTTTTTATCATTAGAATCGGTTCTAGTCGCGATACGATGTCCTTAGATAGTGATGAGGTGGAGCTATCAGAATCGGTTTTGACCCGATCGTGATAAAACGTCATCAGAATCGGTTCTTTAAGGGAAGTGATTGTGATGATACCATCATCAGAATCGGTTCTTTAAGGGAAGTGATTCTGATGACCCCATCATCAGAATCGGTTCTTTTAAGAAAAGTGATTCTGATGATATACTCATCAGAATCGGTTCCACAAAAGAACCGATTTCGATGAGTGTGTCATCGTAATCACTTTTCTTAAAGAACCGATTCGATGATAGGTCATCGTAATCACTTCCTTAAAGAACCGATCTCGATGATAGGTCATCGTAATCACTTCCTTAAAGAACCGATTCGATGAGTGTGTCATCGTAATCACTTTTCTTAAAGAACCGATTTCGATGAGGTGGTCATCAAAATCACTTCCTTAAAGAACCGATTCGATGATGGTATCATCACAATCACTTCCTTAAAGAACCGATTCGATGACCCATTGGGGTGTGCCATTTTGCAATTTCTCCAAAAAAGCACAGATTAAAACAATATGCACAATATATATATCATCACATTCACAACACGTAAGATGGGATGCATATATCACATTCACATAATGTAAACGCTTTAATTACAACACATATATATCATAGTCGTTCACAATAGACAACACAAACATGACAATCAAGACATGGACTTCCTCCGATACATATCACATTGACATATATTATATTGTTTACATATGGACTAGTACGATGCGTCAGATCTCTAAACCGCCATCCTCTCGATATAACTTCTAACCAATTACTAATCGCATAAGTGGTCTCGTAAATTGTTGAGTGCTTTGTTGTCTAAACTCTTACGGGGATATTGATCTTACGCAAAATGAAATGATCAGATTAATTTCAGTTTCAAAATTTCTATGTAAAAGGCTAAGTATATTATTATGCACATTACATAAAATTAGGGAAACATAGATAAGTATTAGGGGCAATCACAAAATAGACAGAACTACGAAAGGTGTTTAGAAAATATTTGGATTATAAAAGATTAATTCAAAAGCAGAAAAAATTCCAAATGTGAGAAGCTAATATTCTAGTAAAGACATTGAGTAATGCCTCAATCTTATTTGAAAGGACAAATGTAAAAGCTACTCCTTCATGCCATTATTTTTGTCTATAGCGTTGTAAAACGCTGTTGTAACGCCTACGATCAATCACAAATTATAGACGCAATCGCGGGATCAAGAACAATAGACACATAATGTAAGAGGTGAAATTCTCTCTCGCTTTTTATTGATTCTATCTTTTGATTCTCAAATAACAAATATTTTAAAACAGATACTCCTAAGGCCAAGCAAAAATATAGTGATGTAATTTTCTACTAAAATTCAAATGGAACAATATTACGTCATGTAGCACCGCCTTTTAGAAGCTTCACGTTTTGGATTGGACCACACTAGTGTTTCATGTAGAGCTAACTAATACTAGTGCTTTTAGATAATGGCAGTGTTCCAATAGAATTATTTTGTATTACTTCATAAATCTAATACTTGATCAGATAGAAAATTATACCTTAGGGAAATGGTGTGAGTTGTCGACCACGATGAGCATGTCTTGCATGACATAGAAGCCGCAATGGTCACCGCTGCCTGTTGATGGCATCGCTAAGAAAGAAAAGAAATTCAGCCCACGAAGATTAGATGTCAAAAAATTAATCATATATATGCTAGGCACTTGTACCTTAAATCGCTTATATCGCAGTTGTCTTGCCCTTTTTGTCGTCGTGCGGCCCTCCTTCATCGACATAGTCTGAGAAACCCCTACATACATTGGAGAGCACCATTGAGTCAAAAAAAATAAACGTAGTTAAATTCCTCAGATGTGTTAGGTTTCAATAATGCGCTTACTTCTGCAAAGGAGGCTTGATCGCGTATGCCATCGGTCTCTTCTCGATCGAGTTAAATGTGTAGACCGTGTTTTCACTCGGAACGAGGACGAGTAGAACCCAATGGTTGCTTATTAAATAAAATGTAGTGCAAGGAAATAAGTTCACAGACGGTTTTAAGTGCGTACAAGTAATTGAATCGAAAAGTACTACTTACTCCTCGTGGTACGGCAATACAATGAAGTCCTTCTTCGACTCGATTTTGCAATACCCCTTGATGTAGCTAGCAACGAACCCGGTTGAAGCCTAGCCATGATCGCAGAACACAAGCTCGGGTCGACAAACCCAACTTCGTAGATTCGTCACGGCTCGTTGTCTCATTATCTCGCAACTCGTGTTGAATGTGAGAAAACATAATGCAAAATCCTATAAAAGTCATGAGCGCAAGCTATATGGTGTGATACTCACGGCGTCCATGATCGTAAAGTAGAAATATCGACGGCTTTCATTTGGTACACACGAATAGATCCTCAAAACCGACGGGAATGTTCCATTCTCCTCGCGGTGAAAATGTACCATTTTATACTTCACGTTGAAGTCGACTCGACGCTCTTCCCCTTCACCTTATCAAGGTACCATCCATGGAGGAGGCGAGTCCACTTGCCTAGCTCATTCGGTTAAATGCGATGCAATCGGGGCTTTCCATGCTCAGAGGCCTTATAATCATACTGGTGCCTGTGGCTGGCCGACTCTTCTTTCGGGCCAAGGAGTGTCCGAGGTCGGGCATGGGCTTTTCAGTACCTTAAGGGCGCTGTGGCCTCTGTCTGCCTTTGCCCTCTTGGCGGAAGGAGTCTCGGAGGCCTCTTGTGGTTGTACGGAGTCTCTGAGGCCTCTGTGGTTCTACTGGAGCAGAGGAGGAGGAGGCGCAAGCGCAGGAGCAGAGAGAAGCGTGAGCAAAGTGTAGCAGGAGGCGGGATCAGCGCAGGAGCAGAGCAAAGCGGAGGAGCAGGAGAAGGATCAGCGCAGAGGCGGGAGGCGGTAGCAGGAGGAACCTCTGAAGCACGCATATATTTAACTTCTGCAGTAATCTTGGAATGGTAGAGAAGACGTGGAGGGACTTTTTACCTTGACCAAGACGACACCGTCGTGGGCCACTTGATGAACGACATGCGTGCTTGCCCGAGAGTGGTGATATCTTCGGGGGGAAATCGAGCACATGTGATAAGAAGTCTTCGTGGACGTAGTCCACCGCACCCTCATGTAGCCCTTCCCACAGTGACCATGCACAAGGTCGGTCTCGTTGCATGGAAATGCAACCTCAGCGGCTGACCTCGACGGAAATCCATCCTCCGTCAAGATGGTGGAGCGGCACTTCGCAGCACCGCAAGAAGTGTACAACTTGAGGAAAAACATTGCGGAGTTACACTCGTAGCTTGAACTCGAAAAATTAATTATTACCTTCGGTGGGACCGGTCGTATCATTTTGGAACCGGTGATAGGTCGGGCACAGAACTTCTACGAGAGTCGAGGGCATCCGCTCGACTGGGAAATCATCGCCATCATCTCGGCCCTCGGGCAATCCTCACGTGCCGCCATCTCCCCTCATCTCCCTCTTATCTCTTCCTCACGTGCAAGATCTCCCCTCATCTCCTCCTTAATCTCCTCCTCATTTGCTCCCTTAGTGTGTTGAGGCGCCCTGCGTGCTGCCATGACCTTGAGTTGGCACTCGCAGAGTCATCTTGAAAGTAGGACTTCTTCGTGTGTCCCGCCCCACGGCAAGCACCCGCCTTATGGTCGGACTTCCCGATCGCGAGACGACGGGATGTCCTGCGACCCTTGGCTCAGAAGGTCCCTGTTCTTTTTTTTGGCTTACCTCTTCTGTAATAAGCGAGTACTGAATTAGATTTGAAATACAACAAGTTGGGTCAATTGTATTGTACTAAGTTAGATGTCTTACGATGGTAGAGACGACTTGGCGGTAGCGAGGTTTGCAACTACAAGCTGCCGTCGAGTTTTTTTTGTCCTCGCTAATACCCGCTATGCGTGCCGCTCCTCGATATGTGGGAGTAAGGCATCACCGTCCGGAGTTAGCGCACTCCTCGGCTTGTCGCGCCCACTGCCTTCTTCCCTCATAGCCGCATGTACCGAGGTGGTGCGGGTGCGTGTTAAGCCTCCGGACGGCGGTGTTCCTCTCTCTCATACTTATTTGCCTCGGCGTACCCTTCATCCTCGTGAACTCCGCCCAAACATCGGGGTCACAAATGGATACTTCTCGAATGGTGTACGGCCTTTCAAAGACGTACTCATTGTGCATAAGGGTCTTGAAGTGCCTCAAGGCCACACCCATCCTATTCAAGGCGCACTGTCTCATTTGTGGGTTCATCGTCTCCGCTCTATAATCCATTTACTCTTAACCTCGCCCCACAACCGATTCTTACGCTCGCCACGACATCCTTTCTCCAATCCTTAATTGTTATGGGCACTCTCTCCTCACCAATTGGCCAATAAATGACCGGTATCGCCCCTTGTACTTAGGAGGGCCCGTGCAGACCCCCCTGGCATTGAAGCGGAGAACCTACGGCGTTCTCCCTGTAGCCCCTTTGTTTGGTCCTCGGCTCTTCCTCACCTTACTTGGCCCTTGAGTAGTTGGAACCATGCTCGGCCCTCAAGAAGACCTTCTACTCTGTCTGGCGACGAGCCGATGCTCTCTAGTTGCGACATTTTGAGTTTTCTTATCTGATAAGGTCATATGTGTGACATGAGAGAAAGCAATTTGAAGCTACTATATGCACTTGACAATAAATCTTGTAAAGGATCAACAGATAATTCATAGTATGCAATTGTTCCGAACAAAAGTCTATCTATTGACCAACTCAGATAAAAAAAATAAAAGCCCATTCCATATGACAAGTGAATTTAGCACTAGCAGATGTTTACTTACACCAACAAGTTTGAGATTTCACAACATGAACAGAGAATATGAGCATTAAAGTACTAATGCAAGAATAGCAACACAAGAAGGTCAAGTTAGTAAACGACATAACATGCAATATCTGTTGACCAACTAAATACGTACCAACGATAACCCCTAATCTCTAAATATGTTTGGTCCTAATCCCATTCGAGGATATGTGGTTCGGGCAAGTTCTAAGCCGTTGTACAACCGGAGAAAATTTCAAGAAGATCTCTCATTGTTCTCCGGATACACGCCTCGACAACAAAGTCAAGAGGGTGTGTATCCGGAGAACACCAGGAAACACTACCAAATCAACTCGAAGTTGTACAACATAGCTCAGAACTTGCCCGAACCACATATCCTCGAACTGGACAAAAACGTGGACAATTCGAGATCGCCGCTTATAAATATGCTATTCCAAAGATATTTATAAATAAGCACTCTCGAACGGGAGACGAGGTTACATAACCTAAACTCTAACATATGCCGAGATAAAACAAAAGTAATATGTTGAAAGTAAACACATGTCTAAACAAAAGTAATATGCTAAAAGTGAATATTACCAAGAAGCAAGAACTAAAGAAAATGACAAAGGATGTAAGATGTAACAAAGAGAAAAGTGATTATTAGAGTGCTCAAGTTGGCAAAGTGATGTAAGATGTAACAAAGAGCTAAAGAACATAGTATGCAATTCATAGTATAAATCAACTAACATAGAGCTCAAGTTGATTATTAGAGTGTTCTCGATGTCGGGTTGCCTTAAGAGGCCCTCCTCGCCACAATAGACGAGAAGCAGATAGATTTGTGACAACCTTTCCACAATTTCAATTCAATACTTGATGGGTTTTAAGTTAATCAAATGTCATCAAACATGCACAGCTCAGAATCACTTCAACTCATTTCTTGGATAGTGGCGTAACACTTAAGCCCTCATGCAAGGTCCCCAAGTCAATATCTTGATTTACATGCGATATTAAGAGCAAGATTTTACTAATTATTCCAATTAACAATATGAAGGAGATTACATAATTCAATGGAAGCATAATTGACATAATCATAGTAATGAAGCAATTCATATAGGCGATGTCAATTGCTCTAAGAATCATGTCTACAAAACCAAAGTGGTGATTATTTTTGTGCTCTCAGATTTTGGGTGAAATTGAAGATTAGATCTTCAATCCAATCACAAATCGGCAAGATAATTAATTAGTAAGTTAGGCCTCAAACCCTTACCTTCCTAAGCATGCGAGAATGATGTATTTATAGAACAAGGTTTCTTGATTAATAGCTCTAAGATCAGATATTTAGATCAGCCTATTAAGCGCCGAGAATCGATTCAAGCATCAATGTTCAGATCGGTAGATGAATTAAAACTAGCGAACCAGAGAGCATATTCAGATTAGTAACTCCTCGGTGGACTAACCGAACCAGCATATATTGTTCAGATCGGTGTTAGACTAACCGAATATGCATATGATGTTCGAATCCGATGTCGATTGACCGAACCAAAGAATAAATACTAAGTGGCGACTAGAAAATGTACTAATCTAATCGATGATCTTAGACTAAGCAAGAGAATAACCATACACGACAACAATTTGCAATTATCAAATGGTGTCGAGATTACGAGAAGCAGAATATATACACCGGTAATCTTATAGCATGCAAGACTAACAGTTCAAGGCCTAACTCGCAAGATTAATCATCATAATCATCAACTGGCCCAATATCATCACAGAGCAGCACCAAAACTCGATCGTCAAGTTTGTTGTCACAAATCATCTATTCCAGTCCCAGATATCCTCACGTAACGCTTAAGCCCTCATGCAAGGTCCCCAAGTCAAACACATAGATCGCCCTTTGCATTCACTTAAAAGAATAAGGCATGTATATGAAATACTTATGGGAACGATGCGTAACGAAATGCAAACGGCTAGGATTGGGGGGGGCGGGCGGCGTCGGCGTCGGCGTCGAAGGGCACCACCGAGCGCGGGGTGGGCGGCGGCGTCGGCGTCGGGCGGTGTGGGGGTGGCGTGGGCGTCCTCGGCGATGGCGACGGCAGGAGGCGTCCTCGGCGTCGGGCGACGGGCGGGAGGCGTGAAGGCGGGCGGCGGCGCTCGGGCGGCTAAGGTTAAGCGCGTCAAGCGACGGGCGGGAGGCGAGAAGGCGGAAGGCGGGCGGCTAGGGCGCTAGCGTGGAGAAGGGCTCATGCGAATGGTTATGGGCGGGGTTTTAAGAATTGCGTTAGTCATTAGTATCACTCTTTTTTTAAAACCGACATCGATGCTTAATCATTAGTATCACTCTTTTCGTAAAACCGACATCGATGCTTTATCATCACTTTTATAATAGAACCCCGATGTAGTCATTAGTATCACTTTTTAATAAAACCGACATCGATGTTTTATCATTAGTATCACTCTTTTAAGAAAACCGACATCGATGCTTAATCATTAGTATCACTCTTTTCGTAAAACCGACATCGATGCTTTATCATCACTTTTCTAATAGAACCGGATGTTAGTCATTAGTATCACTTTTTATCAAAACCGACACTGATGTTTTATCATTAGTATCACTCTTTAAAGAAAACCGATACTGATGCTTAACCATTAGTATCACTTTTTTAATAAAACCGATACTGATGCTTTATCATCACTTTTCTAATAGAACCCCGATGTTAGTCATTAGTATCACTTTTTAATAAAACCGACATCGATGCTTTATCATTAGTATCACTCTTTTAAGAAAACCGACTCGATTCTTCATCATTAGTATCACTCTTTTAAGAAAACCGACATCGATGCTTGATCATCACTTTTCTAATAGAACAACGATGTTAGTCGTCGATATCACTTTTTTAATAAAACCGATAATCGATGTAGTTTATTGCACTATTCCTTTTCGGACATCGCAAGTTCTGAATTTTCAGCATTTCATCAAGAGAGAAAATGCCATAACTTTGTCATACATTGTTGAAATTATTAGAAATTTTGAAGAAACATATTTCAGATCTTGCAAAACTTTTCATAAAATAATTTTTAGAAAAAGCGACCTCATTCAAGAAATATGCCAAAATTCATTTCAGAGACATGATTTGTGCGTAAAAGCGTAGAAAAGTCAAAACTTTTTCAAATTAATCTGAATTGTACGAAAATTTCCGAAATTAACTTTCAACTATTTACAAGCTTTCCCAACAATAGTTTAGTCAAATGGAATTTTCTTTCACAAATTATGGCACAAAGTGCAGGCATAAAGAGAAATGGCATGCATTTCCATCGAAGCCTCCAAACAGCAATTAATCACCTTGGATTTACAATACTATTTTACATACATTATAATAGTCCATTTATTTACAATATTACCCTTCATGATGATCTACTCGCATGTAATTGGCTCCATGTGTGTCGTCATCCCCGCTAAGACAAGCCCCATCCGCAAATGAAGGTATCTCATCGAATTGGTTATACTCTTCTTCATCTACAACATCTTCAACTCCTACGATCCGTCTCTTGCCATGAAGAACGACATGCAACCTTGGATTGGCGGATCGCGACGTAAAAGACTTGAGTTGCTTGCTTCGCAAGGACAAAGCGGATCATCTTTGTGGCGAGTCTCTCGAGATCCACAATAGTAAAGCCTCTCTTGTCGACCTTCACTCCATGTGGAAGTCGTACTCCACTTACATCGGAACAATGGAACTTGGTATATTCCGTGAATCGAGCTCCCAAATTTCTTGATCATCCCATAGTAGGAGTTCATTGCGGTTGGGGATACTGTTTTTGAGTGATGATCATCAGAGAAAGCATTTATACTCACACCACTGTTTTGGACAGTACTCTTGGCATCTTGACTCTCAGTGTAAAAGGTGTAACCATTAATATCGTACCCTGCCATGTATCAGACATTAAATCTTGGTCCGTCGACCAACCATTTTACATTCTCGATAAGGAGACCTCCGCTTTTCTTTGAACCATGTGAGGAATCGATCATTGTGTTCTTGTGCGATGGAAAGCTCATCCATTTGTGGATTCTCTTCCCGTAATATCAACTTATGTTGCTCGATGTATGGACGAACTTCTGCGCTATTACGCAAGGCGTGAAATCGCCTTGCAATACATATCAAACCTCGGACTCATTAGTTTGGACCGCGGTTCCTTTACCAACAAGTCCGCCCTCATGACGAGATACAGAACACCGATTGCTTGTCTTTTACCCGGGTAGTCCACGTAAAACTCAATAACCTCTTCATCCCATAACCTTCAACAATACTACCCTCAAAGCTCGACCGATTCCTCACGTACGACTTTAATATACCCATGTACCTCTCGAACGGATACATGTAACGTAGGAAAGTGGGTCCACATATCTTAATCTCTCTGACAAGGTGAACAACAAGGTGGACCATTACGTCAAAGAACGACGGTGGGAAATGCATCTCAAGGTGACACAGAGTCTGCACCACCTCACTCTGTAAGTTGTCTAGTACATCGGGGTCAATAACTGCAGAGATCGCATTGAAGAAATAACACAACTTTGTGATTGCCAACCTGACATCCTCTGGGAGAATATTTCGGATTGCAACTGGGAGCATTTGGGTCATCAAGACATGGCAGTCATGGGACTTCATGCCCAACAACTTCAAATCATCCATAGACACAAGCTTCTTAATGTTCGCGGAGTAGCCAGATGGAACTTTAATACTTTGGAGACATTTGCAGAGATCTTCTTTCTCCTTCTTGGACAGGTGTAGCATGCAGCGAGGATGTCTGTGCCTTTTCCATCCTCCTCTATCACCGCAAGTCTGGGCCCGATTCCCATGTAGGCCATGTCGCGACGAGCATTGACACCATCTTTGGTCTTCCGGTATGTTCAGCAGATGCCAACCAAGTTGTCGCAGACATTCTTCTCAACATGCATGACATCAATACAATGCGGACATCTAACTCCTTCGAGACGGTAAGTCCCGAATATTGACCTCTTCTTCCAAATGGTCCTAGGATCGAACAGATTCTGACTCTTTCCGTCTTGAACATCGATATCCTCTACACGTGAATACACTTGGCTTCCACTCATAGGTTGCGGTGCGAGCGGACTTCCCTCTTCCCATCAAATTTGTCATCCATCTTACTAGATCGATGACTTCGAGGTAGAAACCCACGGTGACCCATATACACAGTTTTCTTGGAATTGGCAGACCATAGACTCTCGGTCTCCTCTTCACAAATAGGACACGCTTTGGCTCCTTTCAGATCAGAAACGCCAAATTACCAAGGGCGAAAAATCATTTATGGTGCAAAATACCATAGCCCGTAGGGTGAAATGCTCTCTTTGTACGCATCCCACACGACGACCCCTCATTCCACAATTTTACCAAATCCTCGATCAATGGTGCAAGGTACACATCAATATCATTTCCATTTGTTTGGGTCCCGAGATTAGTAATGACATCATGATATACTTCCGCTTCATGCCTGACCAAGGAGGAGGTTGTAGATACCTATGAATCGGCAGTGTTTGGACGATCGCTCATGTTACCAAACGGATTCATTCCGCTTCGGTACTCAACCCAAATCTTATGTTCCTCATTTCGCACCAAACTCCTCATGTTTCCAATCGATGTTTCTCCATTGAGCCGAATCGGCAGGTGTCTCACTTGCCATCTTCCTTTCGAGACTCGTAATGCCAACGCAACAATTTTGCCTCTCTCGGATTTGCAAACAACCGCTCCAGACGGGAATGATGGGCAAGTACCACAATACCTTGGCGGTGCACCTTTAGTGATGACCTCTTCACCGTCGTTGCCCGGCTCTTACGCTTCTTGTCGTTACGCTTCTCCTTTTGTTTGTCTGGGGCACACCGCAAAGCGGACAAAGCGTCAGACTCGATGTGCGTTACGGACAAGATGCAATCATTCGGACATGCATGTATCCTTTCTATTTCCATTCCCATGGGACATAGTAGCTTCTTCGCTTCATAAATGCTTGTTGGCAACTCGCTTCCCTAAGCAGATCCGATAGAAGAACTAGTAGTGCATTGAAACTTGTATCCATCCAACGGTGTTTTGCCTTGATTCGAACAATGCAAGGACCGAACCCAACTTTGGTGTATTCCGCTTTGCAACTTTGTGAACAGCGGTTTGGCATCGTTTTCTATCAAGCTTTTAAACTTTTCAAACTCTCTTTCCGTGTAATTACCCTCCACATCCCGCAACATTTGCTCCAAATTATCCTCCTCAAACATATCGATCGCAACTCGTCATCCGGTTCCACCGTATCTTCGTTGCATATCGAGTGGTACTACCGCCTCCCGTGATGGATCCAACATGTGTAATTCCTCACGGCCACGTCGAATTAGGTGGTCCTCAATTTGAGATGAGTTGTTAAATCTCCTCAGTTGGTGCAATCAATGCAAGGACAATATATGAAGTTTACACCCTCCTCACCATGTCGATCTTCGCAATTTTTTGAACTCCTTAACACCCTCTGAAATTCAGCACTCACACGGCTTTTACGATACATCCATTCCTCACGGTCCATCTGCAATTAAATTTCACACAATAAATTAAGGAAAAAGCTCGAGCGACAACTAGCTATAGCTATTTTAAATATTGAGACATCATTTCAATTAATATTACCTTTGCAAAATAGTGGACGAGGTTCCAAGATATATAAATGTACTCACGATCGATACCTAGCTTCTTCCACGGTTTAAAGCTTCCGCCAATTCCTTCATAAGAGACATAAATTTTAACATCAACAACGATATCAAATAATCTAATTATATAGCTAGTGCAAGAGCTTGCAAATCTTTCTACTACAACGAAACAAATCAAGGGTACCAACGATGACTCCTAATCTCTACATAGGTTAGGTCCTAATCCCATTCGAGGATATATGGTTAGGGCAAGTTCTAAGCCGTTGTACAACTCGAGAGAAAATTTGTGACATCTCCCATTGTTCTCCGGATACACGTCTCGACAACAGTCAAGAGGGTGTGTATCCGGAGAACACCGAGAGACGCTATCAAATCTACTCGAGTTGTACAACACACTTCAGAACTTGCTCGAACTATATATCCTCGAATTGTCCAAAAACGTGGACAATTCGAGATCGCCTTATAAATATGCCCTTTCGTCAAAGCATATTTATAAATAAGCACCCTCGAGCGGGAGGCGAGGTTACGCCGCCTAAACTCTAATACTGATTACCACATGATAGCAATAATAATTCCATATATATAAGCAGAGATCGCACTACAAAAATTAAATAGATATGCGCTTGTCAAATAAAGAGTGTGAAATCTGAAAGCACGTACACAATTCCAGTGCAACCTAAACTTTATTGACGACATATTGAAATTACCAGAGCAAAATTGAAGGGGTTGAAAGAATTGCTGCTCACATTTTGAAGAAAACCGCAATAGAGAGCAAAAAGAGGGGAATCTCTTCAAGATAGGGTTTCAATTTTGCCCTCTTAATACCCACCCATGAGGACTTCAAATTTTCTCACCCAACTATTGCTTCCAACCACACAATATGAGCTATTTTCTCGGGTGGCGGCGGAGAAATCTCCTCTGGAGCAAAAACAGAGAAGAGTTCAGTGCGAGTGGTATATATAACCTAGCGAGGCACATCAGAATCGGTTCTTTTCAAAAAGCGATACTGATGTGCACGGCCATCACTTTAGACATAAGCACGAGCACATCAGAATCGGTTCTTTTCAAAAAGCGATACTGATGTGCACGGCCATCACTTTTAGACATAAGCACGAGCACATCAGAATCGGTTCTTTTCAACAAGTGATAGTGATGTGCACTGTTATCACTATCGCTTCTATAAAAAGAATGATAGTGATAACCATGTGCACATCAGAATCGGTTTTCTACTAAAAAGTGATACTGATGTGCACGGTCATCAGAATCGGTTCTTTTCATAGAAGTGATAGTGATGATCACGTGCACATCACTATCACTTCTATGAAAAGAACCGATAATGATGATCGTGCACATCACTATCACTTTTTAGTAGAGAACCGATTCGGATGTTCGTGCTACATCACGATCACTTATAATCTCAGAACCGATACTGATTATTACTAACACCTCTCGAAGTTACTTATCACAATCGTTTTTTGAAAAACTTAAGAACCGTCTGAGATCTGATTGATAGTGATGTGTCGTTCTGTAGTAGTGATAAGCCCGCCAATATATATGAATTCCAGTTGATTCTAGTTAGTTAGTACATAGCTATTATCTCAAATAAAATAAGTGAGAATTTAAAAGTTTGCGACTGGCACTTAATCATGCATGCACAAACAAATAAAACAAGTCTTAGGAAAACAATAAAGCATCATAGGAAAACCAAACCAAGAGAAAAGAAAAGAAAATTAATAGAAAGCTAGTAGCCTGCGCCAACTCGGCATAGATTTTCTACTCGCCTTCCCTTTCATGAGATGGTTTGATTTATTGATGATACGACATCACACTATATATCAAATTTAAGCAACATAAATACGAACAAGAGATGGCTAAAAAGTGACATCATACAAAGTTATTCGACAAACTGGTGGAAGGCCAGTCAATTGCTTAGCTGAACACATAAGAGTGGTCTACTACACATTAATCCAACTATGAGCTATCGGAACTGAATACACTAATCCAACTGAACACAATAAATCCATGCCTAACTACATTCAGCAATGAAGATCCTCCACATCAATCCAACTATGAGCTATTGGAAATCGATATCAAGAAAGCATCCATAAAGGCTATCCAAGGGCTCAGCGAGCTTACCAGACTGAGGGGCAAGACTTGGGGCCAGGATGAGTGCCTGGATCTGGACTCTGGAGTCGAGACTTGGGGTAGGGCGACCAGAGGCTGCTCGGGGTAGAAGGCGGTCACCAACCGGACACCAGAGGAAGCAAGGCGATAAGAGGCAGCTCAGGGTAGGAGGCGACCGGGGGACGGGAGGAGGCAGTGTACCTCAGGGTAGGGCGACCGGAGGAGGCAGGGCAGCCGACGATGACGGAACGATGCAAGGCGGCGGTACCAGTGATAGAGCACACTGGATTGTCGAGACTCGAGACTAGGATGAGAGGGAGGGGACTCGGGATCTGATCTGCAGGCCGCCACCCGTGGTGCTCTTGGATTTGGACTTTAGGGTTAGGGTCTGCCGGGAGTTTGGAGGGAGTCGGGCGAATGCGCTAGGAGGTGGCCGAATGAGCCTGGGAGTCGGGCGTTGTTCGGGCCTTCAGGGGAATTGGGGTACCCCCTGGATCTAGGGTTTTTTTTACCATATCAACAATGTTTCACGGGTAAATGGGTATAGCGGGTACGGGTATAGCTTACCCATACCCGTACCCGTTTACCCAGTGGGTGAAAATTAGACCCATTTCTATACCCACGGGCAAAAAAAACCCATACCCGCCTCTATTCGAATATTTACCCACGGGCACGCGGGTAAATGGGCACAATTGCCATCCCTATCCTCACCTGCTCGCTCCACCTTCTCTCCACACAATCACTAGCTCTGCACCCATTGTGTGCCTTCTCCTTCGTCACCGCAACCAGGGGCGGAGCTGGGCCTCGGGCCACCGGGGCCCGGGCCCGAGGCCTAGCTCAAAAACCAGAGGCTGACCATGCAGGCATACTGGAATTTGCTAAGCCCAGTGAGCAAATATCTCAAAGAGCATGGTGAACAAACCATTGGCAGAGGCATTTGAATATCTCTGACAAAAATAAGCTGGCAGAATCGCTAAATGAATCCTAGCAGACAAGCCAAGCAACGGACATGTCCTACAATTGCATGTCGCTAAACAAGATTCAATGTGACATATAACCAATCCCTTTCTTTTTAAGAGGAAAGACCTAGAAACAACACTATGGACTGTGGAGTGCGGACATAAATGTATGTTTTTGTAATTAAAATATGGCCTATATACAACACAAAATCAGAGTCAGAGAAAAAGTTTACGTGCATCTTTGTAATTTTGGATAAATGTACTCCTTGGACTTTGGCAATCTCTTTTGGACAACTTGGAACGTACACCTTTCAAGGCATAATATCATATCACCATGCAAACTAAATACATGCATGCTATTACCCTCAGGACCAGGGGCGGAGCCAGGCCTCAGGCCACCCGGGTCTGGGCCCAAGGCCTGGCAATGAAACTCGCAAGCTAGGTTCATCAAAGGGGTTGTTTCGGACTTGCTCTATCTGCACTAGAGGTGGGAGAAAATGGTTGTCCACAGAGACATCAAGGCAAGCAACATGCTCCTCGACGAAGACATGAACAGACCTAGCTTGCGAGTTTTGGCATGCAATGGCTCGGACCAGAGGCCTCGGACCCGGCTGGCTCCGTCCCTGACCGCAACCACACCCACCTCCAGCTACCACCCATTGCCTTGCTACCATCGTTGCTGCTCACGTGGGGGCGACAGGCCAAGGAGGTGGTGAACCATTGGATAAGGGGGTTCACAATGACTTGACGTCAGATTAGGTATCTCAGCGGTGCGCCAGCGCTGACATTCAATACTTTAAAGTTTTGGTCTCTATATTGAATTATGTGAAACTTTCATTTCGAAAGTTTGAACCCCAAGTTGAAAGTTGATAGTCTTTGGTTGGAAGATTTTGTATTTGAGTTGAAACTCAAAATGGAGGTGGTTTTGCCTGCAAAAAATGTCTTTCAACTGCGAATGACAACTGCTCATGAATTCCCGATTTTCTGTGCGCTCGTATGTTATGATTTTTGATACTTTGGACCTAAAAATGAATATCATCTTTTGAGTTCCCAAAATGGTCAAGAATGCTATTTAGGTCCATACAATGCACTAAACATTATATTTTCATGAATTTCCATACAATGGGTTCAAAAGTGCCACCTGGTGATAAAGATGCTGATTTTGACAAAATTGGTGGACTTGAGCTATGAAGCCAGACCAGCCAGACCCTCAATGTATGTACAAGTTCAAGAACAATTAGTGGACACTTGTACAACATCGATGCATATAATCCGTACACATGAGTAAATAAAAGCACCAAATAATATTAGCAGTCGTAAATAGGTCTCAGGGCATGTACAAAGGCGTGATGTTAGCTGTTTGTTTGTCCTACATCGTAGGATTTTTGTTGACATGAAGAGAGAGAACAAGTAGAGAGAGAGTATCGGTCTCTTGTGAAGAGATAAGCCATGCCCATCAAATAAGGAGATGTATATAGCAATAAAAACAACAATCCACAATTTGTGTAAGAAAGGATCGATTATGATCAGTATCTTCCTTTATCTTTAAGGCAGTCAATCTAATGTAATGTCAGGTCCCGGATTTATAAATATGAAACCCTCTATATATACTGTGCTAGTCCAAGATCCCGCTACACTGCTACAAAAAGGGTTATATTAGACACATCATCACAGACTGTTTTCATGAAAACCGTCTGTAATGTGTTTCGGACATATTGCAGACGGTTTGTGATTGAAACTGTCTGTGATGTCGGATCATCGCAAACGATTTTATCCACAAACCGTCTGTGATGAAAGCGAGAATTTCACAAACGGTTTGTGGATAAAACCGTCTATGATGAGGAAATATCGCAGACGGTTTTATCAACAAACTGTCTGTGATGAAAGCGAAAACTTCACAGACGGTTTGTGGATAAAACCGTCTGTGATGAGGAAATATCACAGATAGTTTTATCCACAAACCGTCTGTGATAAGTCTTGTACTTATCACAGATGGTTAACATCACAGATGGTTCTAGCCAAAAACTGTCTATGATGTTCACACATCACAGACGGTTTTAATTTGAAACCGCCGCAAATAATAAATATTTCTAATTACCTCTCCTGCCTTCTAATTTGAAAGAATTAAAATTAAATAATATTACATTTGAAATAATTGGAACTAACATTCCATTTGCAATAATTGAAAAGAACGACCGAAACAGATTCAAAACTTCGGAGACCGTTTTGAGGCCCTAAACGCTGTTTTTTTGGAATTCCGTCACCACGCACACACTCACACAAACCATTAGAATCCAACCATTTGATATTCGTACACTTATGAAATTCGAGTGCTTCTTTTCGTTATCTTTCCAACGAGCCAAAGAACGCCCTGATCGGAGTTACGAGTCAAAAGTTATAGCTATTTTAATAAACGTGCTCGGATTTCATATTTGCAAACTAGAATTAGTGCCCAAAAGAATATAATCGGAGAGCTCATCGTGTGATGATTCTAGAAAGCACAAGAACACCAAAATCGAAGGTACGAGTCAAAAGTTATGGTGTTTTTACAAGTTTCATTAATAATAATGGCACATATATTGCAAGCATTATTAATAGTCAAAAGTATGGAAAATAAATTTAAAAGTTTTAAATTTTGCTAATTACCTCTATAGTTTACTAATTTGAAATAATTAAAAATCAGTGTTCGGGTGTTTCATAGGATTAAAGGGAGGAGGGATGCATTATATATCAAATGTGATCATACTACCACTAAAGTACTAGATCTTATAAGAACTTTAAAGTTAAGCGTGTTTGGACGAGAGTAGTAATAGGATGGGTGACCTCCTACGAAGTTCTTGTGTGGTGTTAAAAATGTTCGGATCCAATCAGAATTCTATGATGAGTTTTTTCACTAACGGTTAGAAAACCGTCTGCAATGACTCTTTGTCATCACTGACACTTGCTTACAGACGGTTCACAAAACCATCTGTGATGTGATTTACGAACCGTCTGTGATAACCTGTTCTGTAGTAGTGCTAGTATATATAGTGGTAACATAGATGAAATATCATTCTATACAACGAATTAACTAAGAAAGAAATAAATTATTATTAAATAAAGCAAATAACCTTATAGTAAAAGTTTATACAACTATACCTTATGAGCTTAAGAAACAAATAAACTATTGCAGTGGAAATAAAATAACTTAGACCATTTGACGTGCCACAGGCAATCATCTGAGAAACACCTTCCTAAATCCTAATCCACATAGTCTTCATAGTATTCCTCCTCATAGAACTCAGTATTTCCTGATCCTTCCTTAGTAACTAATCAACAAAAGCGTAAAGCCGTGAGTACAAAAAATACTCAGCAAGCCATAGGGAAAATAATGCAATATATTCATGCAAGGCTTGAAAAAGGATAGCCATATGGTTCTTTTGCAGAAAGTAGTAACGTGAATTGAAATACAATAAATATATCAAAAGCATATTTATGAAAAGATAATAAATAACTGGTAAATCTATGGTAGATAACATGAATAGAATGGTGAGGCATCACTCTACGCCATCCAAAAACAATTATCAAACTACTAAATTCAACAGTATAACTTTAGACAACAAACAACAGTGAACTCCCCGTTCACATCCCAACAATTCCACCTTCCAACATTTCATGAAAACACTCTATACCTCATGTGAAATTTTCGGACATGTCCATGACCGCGGACATGACTATTCGAATAGTTTTACACTCTGTAAAGATTATACAGCTTTAGCCATAAGACATGATATTCTCATATTGCCACGCGATAAACACACTTGCTTTGGTGTGTCGATGGAGAATTATGACAAAGCCTTTACAATGTATTGTTTGAACTCGGTACTATTTACTAAAGTTTCGCCCCTCAGGGCCTCCTATTGAGTCATGTGAATCTACCTGTCTAACTCGAAACCCACACCACCAATTGGCAGTACTCAAGGCTAGACATTACAAATTAATCAGTTAGGTCTATCCTAACCAAACATGTGGTTATACGGTTAGGCCCAGTTCAATGGCGCACAAGATTAAATCCTTAAGTTGTCTTAGGTAAGACATCCACATCCCAATATGCTAAAAGTACCACCTTTGTAAGATCAAGGATAGCCGACTCGGGGGGTGAATAGGAGGTTTCTAAATTTTTCTACTCTAATTTCAATTTGCAAGATCACTAAGCAAGAATTGCAATTTAACAATTTAACACTAAGTTTCTCTAGTGATCACTAAATGTCCCTACGTTTCAAGTATAGCCAAGATACAATACTATACCAACAAAAAATCTCAAATCGCTAGAAATGTAGATTTCACAAGAGATTAAGAATTGTAAACCACAAGCAAAGAACACAAGAATTTATCCCATGGTCTCAGAGACTTGCTGATCTCTCTTAATCCATGTTGAGGTGACTTGAACAATCTTCAAGTAGGCTCCACCCGCTTGAGCCTTCCTCGATCAATAAGGTTGTTCTTCCTCGCTCTGGGTAGGTAAACTCTAGCCTTCACAACTTGCCGGGGCTTCTCACAACCTCCGTTGAGAAGCTCACCACGCTTGATCACCTCCAAGCCGTCTAGAAGGTGGCAACCTCCAAGAGTAACAAATCTTGACGCTTGTTTGAGGAAATGAGTGTCTAGAGACTCAAAACTAAATGCAACACTCAAACTTTACTCCTCACTAGCTCAAATGAGAATTGAATGCACTAAAGAGAGGAGATGGCTTGCTAGAGCTCAAATATCATCAATGAGGGCCAAGAGAGGCTCTAGAATGCAGGTGGAGAGGTATTTATAACCCCCACCACCAAAACTAGCCGGTTGAGCTAAAATTATGCTCAAGTCAGCATTTTTGGTGCTACCACCCATGTAGGACAGGTAGCACTGGGTTCCAACCCAACGGTTCGAACAGTGCATTAAATGCGCTGCTAGAAGCCGTTGTGCAGAGGGTCCGGTGCTACCGTCCAACTGGGACCGGTAGCATCGGGCCTCTTTTAAATTTTCTCAGCCGAAGGAGTGTTCTCTAGAATTTTTGCAAGGTCATTTTGGCCGATGCTACCGCTTCCCTGGTAGCACCGGGATACCATGGGCGGTAGCACCAGACGGCCAAAAATCCCCAAAACACACCCTTCTAAAATTTTTCAACGGGCTATTTGACCGGTGCTACCGCTTCTCTGGTAGCACCAGGATAACATGGGCGGTAGCATCAGGATAACATGGGCGGTAGCATCGGACCGCCAAAAATCCTAAAAACACACCCTTCTGGAATTTTTACACTGGGCTATTTGACCGGTTCTACCGCTTCCTCAGTAGCACCGGGATAACATGGGTGGTAGCACTGGACCACTTGGATGCCCCAAAACGCACCTCTCTGAAATTTTTGGAATTTCATCATTGAGCCACTATCATGGTTATTAAAACGTAAAACGAGAACGAAATGACCCACCCCCTTTTTAACTTTTAAACGTTTAAACGAGTGTTGAAACGTAGTTTTAGACACTATTGCAAAACGAATATGGGGCAAAGATATATCACATATGTACCTTGATTTTGTGGTCTTCTTCCACATAGTTTGAGGCCATATGCCATGCATTCTTCTCCCATATACCCATTTCCCTTGCACATTGCAACATATGAATTACTATAACAAGAAATTATAATTCTATTAAATAAATAAATATGTTTTGTATCACATACCCTTTTGATGATCCTCTTCTCTCTTTCCAATCCACAAACTATAAGAAAATTGCACATCAATGAAGTGAAAACTGAAAACTAAAGTTAAAGACAAAATACATTACGACATGAGTTTACATCCACACAATAGCAAAAGTTCATACAATAAAATAAGCGATGGTCCACAAAATAACTAAATAAGTCCACACAAAGCATAAATGCACATAATAGCATTGGTCCAAGTCTAACTCTCATCTCTCAATAGCCATCATTCAAATCATCCAAACTGTTGGTGGCATTGACATCTTGCTCATCACCATCTCCATGGTTGCTTGAGTCATCATCGTCATCCACATCAAGATCATCAAGTATGAGCTCATCTTCTTCACCTCCATTGCTTGAGTCCGAATGTGATGCCTCCTCTATGTCATCTTCCTCAACTCTTCTCACACGACGTGCGTAGTGATGCTCAAAATGAGCTCTCCTAGGAAGATTGCGGCCTCGAAGATTGCTTGATGCACCGATAGCTTCATCAACTTGGTCCCATGTCAAGTCACCTTCACCCCTTATACACCCACTTTGAGTTGGATTAGCCGATGGAGATGGATTGACCCATTCATTGTCCCAATCAAAGTCTTCTAAAACCAAAGGATCAAAATTTCTACCCTCCTCACGTATTTTTTGGAACCTACTAGCCATCTTTCTATTGTATGAGACATAGACTAAGTCATTTAATTTTTTGTGCTCCAACCGGTTCCTTTTCTTGGTATGAATCTACAAGTGGGAACAAAAGCAATTAATTAGAACCAAAATGAATGAGTTACAATTTAAACAATGTAGGAATCCTATCCATTGAAGCCTACCAGCTGCCTTGTAGTTAGCACCATTGTCAGTGACAACTTGAACAACTTTGTCTTTGCCAATCATCTCAATCCTTTTCTCTAGCAAGTTAGCAAGCATCATGGCATTATATTATTCACTAGATGCATCGACTGACTCCAAGAAGAAAGTCCCTTCAGGACTATTAACCAGGAAGTTGATCAACTGACGACCCCTCCTATCAGTCCATCCATCTGACATGAGAGAGCAACCATATTGCTTCCATGCCTCTTCATGCTTCTTCTTCTCGCCATATGTCTCCTGGACTACCTTCTAAAGCAATGGCTCCCGTAGCTCATGGAAAGTAGGAGGCTTGAAACCAGAACCATACTGTGCAATGGCCTCTACCGCTATCTCAAATAGTCTTGAGTTTGCAACATTAAATGACACACCACACTCATAGAAAAACTTGGCTATCTCCATACAGACAGCTTCTCTTTCTTCCTTAGTCCTCATGTTAGCTTCTATGGTAGTTTGATGAGGCCCCTTTGCATGTCTTTGCTCTACAACCTCTCTTGGCGTTCGTCGAAGCATAGCGGTAATAGGTTTTTTTGGTGGTCCTGGCACCCTGAACTGAAATGCCGCTGACTTCATTTTTTGGAGGCTATCCCAGAACTTGGATGGACACTCACACTGTTATTAGAGGCTTCCGACTCCTTGCTGGATGCCTCTGCTTCCATACAATCATCTTGTTCATCATCTAGAAACAGCGGTCTGCCTCTCTTGCCCTTCTCTAAAGCCTCTTGCATCTCTTTCACGATCCTTGAGGAAGTCTTGGGACACTTTGTCACATCTCCATACCCACCCGCAAGATGTTGTTTCACCCTCTTGATTCCTCCTTTTATCTTCCTCTGACAAAGATGGCATTGGATCAGCTCTCGCTTGTTAGGTTCTGCATAATACGCATACTTCCATCCCGATCATCAGACTTTGGCTTTCGATTGGGATCTTCCAATGGATTATATGTTGCGGGAGGAGGAGGAGGTCCACTATCACTTCCACTTCCACTTGCCATCTTGTTCACTTCCACTTCACTCTATATGTTACGGGAGGAGGAGAGCTGGAGAAAAAAGACCTAGGGAGGAGGCAATGGCCGTGACCTGTGTGGAGAAAACAATCTTTGGAGAAGCTCTGCGTAGAAGGCGGCGGCGTGGTGCGGCCAGCAGTGAAGCTCCTCGGTGGTGGGCGGCGGCGGAAGCTCCCTCAGCGGCGGGACGGCGGGTGGAAGCTCCCTCAGCGGCGGACGGCGCGGGCGGAAGCTCGGGCACCGCGCCGGTGAAGCTCCCTCAGCGGCGGACGGCGGTGGACTTTAGGGTTAGCTCCGCCCCTCTTGTCTCCTCCCTCTCCAAATCCTCTCCGCCCCAAATTTCTCCCGATTCGGCGCTACCAGGGCCCAGCTTCTTCTCCAGATAAAGCCCCCCTCACTGAACACACCTTGCAAAACGGTCTAGAACTTTCGTTTCGCCCAAATCGGACGTTCTCGACGTTTCCACGACGTTCTACGGACGTTCCACAACGTTCTACGCACCGTCGACAGAACGCCTCGACGTTCTACAGCTCGGGCACGTTCCGACATTTAAACGACGTGTAAACGTCGTTTTCACGACGTTTTAATAACCTTGGCCACTATATGTCGATGCATGAGTTTGAGTATATAATTTTGAACCTTTAGACCTTAGACGACATCAAGATAACATCAAGACCCTCTTAATAGTATAGCTTTATTTCTAGCAATCTGATCTTTTTTCTAAACTCTGAGATCGGTAAAAAGATTAGGAAAAAGTCCTTAAATTTGTACCTTTGTCACTTGTTTGATGATTTGATCTTCTTTTGCGCCATTCTCATGCTTCCATGATCGTCAACCATGGGACTAACGTATTTTCAACATTCTCAAAGAAAATATTAGTCCCTTAAATATGATTGTCATTAATTACCAAAACCATGAGGGACTTTGAGGCCTAGATGCTTTCAATCTCCCCCTTTTTGGTAATTGATGACAACCTTAATCATGCAAAAAGAGTTGTAATTTGTTTTGAGTATGCAACAAGCAAAATATGTTGTATACTCAAGAATTAAGTTTTAATAAAAATTTTCTTCTTGATATGTTGAGAAATAAATTAAAGCAAAAAGCTATTAAAACTCCCCCTAAAGGTGTGCATAAGAGTAGACAATGATTATTTGCACATATAGAGAAAAAATTAAAATTTTGATAGAGTTTCATTTGAATATTTGAATCTGTGGATAAAACAGTAGTGTCGATGATCAGGATCACCTGACCGCAAAAGTGAAGAGGGGGGTCAGTGTGAATTGAGGGACCCAAGAAGCGCATTGTTCAACAAGGACCCCCCTCTTCACTTTTGCGGTCAGGTGATCTCGATCGTCGACAGCTGGCGCCTACTGTGGGGCCCGAGATTTTCGTTCAACCAGAAGAAGTCCCAGATCTTCGAGGTATGGCATCCTCTGCGGCAACGTATTCCGCAAGCTCGGGTTCGAATACGGCCCCCGAGCATGGAAGTTCCATGTCTCTGTTTTCCCCCTCTCCGCCACTCCGAGATCGATTTGTTCTCATGGTCGCCAGCCATGACGTGGACGTTGAGGAGGGGGAGCGCAGCCCGAAGACCCCTGAAGATGCTCGTCGGATGGCCCAGGTTGCCATCAACCAGGCCGTAACTGCCCTCCGGCGAGAGGAGCTTGAGAAGATTGGAACGTCTTCGGGACGCTCCAGACTCCAAGACTTTTCGGCGGCGCCTCCGCGATCGCGACGAAGTCATGATCGATCCCGCGACGTCGGCGTCGGGTCTTTTGGCCGAAAGCTCGTGGACGAGCTCGACAAGGCGACTAACGAAGTTGTGCCGTCGCAGCGCCAGGACCTCCTTGCTAGGTCCCGATCGTTGAGGAGCGACGGCAGCTCCTCGCGCAGGCGCCAACACCCCCTCCGGTCTCCCATGCGCCGGTAGTCTCGAGACTCGCCAGTACACGCGCCGCCATGGCTCCTCGAGTGTGACTCGGGCGGAATGCGGCGGCGACCGGCGTCTGATGACTCTCGCTCCAGCAGCGGCACGTTAGGCCTTTCCCCTGACGTCCCACCAAGGCGCCGACGGGTCCACGAGCGCATACAGTACCTCCCGGGTGATGCTCGGGCCCACCGCCGCGGCCGTCGAGGTCGCAGGGCGGGACGCCAAAGCGATCGGGAATCCAACTCCAGCAGCAGCGAGAACCTTCCCAGGCACGCTCCCGTCCCGGCATACGGCTGCGTAGCGTACTCCGACGGCCTTCGGCGGGTGCGGTGGCCGGCTCGTTTCAAGCCTGCGTTGATCGAGCGATTCGACGGGACAAAGAACCCTGATGAATTCCTCTCGATCTACACCACTGCCATCCTAGCCACGGGAGGCGACGAGTACGTGATGGCCAACTACCTCCCTACCGTCTTGGACGGTGCTGCCTGCACCTGGCTCTTCAACCAGAAACCAGGTACTTTCCGCTCGTGGCGCCAAATCCAGAATGCCCTCCGTTCGAATTTCCAGAGCTGCTATGAGCGGCCCGGCAGGGAGAAGGACCTGGACCGAGTGATCCAGGGAAAGAATGAATCCCTCCGTGACTTCGTGCGGCGGTTCATTCACACTAGGAATCTGATCCCTAGTGTCTCTGATGAGGCTGTGATCAAGGCCTTCAAGTTTGGCATTCGTGACCGGCGCCTCACCGAAGACTTGGAGATCACGACGAAGCTCACCGTCGGCAAGCTCTTTCGCATGGCGGAGCGCTACGCGGACGCGGACGACGCGGTCTGCTGGAAGAGCGGTTATGACCAAGGTAAGCTTGGCGTCAACTCGGGTGAGGAAGGCCCTTCAGGAGCCAAGAGTACCGACCAAGGCTCGGCTGCCAAAAAGCGAAAGAGAGACAAGAAGCGACGGAGGTCGACCTCGGGTGACCGTTTCGGCGGATGGTGATCGCAAGGTCATGGAGGTGCGGGACTCGGCTCAGGAGAGGCCCCGTTCTCAACAAAATCGACCACGACCCCAGCAGGCGCAGCGCCGACCTCGGCAGGACGACCGCCGGTCTGGGTCAGGGCAGGCCGAGGGCCACCCTCAAGGTTCCGAGGGGCGGCCCCGGTTCGACGAAGGTAAATTTTGCCTGTTTCACAAGACCCTGGGCCACGACCTGCGAGGCTGCAGGGCCTGGTAGGCCAAGCTCGAGGCCTTCTACGATGGGCGTGGAGAGATGCCTATGCTCTCGAGGGAAGGAGACCAGCCCGAAAGGGTAAACACAGGAGAAGACTAGGCCGACCTCGACCTGGACTTTTAGCAGGGCGACCGCCGGATCGACGTCATTTTCGGCGGCTCATCAGCGTACCAGTCCCAGCGCGAGATCAAGGATGCCGCGTGTGTGGTTTACCAGGCCACCGTCGGGACGCCCACGGACCAGCCTTGCAAGTGGGCCGGGGCTACGATCACCTTCACGCCGGAGGATGCCCCTCAAGGTATGTCCAGGGACCTCAAGATTGCCTTGGTCGTGACCCCGACCATCAGCAACACCAGGGTCGGGAGGGTCATGGTCGACGGTGGTAGCTCCCTCAATTTGCTGCTGGCTAGCGCGCTCGACTGGATGCAAATCCCCCGGTCAAAGGTCAAGAGCATCACGATTCCGTTTTTCGGGATCGTTCCTGGGAGCTCGATCACTCCTCTAGGGCAGGTGGTTCTGCCCGTCACCTTTGGCGCCTAGGATAACTTCCGCACCGAGCTGATCGCCTTCGAGGTGGTCGACGGTGACCTCCCCTACAACGCCATCCTTGGGCGTCCCGCCCTGGTCAAGTTCATGGTGGCCAACCACTACGGTCACCGATGCATGAAAATCGCGGGACCCAGTGGCATCATCACTGTGCGCGGTGACCTCAAAGCGGCACACGGTTGTGCGACTCAAGCCCTAGCCCTCGCTGGCATGCTACCTCAGCAGGGTCCCGCGGCGACCACGAAGGTCGCCCGCCAAAAGGCGGTCATCCAGCCCAGCGGGGCTACGAAGGCCGTGCCGCTCGAGGAGGGGGACCCTTCCAGGTGCGTCCACATCTTGGCCGAGCTGAATTCCAAATAGGAACTCGAGCTCGTCACCTTCCTCTGTGCCAACAAAGACATATTTGCTTGGGAGCTGGTGGACATGCCAGGTGTCCCGATGGAGGTGGTCGAGCATCGTTTACAGGTGCGGTCCGACTGTTGGCCCGTACGCCAGAAGTTGCGGCGCTTCTCTCCCGAGAAGGTCACCATAATCAAGGAGAACCTTGATAAGCTGTTGAAGGCTGATTTCATTCGTGAGATCGATTACTCCGAGTGGCTAGCCAACCCCGTCATCGTGTAGAAGAAAGGCGGGAAGTGGAGGATGTGCGTGGATCACACAGGGTTGAACTCGGCATGCCCGAAGGACAATTTCCCTCTCCCGCACATCGACCAGATCGTCGACTCCACAGCAAATGCCAAGTTGCTGAGCTTCCTAGACGCTTATTCTGGGTACCACCAGATCAAGCTGGCAGTCGACGACGAAAGCAAGACGTCGTTCATCACACCGTTCGGGACCTACTGCTACACGACCATGTCGTTTGGTCTCCAAAATACCGGCGCGACCTTCCAGCGCCTGATGACCAAGACGTTCGAGCCTCAGATCGTCCGTAATCTCGAGATCTATGTGGACGATATCATCGTCAAGAGCTCCGCCGAAGCCAGCCACGTTCAAGACCTTGAGGAGACTTTCGCAAACCTGAACAAGCATAAGATCAAGCTCAATCCGGAGAAATGCGTGTTCGGCGCTGCCTCGGGGAAGGTGTTGGGCTTCATGATCGGGGGCTCGGGGGTCGGTCCAAACCCGGAGAAGATCGAGGCAATAGAAAAGATGGCTCCACCTAGTTCGGTAAAGCAGGTACAATGCCTCACCGAGCGCATGGCCACCCTCAGCCGCTTCATCTCGAGGCTCGGCGAGCGTGGGTTGCCTTTTTTCAAGGCCTTGCGCAAGCACGGGGGCTTCGAGTGGACGTCAAGCTCAGCGGTCCTTCGACGAATTGAAGGTATACTTGTCAACCTCACCCTTACTCACGACCCCGCAGCCAGGCGAGAAGTTGCTGCTCTACCTTGCAGCCATCGCCCAGGCCGTCAGCGCTGTCTTGGTGGCCGAGCGGAACGCGTAGTAGCACCCAATCTACTACGTCAGCGAGGTGCTCCATGGGCCGAAAGAGCGTTACCCTCAGGTTCAGAAGCTCCTATATGCCCTCCTCATGGCTTCGCGCAAGCTTCGGCACTACTTCCAGGCTCATTCCGTGGTCGTCCCGAGTAACTTCCCGCTCGGAGAGATCTTAAGGAATCCAGAGGCTGGAGGACGCATCGCTAAGTGGGCCATGGAGTTGGCCGTTTTGACCCCGGTTAAGAGCGCCAGACGGCCATCAAGTCGCAGTCTTTGCCGACCGTGGTGAAAGACCTCGCAGCCGGTTCCCGAGCTCGAGGTCGACGGGGAGAAGCCCTGGGTCATGTACTTCGACGGCTCACGGTCCTTCAAGCGCTCGGGGGCTGGAATCCTCATTCTCACCCCGCAGGGCGACAGGCTGAGGTATGTGGTCCGATTCGGCTTCCCTGCAACAAACAATGCTGCAGAGTACGAGGCTCTCCTGGCGGGGCTCCGAGCTTGCAAGGCGCTGGGAGTCCGCCGGTTGGTCGTCAAGAGCGATTCACAGCTCATCATCAACCAGTTCAACAAGGGTTACTAATGCTCCGATGATTCCATGGCCAAGTACCTCGCCGAGGCGTGCAAGATGGAGAAGTGGTTCCAGAACCTGGAGGTCACGCATGTGGCGCGGAAGGACAACTCCGACGTAGATTTCCTCTCCAAGCTCGGGTCATCTGATGATGAGGTCCCTCCTGACGTGATCCTAGAAACCCTGGCGTCTCCCTCCACCTCCGACCAAGGGGCCTCGGTCGCCTTCATCGAGGGTGTTCCCTCGTGGGCCGAGCCAATCCATCGTTTCCTGGCGACGGGTGAGCTCTCGGCCGAGCCAGCGGAAAGGAGCAGGATCAAGCGCTGGGCGAGCTCGTATAAACTCGTGGACGGCAAGCTTTATCGTCGGAATGTTTCCGGCATCCTGACAAAGTGTGTCACCACAGAGGAGGGAAAGTACCTACTACATGACATTCATTCAGGTCTGTGTGTGGGGCACACTCTTCTTTCAGGACCATGGTCGGGAAGGCTTTCCGCATGGGTTTCTACTGGCCAATGGCACTCCAGGACGCGCGCAACATTGTTCGCACCTGTCGAACCTGCCAATTCCATGCTCGGAAGTCACATCAGCCTGCCTATGCGCTCCAGACCATCCCACTCGCGTGGCCTTTCTCAACCTGGGGGCTGGACATCCTCGGCCCCTTCCCGCAGGCGACCGGGGGGAAGAAGTTTTTGTTCGTGGCCATTGACACCTTCACCAAATGGATCGAAGCCGAACCCGTCTCGACCATCACGGCTCGTGCGGCGGTCAAATTCTTCCGCTTATTCGTGGTCACCAGGTATGGGGTTCCATGCAGAATCATTACTAACAATGGAACTCAATTTACCAGTGAGCTATTCTAGGAGTACTGTGAAGACATCGGCACCAAGGTATGCTATGCCTCGGTGGCACACCCGCAGAGCAATGGAGCAGTAGAACGCACCAATGGACAAATCGTTCAAAGCGTTAAAAAGCGAGTGTCAGATGAGCTCGAACGACACGGCCAAACCTGGGTGGACGAACTTCCCACCGTCTTATGGTCTATTCGTACCACAGTTAGCTGAGAAACAGGGTCCACACCCTTCCGGCTCGTGTTCGGTACCAAAGCCGTCCTGCCTCCTGAGGTCACACTGGGCTCTGCCAGGGTCAGCTTGGTCGATCAGATCGACTTCGAGCAAGAGCGGTCTCTTGACCTTACCCTGGCGGAAGAAGTAAGATGCCGTGCACTGCTACGATTGACGCAGTACCTGCAGGCTCTTCGCAGACATGCGTCTCGTCGTGCGACCTAGGAGCTCCTTATTGGGGACTTAGCCTACGAGGCGAGTCAGGCCAATCCAACACCAACAAGTTATCCCCACGGTGGGAGGGCCCCTATAGAGTTGTTTCAACAGATCGCACGGGGGCTTACCGGCTAACGATGCCCGATGGCAGAGAGCTCTCTAGCTCATGGAATATTGACCAGCTTCGCAAATTCTATGTGTAACCCTTTTGCCTCAAATTTTAGTAAAGCTCTTGTTCAATTGTCATTATTTGTCTTAGCACACCTTTTTTCTATGTCTCGTGTTGGCTCGAGCTCAACTCTCTCCGAGCCCGACCTACGAATGAGCGTGCTTGCTCTTGGCCTAGGCGTCGGGGGCTTATCCTTCATCCCTAGTGGTCGAGTTACGTGTAAGCCGAATCTCTTCGCATCAATACTCCCCCTGCGCTAAGGTTCGAACTAAACCCGCGACCGGGACCAACGAGCAGCGCGCAAATCATTGTCATGACTCGGGCCTTACTCTAGATCCTAAATTTTTCCTCGTGCGACCATGTTATGCTCCCTATGGGCCTTTCTCGATCTTGTAGGTCTTGGTCTTTGCAGGATTTCTTACTTGCACCCAAGGCCGGCGTTGCTCGACCTTGAGCCCAACGGGGCTGGACGAGATATGTCACGATCAGAAAAGGCTAAGTGCACGATTGGAAAATTTCTTGGTTGAGAAATAAAAAGGCAAACTAAGACATTAAACTGTTCTGGCCGAAATACAGTTGTTCCATTAAACCGTTTTCTTACAAAAATCTTGCAGGAGGTCTACCCTATCTACAGGTCAGCCATCTCACTAGCAAGTTTCTCCTGCTCGAGCTCAGCGACCTTGGCCCTCAGGGTCGAGAGCTCGCCCTGGAGTCGGAGGGCTTCGTTGGAGGCCTCGATGGCGTGGCGGTGCTCCTCTTGAAATTGGGCCACGACGCTCTTGGCCACCTTGCTTGCCCGACTTAGCTTCTCCTCGAGCTCCTTCACCTTGGCCTCGAGCTCGGGGAGGCCCTCGACGAGACGGCTGCCTGGTCCGTGGCGGTCTTGTTGCGTTCTTCAGCTTTGGCTCGCTCAGCTTCAAGCGCCCTGGCCGACCTCGTGCGCTCGTCCTCGACGGCTTTATACGCATGGTCCCGCTCCGAATTGATGGCCCGCTCCAGCTCGGCCTTATGAGTGGCCTCAAGCGTTTTCACCACCTCGCGGAGGCCGGCGATCTCCTTGGAGTCTTCTGCCGCCTTCTGTGCGATCTCCTCCCGCTCAGCTTGTAGGTCCTCCACGAGCTTAGAGCGCGCTGTCAATGCGTCCTCCATCGCATCGAGCAAGGCCCTCAGCGCGTCGGAGTGCGTTTGAAGGCCTTGCAGCCCTTGGGAGATGGAGCCGATGGCCTGCGGGGGTTAAAGGATCATCACGGTGCACGCCAGAGGAGCGACAGAGGAGAAGGAAAATGGAAAAACTCGAGCTAAAGGTTTGAGGAAAACTTATGTACCCGAGTGAGACGGCCCATGAAGGCCGCGCGGGTGTATGTGGTGGAACTGCTACCCGACGTTCCTGGGGCGGCGTAACCCACTGCTGCTACTGGGTCTTCGGGAGTGAGGTCTTCGGGTGCTCCGTCGTGGGCGGCCGCGCGTTGAGCTCCCTCCTCAAGGGGGCTCGAATCGCCCTCACGCCCTGTCCCGATGGCAGCTTTGTCCCCCGCAGCTGGAGGGTCTCTGCCCTCCTCCTCTGCAGTGTTCTCAGCCTGGCCCGCGGCTCGGGCCTCTGCGCTTGCCGCTGCAGGGGGGTCTACTGGATCGGCGGTTTGGGAAGCCATGACCGCCACGATCGGGGCGTCCTCGGCAGTCGGGGCAAGGGCGCCTCTGGCACCATTTTCTCCGGTGGCCTCGGGCGGGACGACGTCGTCATCAGCTTCTACCTCGCCGGTGCAATAGTCCTCGCTGGTCGCGGGGAGGAGCTCTTCCTCATCCGGGTCGTCGGGGCCTTGGTCGAACTCGCCGACCACAGCTTGGCCCTGGGGGCTCGAAGGCCTGCGTCTCTGGGCCGAGGGTTGGCGGGGGGCCAACACGTAATCTGCCTCCTCCTCTTCTTCAGACCCAGACTCGCCCTGGACAATAGTCATTGTCAATATGGGCAGGTGTTGAGCTCGGGCGCTCAAGGTCTGCGATTAAGAGCCACTACTAAGCTAAAAAAGTTGCAAGGAGAGTTGAGCAAATGAAGGGCACGAGACCTACCTGGGTCGGGAGTCACCGTTTCGCAGGAGGCTAGCGAAGACCCTGGCCTCCCGAGGTCGGGGGGCGCTCCTCTTGCGGGTTCCCCCGGTCTGGGACCTTAAAACCCGTGGTGGCTCTAAGTCCCCCGCGGCAAAGTCCCAGGGCCCCCCTCTTGGGACCTTTGGGCCACTTGAGGGCTCAAAGACCTGGCGGTGGCCGCCGCGCTCGCCTGTTGTGAGAAAGACACGTCAGATGGAGAAGCGCAAGCGCAAGCTTGGGGGCTCGACCTTGGGAGTCCTTACCATCGTGCGGTCGGCCCATTCATCGTGAGGCTTCTTGGCCTCACGGTCGTCCGCCTTGCCCGAGGGCGGCTTCTTCTTCCCCTTCTTGCTCTTGCCCCCGCCGGGCAGCGGGAGCAACCTCTTGGCCGTGTCGAGCAACTCCTGGTGGTCCTGCGAGCACGACGAATGATCAGGGAAAAACGTCGAAGAAGTACAAACTGAAGAATGGCTTGAGGGTGCCTACCTCGGCCTTCCGGCGTAGTATGTTTTTTGGCACCGGGGGATCAAGGGTGTATTCGTGCACCACCTTCCCGAACATCTCGTTCATCCTGGCGGCGACCCAGGATTCCTTCGGCGCTGCGAGCAAACAAACTGTCAAGAAGGCCTGAAGGTCGGATGCGAACAAATCTACAGGGCAAGAAGACGCACCAGACGTACCCTCGCGGGTCATGTCGTCGCACCCCGTGATCTCATAAAACGGGTGTTCCCTCTTTCAGAGGGGGAAAACCCGATTTCGCAGGAAGTCATAGGCGATCGCCTGCCCGATAAGGCCGCGCATGGCGCAGACGTGAATGGCAGTGATGGCTTCTTCGTCGACCTCCAAGTCTTCTGTCTCCGGTGTCTCCTTCTTCCCGGTGATCGGGGTTCCGTCGAACGACAGCGCCCCGGTCCGACCCTTCTTCAGGTAAAACCACCGCTCGGTCCACGGACCGAGGGAGTCCCGAGACTGGATCTTGGGAAAGGCCCATGAAATCCCCGTCCGCAGCCGGAAGTAAAGACATCCGACCACGGGGTTCTTCCCGAGCGGAACAAGGTGAAGAAACGAAAGAAGAGCGAGGGGGTGGGAAGGATGCCAAGGAACCCCTCGCACAGGTGAGAGAAGATGGAAAGGAGGAGGATGGAGTTGGGCACCAGGTTGATGAGCTCTATCTCGCAATGGGCAAGGACTGCCGCCATGAAGTCGCTCTCCGGTGTCCGCAGACCGAAGAGCGCATAGTGTTCGGTGCACACAAGCTCGTCATCCTGGGGGTGCGGCTCGGTCTCCCCGTCTGGCAGCCTCCACATCGCTGGGTCGAGGAGACCCAGGCCCTCGAGCTCCCTCATCCTTGTCAACGACATGGTGCTTCTCCCGAGTTTGGCCATGGCGGTCGCTTTCAAGTTTGGTCGAGGAGTGGAGAGTTGCGCGAGTAAGAAACTGGGAGAAGAGGAGCGCAAGGAAGTCAGGAAGTTCTTCGAAGGTCGCGGAAGGTTTGGGTTTATAGGCCTGGGTCGTCGTCGGTTGGAGCCCCTTAAAAGGTGTACTGGCGGTGATTTGACAGGCGCAATTAAGGTTTGGGTAGCAGTTTCAAGGTGTTGCGAGCGTTCCTCCTAACCAGTCAAATATGTACTTGCATCGTGAAGTCCAAGGGGCGCTAGGTGTCGCGAAGCCGAGGTCTTGTCCTGGTAATCTCCGCCCGACCTCGACCTAAGGTGTAAGAAATCTGGAAGTCTGGTCCCAGCAGGCTTCAAGCATGAGGTCGATCCAGGTCCCTTCCACGACCTTGAGCCTCAGGGGCTAGCTGACGAGGACTGAGAAAATCTGACAAGTCAATGCATGGTCAAAGGAGCCCCCGGCTCCTGACGCTGCTCGAAGGCCCACTACCACGACCTAGCGACGCTCATCTCCGCACGACCTCAAGCTCGGGCAGCGGGGCCCTGTTCCCGCTCGACCTCGACCTTGGTTCGGGGGCGTGGGCTTACTCGGCGGTTACCAAGACCCACACGATGGCGTTAAGGCGGACGTGGGCGGCATTTCCGGGGTGGTTACAGCCCACCTTCAATACGCACGAAGCCACTACCCCGGGAATCTCTCCCGTCCGTTACGGGCAATGTCCGGTAGAATATAAGGCCTCGCAAGGCATGTGTGCAGCGGCATCGGTGCACCAACGATAGACCAGTAGACACAAACAGAGCACTCAAGCTTAAACTGTAATCCACTCTTTGTACTCCCAATTAGTGAATTCCTCCGCCTCTGGAGAAGACTGTACGTAGAGCTATTACCCTCGAGGGGGAATCGAACCAGTATAATCTGTTGTCCCTTGCTTGCTGACGCCACGCACCGACCTACGTCCACGCCATTGTTGAGCGAAGCGCTTCTTGGGTCCCTCAATTCACACTGACCCCCCTCTTCACTTTTGCGGTCAGGCGATCCCGATCGTCGACAAGTAGTGTATATATAAAGCATTCACAATATCATAAGAAATATAATCATTCAACCATCAAACATCCACGGCATTCAACATACCCAAGAGTTCAACACAACCCAAAAGACCAACACACACACACACATATATATATATATATCAAGAAGCATAAAAGCATACAAGCAAAAGTTTTAATCCTTAGTCTTCGACATCTATCTTCCTCCAACGACTTCATCATAACTCTCCCCGCTTTGTCATCAAGTACCAAAAATGAAGGAGTTCAAGAAGAAGGAGGAGGTGGTGGAGGAGTAGATGGTGCACGAGACCCGAAGTGATGAAATGCAACAGGCGCCTGCTGAGAACGGTTCTCCTCAAAGGATGAGCGAAGCTGAGAGATAGATGAATCAATGGAGTCTATTCACCCTTTGACCTCCTCCACTATCTACCTGTTCTGAGTCTAATACTCGTCTACACGAGAAAAGTGGCTCACCATGTCAGACCGGATGCTAGCCAAACTGCTCATCATGTCATTCTTCAGATTTTCAAAGAATTTCTCCTGAGGAGCCTATTGAGCTACCTGAGGGTGCTCCTCTGCCTCTGGGGTCTCCTGTTGCTGTGGCTGGTGAGCTCATGACTAGCCTCTTTGATTTATGTTCTGAGGTGCCGCCTCACGAGGTCTATATGGCTTGTGAACACTGCTACAACCTCCTCGATATCTAGTCACACTCTTAATGATCATCATAATAAAAAGGAGCGAAGTAGATCATTTTACCTCTGTCTTATGCAGACGAAGCCATCTCTCGGATCATGAAGTTAACCACATCAAATTTGTGTTTGTACATTATTTTGTTCATGATGTTCTATGCATAGCCCCTGATTTCATGCAAATTCCCGCTTTTTGGATGAACGGTAATCCTTACTATTCTGTTGATGAGGCTCGATGAAGGAAGAAGATGTGCCATCTTTCCTGGGCGCTTGACTGGAGCAGCTGGATCATAAAACTCAAACTATCTGGTAAGGTGGAGAACTCTGTCACTATGAACTTTAGGATAACCGCTGTGGTAAATCCCCCAAACCTCCTCAATCTGCTCCTTGGTGATGGTGTGCACTGCGGCGTCAGTTATCCAAGTGATGGAGTACCAAAAGTCTCATGGATGTATAGTGTGGCATAAAACTGTCTGACCATATTATCATCATAATCAACTGTCTGCTGACAAAAGTCTACTAACCCTGCGCCTTAAAACAATTTAGGGACATCGACAAACAATGGAATTTTTCTTATGTGATCCCAATTGACCCACTTATGATCCGCAAACTCCTTGTTCATGTACATTTCATAATACACTTTTTGTTGAAACATAGTTCTAAATTTTCTCAGTGGCACTTCTAGGCAGTAAATACTGATTTGCTTGTCTTAAGGAGAAGTATGAGTCACCTTTAATAGTTTTCAGGTCAGCATCAGGTTCAAACTCATCAAAGTTTTCTTCTTATGATCCTTCATTCACATTTCCTCTTTCATCTACCTCCATATTGTCAGATGACTCATTTTCACTGTTGGATTCCGATTCAATTTGTTTTCCCATGGACCTTTTTGAACTGCCACCAATGTCACGCTGGCTCTTCTGCCTGACTTTGCGAAGTCTTTCGGCAATTGGTACTCCATCCTCAAGGTCACTCACATGAGGTGAAGGTCGACCTCTATTTGCTACCACCTTTTTATAACATCCACCACCTCTGGTTCTTGGCATGATTGCTGAAAAGAGAAGATTGCAAGGGGTCAGATCAACGAGTAGATGCCCTAGGGAGGGTTTACGAAGTGAAAATGTGACATTTATGCTGATTTTGACAGCAATCTCGGTGCTACCGCCCATGCTAATCCGATAGCACTAGGCTTGGTCCGGTGCTACCGCTCATGGTGATCCGGTAGCACCGGGTTTGGGGCGGTGCTACCACACAGATGCTGGTAGCACCGACTGCCCAAGGTTCAAACCCTAAAATTTGATTTAATTTGTGATTTTAGTAAACTAAAACATGGAATGACACTAGATGACATTGTTTGATACTTTATTACTCTAATTAGCCACAAATTTCATCAAAAAGGAGCACAAAAATCCCACATTTCACAAGAACCCTAGAAGGATATGAAAGGAGATTCTAGGGCAAGAAAAATCTAGGGATTTTGGGGGAAAAGGTTACCTTGAAGATGAGAATCAGATGAGGAGCAAGAAGGTTGAGAAAGATTTTGAATTCCCCGCAAGATTCTTGGAAGATTTGAGTGGAGAAAGAAGAGGAGAGGGAGAGGAGAGAGAAAAGAAAGGCGTCGGTATGAGGTTGAAGAACGGAGCGGTTACACCGCACCGGGTTTAACCCAAAGGCTTGACAAATCTGGTGCTATTGCGATTTGGCCGGTAGTACTGGTCTCCGATGCTACCACCCATGTAGGGGCGGTGCTACCAGACTTGATAGCCTGACAGATTGAAAATCAGTCAAAATGTGCAAATGAGATGAACAATAGCACATATGATTGCAAAAATTGATGGAAAATATTTATGAGCATTCCAACCTTATATATTAATCAAGAAATTTATTTTACAAAAGATATTGCATGAGATAGGTCCCTTTTTGCTTTAAGATCATTTTCTTTCAAACAAAGCACCTAACTAGCAAAAATGAGATTCATTTGTATGTATGAGTTGAAAAATACCTTTTGGTAGACTAGAAATAATATGATTCTAGTTCCAAAGGTGAAAATTCACATTGTGCATTAGATTTGATCAATATAGATCAAGTTTTTGATTGATGGTAATTTGAGTATATAATTTTGAGCCTTCATACCTTAGATGACATCAAGATAACATCAAGACCCCTCTTAATAGTACGGCCCTGTTTCTAGCAACCCGATCTTTTCTCCAAACTCTGAAATTAGTAAAAAGACAAGGAAAAAGTCCTTAGATTTGTACGCTTGTCACTTGTTTGATGATTTAATCTTCTTTTGTGTCATTCTCATGCTTCCATGATCGCCAACCATGGGACTAACCTATTTTCAACATTCTCAAAGAAAATATTAGTCCCTTAAACATGATTGTCATTAATTACCAAAATGATGAGGGACTTTAGGGTCTAGATGCTTTCACCCTTTACGAGATGATCACTTGCTCGCGGGAAAATATTTTGCTCAACCAAGACCAATGGCAAACCCTACCATGGTATAATAAATTTTACAATAGTGGGTAATGGCCACGATTCAATATCTTATTAAGTCAAGATTAACATTAATTCACATGTGATATGGATCCCAATGTACAGTTAAGCATGTCTAAGCATAGCTTCGATAACCCAATGTTGGTAACATAATTATGTCCAAGTAATATTGTCCCAATCTAGGGTTAGCAACGGATACATGGTATTCCAATAATCATTGTGACATAACGACAACTATGTATATAGTTATTCCCAGCAATTAATCATTGTACAAAAATAGCATGCAATTGTATAAAACAAATTACTCTGCAAACATAGGTTCAGCATGATCAAAGATTATGACTTTCCTTGCTGATCAACTGCTGAGTCTTGATCTTTGAATTCTCCGTTCGCTCCCTCAGAATCAGCGTCTATCGGAAAAGAAAGCAATGAATACCAATAAATTCCAAACAAAGACTCAAATAAGCTCAAAATTGAAAATAAATGGCTCTAGAATGTAGATATTGATTTTATAAAAATTTAGAAACTTGAATCACCTCAATCAGAGTTCGTATGAGAGAGAGCGGGCCTCCGAAAAATTAAATTCAGAGAAAAAGGCAGAAAAGAGAAAAAAAACTAAATTTTCTAATTTATCTTTATAAAGGAAAACAGATTTATTGCATCACTGTTGATGTCACCAGGAATGTTTAGGAATTAAAATAAATCTGAAAAATTGGTTAGAGGCTGACATGTGTGACTCTCGGTCCATAAACTGAGTCCACAAAGAGGCTACAGTCTACGGCAGACTGGGTCTACGAAATAGCATCTAGGGCTGACATCACCGCTGATGTCATTTGCTGACGGGGTGGTTGACTAAGTGGATCGGTTGACCTGGCGCTGCGTTGGACCGACGTGGCTGCCACGCGGGCGGACACGTGGGCTCCATGTCTGCTTGGCTCAGCGTCTTGCCTCTAGCGAAGGTCGGTGGTGCGAACTCGCCGCTGCTGGGGAAGATGACGCGGGCTTCGGCAAACTCAATTAATTGGACCGAGCGCAAAACTATGCAGATCTAGAAGAAGGCCAAGCGATGAACTTGGAGAAGCAATCGGCGTCGACGGTGACACACAAAAAGAAGAGATCAACGCAGAAGAAGGTGGCAATGGCGACGACAGACTACGAGTTCCTCCAGCGAGCTCGAGAGAAGACAGTAGGGTCTCGGGTGATGAGGAGATGGGGCGACGGGTGCGGAGGAGAACGAAGAACAAGAACTGAGGCACCTCGGGGCTTAAATAGCCTAGGGAGATGTACGGGTTGCAAACATTGAGCAATGGCACAACGTACGACGTCAGGACTCCCCTAGGGTTAGGGTTCCACCCGGTGATGGTGGCACGTGGGCTGGCTGGCTGGGCTAGGCAACACGTGGGACAGAGCGGACCAAGACGAAATGGGCCGAGCGAGCTGCAAAGAAGCGGGTCGTGAAGGAATAGGGACGAGTTGGCGGAAATTCAGCCCAAACGAAAATTTGAAAATAAAACAATTTTTGAATTAAGAAAATTCTAGAATTTCAAATAAAAGCAAATAAATTCAAATAAGTAGTAAATAAATTCAAAAAAATCCCAAAAAATATAGAAAAATTCCTTGGAGTAGAAGGAACCCAACTATGATGTATATATTAATCAAATTAAATATTTCAAATAAATAAAAATTCAATTTAAGATTTAATTATTTTGGGAAAAATGCAAATGGTTCATTTTCAAATTCAAACATTCTAAAACTCAAATTTTGGGATGCTACATGTAACCTCCTTGTATCTTCTGAAGGCCTGTGCAGGGGATGACGGCAATGGTGTGGCTTAATTTTGATGATGGAGGGATGAGAAGTAGTTAGAGTAAAGGGTAAATGGAGTGGTCGCAAAGCGAAGCAAGAGGAGGGTGGGCTCATCATAAATATAGTAGTGTGGAGGCGACTTCGACCGACAACATTGTTGGTATGGTCAATTTGTCATTGTGGATGTCTTTGCTACTGGGCACACATATCAGGAGGTGATGTAGAGCAGCCAGTACCCACTGTGGTTGGTTGCACGCGGGCTTGCGCATTTAGAGACAATATGGGAGCTAGGGGCAATCGTTGGTATGGAGGCGCAAGCACGACTGTGGAACCGGCCTCACACCCCATAGAGGATTGGATTGCTTGGTGGGGTTGGTCTTACTGGTCAATTAAAGGGAGGAGAGGAATGAGAGCATGAAATGTGGTGCCGGTCTCGCATGTCAAGTTAAAAGAAGGCTAACAACAAAAATAATTTTGGCAGAATATGCTTTTCAACACAGGAGACATACTCTGGAGAGGGTGAAGGCAGGAAGAGATTTTTCCAATGATTTCTTTTATGTTTACGAAAATGGTTTATGAACTCTAGAAAAAGAAATGTCTGAACAAAAAAATCCAGAATATTTTGGGGTCCATTTTAAAATATTTTGAACTTGAATAATATACTTTTTGACTTAGTTTCTCTAGTATTCCAAAAAAAATTTAAATGCCCACAAACATATATATATTTTAATCATTTGATAAAATTAGGGATGTTACACCAAATAAGGCAAGTGGTGACACTCCCCATTGGCATATCATATATGCCGACGACATGTGGGCTTGAACACACCTCGTCAAATGGGGGATTTCGGTAATATCTAGTGGCATAAAAAGAATCAATCCTATCATTTGAAACAGTTATTTATCATACCAAATGGGCCTAAGTGGCACTTGTGGCCAATTTTCGGATCAATCAGGTTGTTTTGGAATTTAGGGACTTAAGTGGCATATTTGTGAAAGTTTAGGAGAACACGTTACAATTATTAAATTAGACAAATCTAGTAGTATTATTTTGATGTGACTAATACAAGTGTTTTTATGTATGATAGTTGTCAGAGTTCGAAATGTTTGACATGCATCATAAAATGCATCTATTTTAGATATTAAGTAATGGAGGGAGTAGTGTGCTCACGCTTGTACTTAGATTTCCCTGTTACTTTAACGCTTTGAACAATCTATGTGAATTTATTGGCAGGTACTTCATTGTAATTGATGATTTATGGGATACCTCGGCATGGGATGTTATTAGATGTGCTTTTCCAAAGAACAATCATGGTAGCAGGGTATTAACAACTACACGAATTCACCCTGTTGCTGTTGCTTGTTGCTCCAATAGTCAAGAGTATGTTTATAAGATGAAATTTCTCAATGGCCAAGACTCACGAAGACTCTTTTTTAGTAGAATATTTGGCCCTGGAGAAGCTTGCCTTGACACATTTGAAAATGTTTCAGCTGATATTCTGAAAAAATGTGGTGGTTTGCCACTTGCAATTATCAGTATAGCTAGCCGTTTAACTGGTCAACCAAAGACAGAATGGGAGTACGTAAGGAATTCATTGGGCTCCATTTTCGAAGGAAATCCTACATTGGAAGGAATGAAACAAATATTAGACCTTAGCTATAGAAATCTTCCTCATCATCTCAAGACATGCCTACTGTATCTTGGTATGTATCCTGAAGACCATGAAATACGAAAGGGAGATTTGGTGAGGCAATGGATAGCTGAAGGTTTTGTGAGTAAAATCCATGGGCTAGATGCAGAGGATGTTGCAGAAAGCTACTTCAACGAACTCATCAACAAGAGCATGATCCAACCTGTGTATACGGGCTACACTGATGAGGTGTTGTCATGTAGAATACACGATATAATGTTTGATCTTATCAGATCAAAGTCCACAGAACAGAACTTTATTGATGTAATAGATGATCCCCAAGCCGTGGCAGGGGCGCACAACAAGATCCGTCGAGCCTCCCTCCAGTATGATGGTGAAGAGCATGGCATGATACCGGCAACAATCCATGGGTCACTATCACAAGTCAGATCAGTTGTAGTTTTCGGAAGGTTTTGCAAGACTTCTTTTGTGGAGTTCAAGTATGTCCGAGTTCTACACCTGAAACTGGGAAACAGTGAAGAGCTGGACCTCACTGGTATTTGTAGGTTGTTTCTATTAAGATATTTAAAGATTGTACGAGATATAAGTTTCCATTATAAGATTTTGAAGCTACCTAGTCACATTGGAGAGCTACGGGAATTGGAGACAGTGGATCTAGGTCAGGCATGGGATTCTTTGAGCATTCCATCAGATATTGTTGATTTGCCCCGGTTGTCGCATCTAAGTGTTCCATTGAAAACAGTGTTGCCCGATGGGATTGGTAGGTTGAGATCTCTGCAAACCCTAGAGGGGTTTAATTTGACAATAAACTCGGTGGACAATATTGAGCGCCTCGGCGAGCTGACCAGCATAAGAGTTCTTCGACTCTTTTGGAGAGGCCACATGAGGGAATTGGCGACACCTATGGATGCCATGCGCTCTTCCCTCGAACGACTTTCTCATTTCAGCCACCTCAGGATCCTTGCTCTGGACAATTTTCATTCCTTATTTCCTCTCGATGGCTGGAGCACATTGTCCCATTCACCTCGCCATCTTCGGGGGCTCTATCTACGTAACTTCTTGTTCTCCAGGATCCCCAAGTGGATTGCTCAGCTCCACAACCTCTGCAGCTTGGACCTTATGGTTAAGGAGGTGTCGTCCAAGGAAGATGTTGGTGTTGGTATTCTTGCAAGCTTGCCCTCCCTTGTCGACCTCATCTTGCACATTCGAGAATGTCCAAAAAAAAGGGTCGTCATCTCCGGCACACGTGGGGCTTTCCAAGCCCTTAGGAAGCTGAGTTTCACGTGTCCTAAACCGCTCTTGGCCTTTGAAGCTGGAGCTATGCCCAGGCTCCAGAGGCTCGAGCTATGGTTCGATGTGGAGGGATGGAGTGAGCAAAATGGCAGCATGTGGGTTCCTGTTGGCATCGAGCACTTGCCAGCTGGCCTCAGAGAAATCAATTTCCATCATATGTACAGCGGGTCTGAAAAACAAGATTTAGAAGCCGCAAAGTCTGCATTGAGGAGCGCGTTTGCCGCACATCATCCTGGCGCTGACTTGGTCTGGAAAGGCTTACCAATTTAGCTCATACAGGATTACTAATTTAGCTCAATATGGTGCCTGGTGCTGTCATGAGGTAGCTACTGCTTGGTGGCGATCTGCTACACCATCGGGTAGATGCTACCTGTTACAACATTCTGTAAATTATCACAAGTGCAGAACGTTCTGCCAAGTAAAAAAAATAGCACTCCAATCATGCAACCAAAACGTGAAAGCGCAATGTGCTTGGAGGTTCAAAAGACAATCATCAGGAATTCAGGGCTGCATAGTGACTGAAACAAACACATCAAAATCTCTCTAAATACGATAAGCATCAGGTCCCTTGTTTCAAAAGAACCTGGGCATACAAATTTTTTAGCAGACCTTGACGATCGCTTGCTGCTCAAGTGATAACTCCTCAAAACCATTAGGCCAACATTGTGCTTTGGTAACTTCAGGATCAAGAGTCTTGAACAACTTCCTGCGTTCTCCGCCGCCGCGGGTGGTACGGGATTCGACCTTCCCTGCTCCTCTCGCGTTCACGGGTGTGTTGGTTGTTGGGGTTGTCTTGTCAGGATGGCACTGGATCAATCTGGTAGTTCATGGCATGAATTGGTCTAGTGCATTGGGTTGATGAGATAGTTTAATTGCTCCCTCCAGTGGATTTCGTCGTCTTGTAGCGCCTAGCTAGTTAGTTTGATGCAGTGCTGTGATGGATGGTTACACGCCCACAAAAATTGTGTGAGATGTGATGAAAAATTGGTTGAATGGTGAAATTGGCATTGTAAAGTGACTTTGGTTATAGCATGTGTGGTGTTTGTGCATGTGCTATGTTGATATGATTATTATGCTGGTGATAGCATGATGGTTTTGCTTGATGCAATGCACTCGTGTGAGTGGTTGTATGGATTAACCTTGAGTCAAGTCGTGGACTTGTGCTCGGATGGTTGTTTGTTTATTAGGTATGCGGTGTTGCTCGAGGGCGACGTGGTCGATGTGGGACGGAACTAGGTTCATGGAGGAACCGAGGTTGGGACCAGGTTCGAGGAGGAATCGAGGTCTGGTGGTCGAGGATGTCATGCGCGGACGTTCGGCTAGAGAACATGCACATGAAGGCTGGTTAGTCACGTGTGTGCGGCGGTGGGCGTCGCGTGCAAAAAGATGTATTGGGCCATGTTGGGCCAAGTGGAGTTGTATACAAACTGTATTGGGCCATGTTGGACCAAGTGGAGTTATATCTGAACTCTTTATGTTTGCTCGATATAAATAGGGAGGTGTCTCTGTTTATGTGAGCCGAGTTTTAGGGTTTGTACTCTTGTGTTGGAGTACTTTAGACAATGAAATAAAATCAATCTTCGAAAGCTTGTTTTGCGGCGGCTGGAACGTTCGCCGCTTTTATTGGTCTGGCGGTTGTGCTCTGTTCCCGGCGATTGGCTTTTCTGGCGTTGTTTCTCCTGGCGGCTGGGACGTCCGGGCTTGCAGCGGCTGCATGCATGTGTTCCGGGAGCGTTGCTGAAAAGTTTTGGGTGGTGACGAGAAGATAGATACATGCATGCAACACGCGTCTGGAGTCCTTCGACTAAGTTCCTGCGGCCGGAGTTTTGGACAATTGCTCTCGACGACTCGTTAATTGTGGACTAGTTAATTGCTTGCATGCATCTGGTGCTACAGTACCCGCGTTGCTACAGGGATTCGGTGCTACAGTGCGCGGACAAGAATTGCTACGGTGATTTCGTTTTGATTTGCTTCATTTTCTTTTAGTAGATTGAATCATTGTATCTCTTGATTCAACAAGTTTAATTTTGATTTGATCCATCTAAAACCTTCTTAGGGCATTAATTTAGTGTTCCTCAAAGTTTTGTTGCTAAATCTTTTGTAGATTGTGATTAATCACGAAATTAGGGTTTGCTTGATTTTCGTCATATTCTGTCACAGCAAGCTTGCAGGATTTATAACTTTTGATCCGTAGATCCGATCGACCTGATTCTTTTTTTGTTAGATGCGTATTGGAATCTAGTTTTTTCTGTTCAAATTTCAGGTCAATCCGACAGCTAGATCTCCGGGAATTTATAATTTACCGAACACATATACTCTGTTTTGTTGAATACGAAGCAATTATTTGAGTCCGAATTAGGGTGAATTTTTAGTAGATCAAAAATTTGATTTTAAATTGATTTGATGATACTCAATGTATTTCATCTGAATAGTGCATAGGAAAGTAGTTTCTAATACAATTTCTTAAAAGGTATTACTGAAAGCTTAAGGTTATAAAAAGAACAATGATTTGTAAAAGTTAACTTCCAAAGGTTAGTTTGAAATTTGCTCAAAAAAAACAAAATTTTGGACATAAATGAAATTAAATACAAAGGCTAGAAATCTTTAATAAATTTCTCATTGAGAATTGAAATGTAAATGAAATGCAAAACCTTAAACTTTATTGTGAATGCTTATAGATAGTTAGGTTGTCTCTTAAAAAAAAAAGCTAAGCTGTCTAATTTGAAGGGACATTTTATTTTGCTGAGCAAATTTAATAAGAAAAGAAGGGCAGTTATTTGGAAAAATACTCTTTTCCTAGTGTGCACTCTATTGTGAAAGTTAATTGAACGTTTTGGAGCATAACTCTTGCTAAAGGTTTCAGTTGGTTCCAAAAAAATTTGATTGTTTGCAGAGGCTCAAAATTTTTGGCAAACGAGGTTGGTTGGAACAAAATATTCTGTCTTTTGAGTGTAAACTGGTTTTTATCCTAGATTTTAATGAGCAGAAAAGCTTCATTTTTTGTATCCGCATTTCAATTTTTAATTAATATTTATTTGCTTGAATTGTTTGTTGCTATTTTACTAGATTATATAAATTTATCATCTTTCTGTTGATTTTTGTATCTTTAGGAAGTAAGCTTTTGAAATCTTCTGTTTTGATTTTTTTATTCTTGTTTCATTAACTTAAGATTTAAAGTTTTTAGGGTTTTTTGAGGGGTTTTTTAACTTTGTTATATTTTCTCATTTATATTGTTATAATTTTTAGATTTTTTAGCATTTATTTAAGAATTTTTACATAGTTTTTTTTTAAAAATAGTTATTTATCATATATTTAAAGCATGTATGATTAATCTTTCAGTTAGTTTTCATATCTGCAAAGTTAAATATGAAATTAATGTAAAGTAAAATGTATTGTTGAAATCTGACAGTATCTTCATCTTATATAAGCTTTATGCATAATGATTGGAAAGTAGATAAGCAAAACCATGAAACCTTACTTTGATGCTTGATGTTGAAAATATGAGTGAGAATTCTTGCAATATATTTGAATAAGTATATATTTTTCAAAGTAAATAAAGTGCTAAATATTTTCGTTTTAAATTGTTGAAAAGGAGATCACTAAACTAATAATATTTATTATGTTTTTATTATGTTAGATTGAGTCAGCTAAAAATGTTATTATGATCATTTGTATCTATTAAGTTAAATAAGTAAAGAGTTTCTATTTAGCATTTGAATATTTAATGGAAATTTTAGAACAAAGAGGGGTTTAGTTTCCTTGCTCACATTTTTATCTTAAGGGATTTTATGGAGATTTTTTTTGGTTGTTTCAAATTTCTTCTTAGGGTTTTCTTTTTGTTTCTTTTTATAAGGGGTTTTGTGTTCATTTTGGAATTTTTTAATTTTTCACTGTTTAAGTGCAAAAATTGGGAAGCAAATTGGATTAAAGTTCCATGTTTTACAAGGGGTTGTGAATTAAATGGTTGAAGTTAATGTGGATTGAAGTGTTTGTATACTGTGTGTTGTGATTAATTGTAGTGTATTTGTGAGTTGTTTTTTATGCATGTGGTGTTGCTGGTTAACTGATAGACGAACTTTGGGACCTGTTACGTTGTGGAGGATCGTGCGTGGTCGATGTGCGGAACTGGCGAAGATAGGCGGTAGGGAACGGGCGGTGGAAGGATGTATTGGGCTGGCTAGAAATGACAGAATCTGTATGCCGTGGCAGTGGGAAATTTTGTTGTGGCAAAAGGGAGTTCAACTTATTGGGCCTTTGCAGTGGATTATTTGAACTTTTAATATAAATAATCGAAGTTTTTTAGGGGATTCGTTTTATTGTTGGGGTTTGATGAATAAAAATTGATTTTCGGATCTTTTGGGTTCCGCTGTTTGTTTCGGTGGCGGGGCGTGTCGTAAATTTGGGAAGCTAATCGCGTTTGAATTATGTATTGCCTGGTGGAATCGTTCTTTGTTTTTTTTTGTATATTAATTATTTTTCAAACTTGGTATTTCAATTTTAATTTTTAAATGGTTTTTTTATGTTATTTCCCTTTTTTTTGATTTTTAATTGACCGATTATTCATTTTAAATTTCATGGATTTTAAATTTTTTATCCCCTTTATAGAGTTTTATATACATAACGGTAAACTTTTGTTTTTGAAAAGGACAGGTTAGGAGACATCAATAAACAATAAAATTACAGTGAATCCAGTGAATTTGGTAAAGTGAAAATTAACTTTTTAAAATTATTTTTGTTTAATTGTATTGGAATCTAATTTTTTTTAATAAAATGTGAAAAATTCCCAAATTATTTTTTTTTACTAATTAATGTTAAATTAAGATGGCAGACTCAATCAATGAAAGGAGAAAAAAAAAATTAAAAATTAAAATCGGCTTCTAAATTTAAAACAAAATGGTGGATGATAGACTTATATTTTGAAATTAAAAAAATAAATGATTAAATTAATTTTAATTATTTTTTAAATTTTTTAAAAAAAAAAAAAATATTTATTAATGATATAAGGTTAATGTTTAAAAAAAGAAAGCAATTATTAGTTTGAAATTAGTTAAAAAACAATTTGAAAAAAAGTTGTTTTTAACATATAAGAAATTAATACAAAATTTAATTTTTAAATTTAAAATATTGGTTTTTTTAAAAAAAAAAAAGGATTGAGTTCTTTCGGAATTTAAAAAGGAATTTAAATCTGTCCAATTTTTACGCTTGTTTTGGTGAAAATGTGTTTAGGGAAATGGTCCTGTTTAAAATTTTTTTTTTTTTTTATGAAATTTTCGTATTTCTTTATTTTTTTTAAAACTTTTGTCTTGATATTTGAATTTTTTTTGGGTTTTTTACTTTTTTATTTCTAATTAATTTTTAGTTTTGGGTTTTAAATTATATTTTTTTTTAAATTTGTTCCCGGCGATTGGCTTTTCTGGCGTTGTTTCTCCTGGCGGCTGGGACGTCCGGGCTTGCAGCGGCTGCATGCATGTGTTCCGGGAGCGTTGCTGAAAAGTTTTGGGTGGTGACGAGAAGATAGATACATGCATGCAACACGCGTCTGGAGTCCTTCGACTAAGTTCCTGCGGCCGGAGTTTTTGGACAATTGCTCTCGACGACTCGTTAATTGTGGACTAGTTAATTGCTTGCATGCATCTGGTGCTACAGTACCCGCGTTGCTACAGGGATTCGGTGCTACAGTGCGCGGACAAGAATTGCTACGGTGATTTCGTTTTGATTTGCTTCATTTTCTTTTAGTAGATTGAATCATTGTATCTCTTGATTCAACAAGTTTAATTTTGATTTGATCCATCTAAAACCTTCTTAGGGCATTAATTTAGTGTTCCTCAAAGTTTTGTTGCTAAATCTTTTGTAGATTGTGATTAATCACGAAATTAGGGTTTGCTTGATTTTCGTCATATTCTGTCACAGCAAGCTTGCAGGATTTATAACTTTTGATCCGTAGATCCGATCGACCTGATTCTTTTTTTGTTAGATGCGTATTGGAATCTAGTTTTTTCTGTTCAAATTTCAGGTCAATCCGACAGCTAGATCTCCGGGAATTTACAATTTACCGAACACATATACTCTGTTTTGTTGAATACGAAGCAATTATTTGAGTCCGAATTAGGGTGAATTTTTAGTAGATCAAAAATTTGATTTTAGCTTCCGCGCAATCATTCACCCCCCCTCTGATTGCTAGTTTAATATATATCGATCTTACAAGTGGTATCAGAGCAAGGTTTTTCTAATTAATCTTAACCGGTAATTAGAAACCGTAGCGATGGATAGGTATTCGACAAAACCTTGTGTTTTCGATGGTGTTGATTTTCAGTTCTGGAAAGCAAAGATGGAGGCGTACATCCAAGCTCAGGGCTTTGCAATCTGGGAGAAGGTGTACAAGCCATATCAAGTTCCTGAGAATGATCAAGTTAATGAAACCAATCAGTACAAAGTTGAAGCAAACAAAGAGAGCACGAATTTGATAATCCAAGGATTAGGAAGAAGCGACTTCGACCGCGTGATCCATCTCAAGTCGGCATATGAGTTATGGAAATCTCTTTGTGATTATCATGAGGGTTCTAACACCGCCAAAGAGGTTCGTCAGATATATATAAGAAAGAATACATGCGATTTGAGATGAAACCCGTGAGTCGCTAGATGATTTCTTTGCACGCTTCAATAAAATTCTTAGCAATTTGCGCGTTGTTGGAGTTAGCTTTGATGATGCTGCTAATGCTAGACAATTGCTTGGTGCATTAGACATGTCAATTTGGGAGATGAAAGTTACATCCATTAGAGAATCAACTGTCATGAGTACACTTACTTTAGATGTTCTTTTTCTAAATTAAAAACTCATGAATTGGATGTTCGCTAGGAAGAATGATCATAAATCAATTGCATTGACCTCCCAATCTAGCATGTCTCGTAATAATGCTTCTTCAAGTTTTGCTTTGTCTTTCTTGTCTTCACTAACCGATGAACAGATTGAAGAATTTCTCAAGAAGACTTGGCACTACTCTCTTCTCGCTTTTAATAAAGCTTTGCAGAATGTGAGAATGAGGAAGAGAGTTGGTGGTGGCCCTCCAAGATGCTATGAGTGTGGTGATCTCAACCACATTCGTCCAAATTGTCCTAAACTTGCAGGTAAAGCATCAAGGGAGGAGAAGGACAATGACAAAAGAAAAGAGAAGAAGAAGTTCTCTTCAAGCAATAGAAAGAAGAGTTTCATCAACAGCAAAGTTGTCCACCGGGTCCTTTCCGCTCTTGAACAAGTCAATTTGAGTGATATAGATTCTGAGAACAGTGAAGATGACACAACAACTCCAAGCAAACATGAATTGATAGGGTTGTATCTCATGGCTAGGAGTGATGTAAGCTTCACCGAGGACGATCATGACAGCGACTTCAATGAGGTAGAACCTTCTTACGATGAATTAACTATTTCTGTTGTTCGTCTTGGAAAATTGCTTGACAAACGCAACAAGAAAATTAAGAAACATGATGTTCATGTGGAATGTTTGAATGCTGAAATTGCTAGACTTAAATCTTTGATTCCTGATGATGATGCTTGCAAATCATGTGATTTAATTTACAGTGAGCTTACTTTGCTTAGGAAAGAACATGTTTCTTTGTTAGAGCAAGTCAATGCTGAAAAGAAAGAAAATGAGAAACATATGACAAATGCTAGCTGTTCAACTGTTGATTTGCATGATTCAACTCATTGTTCTAAATGTGCTATACTGGAATTGAAGTTGCATGATGCAAATGCTAGGGTTTCTCAAATGATGACATCGTGCTCACACATGAGGTTCTTTCATGCTCAAACCGTCAGAAGCAAAAAGGAAAAGTGGACGCTCCATGTAATAACTGCTTAACTCTTTCTCTAAAGGTTGATTACTTGGAAAAATCTTTAGAACGGTTCACTTCAGGAAAGAAAAACCTAAACATGATTTTGGATCAATCAAAAGTCAGTACTCATCACAAAGGTTTAGGTTTTGATTCTTATGCTCATCATAAATCACATGCTCCAACTGTTGTGAAGACACTTGAAAGTGGAAAATTTGAAATTGTCAATGAGCCTAAGAAAACTGTTTTTAAATCTGCTGGAGTTTTATCTTCTACTATGATGAATGCAAATGTTGCTTCTACTGTTAAAGCTAAACATCATGTTAAGTACACTTGCACTCATTGTGGTAGAGATGGACATTTAGTAGATTTTTGCTTTAGGCTAGCTAAACAGCAAAAGAAAGAAAAGGCTAAGGCTAGGTCTAATTTCAGGAAGGCACATTTCACTCCTCATTTTGTGCCTAGGGTGATGCAAACATCTTTTATTGCAAGAAACACGAGAAAGGGCAAATCTGATTTTGTGAACAAGAATACTCGTGTTGTGCCTACTCGTCGTGTGTCTCAGTACTGGATTCCCAAATGTTTTATTTCTAACCCCAGTACCGAGGCCTCGACATCTTCTTGTGCTATATAGGCTTTTCAGGATTGGGTTGGAGAACAAAAGCTTAGTGGATCTTGGTCTTTTGCAAGATGGGGTCAAAACTTGGATGGTTCTCACCCTTGAGATGGTTTTCAAGAAGCACATGCAATAATTCTTCATCTTCTTTGTGAGCTATTTTTACACACTCATGTCTTTTACATTCACAGATATTTAATTGTGGCATGAGATGAAAAGATTGTTCATATGCTCATTTGTATCCCCTGGCATGTTCAATATTGTTATATCTTATATCATGCCTTTCATGCTTAGAACTTTTGTTATGATTCATGCTTATTCTTAACCGAACATATCATGATAACTCAAGCACATGTATATCATCATCTCCTCTCTGTTGATTTCATTGGTTATCCATTTGAGGGGAAGTTAATGCTTTTTGGTGAAAGTCTCTTTCGGTTGTTTTTGGGGAGGTTTGTTTTTTCAAGCCTTTTGTTTTTAAGTTTATTCCCTTCAAGTGACAATTTCGAAGAAGTTTTTTTAAGATGGTTGTTTTGAGGGGGAGTTTTTTGAAAACTTTGTAATATCTTGTAACATCTTTTATTTTGTGTGTTTCTTAAAGTAATGAGCATTATATTTCATTCACATATGTCATTTAAAGCCATGTTTATGCTATAAGGTCTTTGCAACTTCTTGTTTATACATATATGGTGTAGTTTATGTCATGACTATTTAAATGGAATGACAACTTGAATTAAATCTTGTCATGGTTGAACTTTCTTGGCTATCTTAATCCTGCTCAAAAAGTGCTAAATATGAAAGTTAAGTGCTAAAGCTAAAAGAGTGATTGTTGATAAATGCAAGAACAAGGTTATGTACTATCGCACTTCTTCTTTACGAGACTGCTTATCATTGCACTTTGATATGAACTTGGAAGAGGTTGTGTATGACCAAAACCATGAAACCTTAAGCTTGTGATTGCTTGGCATGGTTGAAAAGTAAGGCTGATGGTGCATGTAATTCCTTGCAATTATTATTGTTGCAATCAAAGTAATGAATCAATTTTTCAAAGCACAAATAAAGTGCATAAAAATTCAATGTTTTCAGGTTTTAAGATTGTTGAGAAAGGGAGATCATGCCATGCAAAAAATCGTTAATAGTACTTGATTTCTAGTTATGCTTACTCTACATTATTTATGTGTAGATTTGAGGGTGCAAGTACTGTTGATAGCATGACTTGGTGCAAGTGCATTTGTGCATGATTCATAATGCTCAGTACATAAAAAAAACAACATAAAGGGGGAGAAGTTTCTCTTTTGTTCTCTTTTTGCATTCTTGATGAATCCATTGTCAAAGGGGGAGAAATTTTGGAATCAAAGGGAGATTTTTTTTGTTACACATTGCACATTCACACACACATTTCTTCCTTCTGTTAAGGGGAGTTTCTCTTTGTCATAGGGGGAGATTTCTTTTTAGATAAGGGGAGATTTTGTTTCTTCTTTGTAGGGGGAGATTTCTCTTTCTGTCTTTTGGTCACTTTACTTCTTTTAATAATGGTGTTGCCATTGTGAGGTGAATGCCAATGTTCGTTTCCAAATGGTGTTGCCAATGTTTTCATCAAGGGGGAGATTGTGAGATCATGTGATGAAAAATTGGTTGAATGGTGAAATTGGCATTGTAAAGTGACTTTGGTTATAGCATGTGTGGTGCTTGTGCATGTACAATGTTGATATGATTATTATGCTGGTGATAGCATGATGGTTTTGCTTGATGCAATGCACTCGTGTGAGTGGTTGCATGGATTAACCTTGAGTCAAGTCGTGGACTTGTGCTCGGACCGTTGTTTGTTTATTCGTGTGCGTGTGTTGCTCGAGGCTTAACGTGGTCGATGACGGACCGGAACTAGGTTCATGGAGGAACCGAGGTTCGGACTAGGTTCGTGGAGGAATCGAGGTCCCGTGGTCGAGGATGTCATGCGCGGACGCTCGGGCTAGAGAACATGCACATGAAGGTGGTTAGTCACGTGTGTGCGGCAGGGCCGACGCGTGCAAAAGATGTATTGGGCCATGTTAGCAAGTGGAGTTGTATACAAACTGTATTAGGCCATGTTGGACCAAGTGGAGTTGTATACGAACTCTTTATGTTTGCTCAGTATAAATAGGGGGAGGTGTCTCCTGTTTATGTGAGCCAGTTTTTAGGGTTTGTACTCTTGTGTTGGAGTACTTTAGACAATGAAATAAAAATCAATCTTCCAGAAAGCTTGTTTTGCGACGGCTGGAACGTTCGCCGTTTTTATTGGTCTGGCGGTTGTGCTCTGTTCCCGGCGATTGGCTTTTCTGGCGTTGTTTCTCCTGGCGGCTGGGACGTCCGGGCTTGCAGCGGCTGCATGCATGTGTTCCGGGAGCGTTGCTGAAAAGTTTTGGGTGGTGACGAGAAGATAGATACATGCATGCAACACGCGTCTGGAGTCCTTCGACTAAGTTCCTGCGGCCGGAGTTTTTGGACAATTGCTCTCGACGACTCGTTAATTGTGGACTAGTTAATTGCTTGCATGCATCTGGTGCTACAGTACCCGCGTTGCTACAGGGATTCGGTGCTACAGTGCGCGGACAAGAATTGCTACGGTGATTTCGCTTTTGATTTGCTTCATTTTCTTTTAGTAGATTGAATCATTGTATCTCTTGATTCAACAAGTTTAATTTTGATTTGATCCATCTAAAACCTTCTTAGGGCATTAATTTAGTGTTCCTCAAAGTTTTGTTGCTAAATCTTTTGTAGATTGTGATTAATCACGAAATTAGGGTTTGCTTGATTTTCGTCATATTCTGTCACAGCAAGCTTGCAGGATTTATAACTTTTGATCCGTAGATCCGATCGACCTGATTCTTTTTTTGTTAGATGCGTATTGGAATCTAGTTTTTTCTGTTCAAATTTCAGGTCAATCCGACAGCTAGATCTCCGGGAATTTACAATTTACCGAACGCATATACTCTGTTTTGTTGAATACGAAGCAATTATTTGAGTCCGAATTAGGGTGAATTTTTAGTAGATCAAAAATTTGATTTTAGCTTCCGCGCAATCATTCACCCCCCCTCTGATTGCTAGTTTAATATATATCGATCCTACAAATTGGAAAAGAATGAAATTATTGAACTTCTTGACTGTAGTTCTATACTGAACAAGCTAAGTTACATGTCAAAAACTTAAGGTTCAGAAACCTATTTCTAGTTGTGTGATTGTTGGCATATAAAACTTGTATAGCTGTATGTACATTGTTGGAGTGATAAAGATCCTTTCGACACAGCATCGACATGTCGCTGCCGTAATGCCAACATGGCACCGACATGGCACGGGCGCACCAGTAATATTTTGATGGAACTGACAATCTGGCGTAGCCCCAATTTTTGCCCAAGAAGCGTTTGGGAATTGTTGAACTATATTATATCATGCCTAGTAGGGGTGCATATTTGGAACCTAGATATACTAGATAGAAACCCGCGCTACGCCGCGGCACAATGATGGTTAAATATATACGTAGCGGCAAAAGAGATTCAGATAGAAGGCAGTATTTACGTAAGGTAATGAAATATGCAAAGAAAGAACTGAATGGACAACAAAAGGAACATTGGTATTACTTTATCTGGTTCAAAGGATAAGTAACATTGTCAGTAAAGCTGGTTATCCAAAAGTACAAAATTTGCCCGAACATAGTAATATTAAGGTTTTGCATGAAACTACTACTATGGACATAACTATATAGTTATACAGCTGGCATAGGAAACATAGTCCAATTTTCATCGTCGAAGAAGCCAAACGGCTAGAAGGCTTAGTCTGTAGTGATGAATGGTCGCCCACATGAACTGCGATGGAGAATATGGAATCAAAATATAAGCAACAAAAGAGAAAACTGTGTAAGCGAGCATCCAAAAAGCCTTTTTTTAGCTGAAGGTTTTCTTTGGATAAGGCTGGGAGCACTGATGACAATGGGGAAAAAAGTTAAAACCGAGCTATAAGCGACTATAGTCGAAACGTGTATGCAATTGTGTATTACAAAGATAACCTGGTGTCGCTATCAGTAGTAGCAAGATCGGGGTCATCAGTACAAAGCAACCGTTTCAACGTAAACGGTGTTCCTTGAGAGAAAACAGCTGGTCCTCCAACGATTCCTTGTGACCATGATCATATATATGGTAAGGCAAAGAAAACATTTTTATGTAATGATCAGACCGGCTGACCTGTGGCGACATCAATGTTCTCTGAGGCAAAATAGTAGACTCTACAATGCTTTCCTGTAACAATAATCATATATATGTTTAGGCAAAAAGAAGGTGTAGATAGGGATAACCGACGTAGTCTCTGAAGCATGAATAAATAGAAGAACGAAGCATGAGCATAGCAAAAGTTTGAGATGCGGTGAAAGTTTGAGTACGAACAGGATCATCATAGGTATGGTCTGTTATATGTGAATAATATGTTTTTATAGCGCAGAGTATGTAAGAAGTAGTTTGTAGTATGAGTTTTAGGTGGGTGGGCTATAAACCTTATTAAGGAAAAGAAGACGTGGGCAGTATGTATCTTCAGATTAATGGTATGCATATGCAGACAAGAACAGCTGGAATCAAGAAAATAAAGTTAGTAGCAAGAGTAGACCTTGTTAGCTGTAGGAAGTTCGTAGACCATAGTAAGAAAGGCAGATCGGGATGATGTGATAGGATGAGTGCTAGGTAATCAATATTCTTTTCAGAGATAGTGCGCCAGGGGTTTCAAATACTCATGCGTGGATATCAGATGGAAGGTGAGGCAATTATTGATGATTCAATATTGATGACGCTAGAGGATGCAATGTGATGCAAAGAAATTTTCCCGACATAAGATAGATAATATAATTCGGAATAAACAAGACAAACGTTCATTGGACAAACAAGAAGTTGGCATAACACAAAGGATAAATAGCGCTACCTTGAACCAGCAGACAGGAAAGGAAGAGTTTGTAGGTCGCAGTCGGCACCAGGTGACACAGCAGCACGGACCTGCATCCAAATGAGAAAAAAGCGTACATAGTGAGGATAAGATTTCAGCACAGACACCCCACTGGAACCAGAATAGGTATTTGGGGAAAGTACATAGTGAGGGCAAAACAGGCAAAAATTGGGATGAAACGAAGAACAAACAACAAATCAAAAGTAACACAAACCAAATCAGATCAGCACAACCGAAATAAAGGAAGGGATCTCCGAGCAGGAATGAAAAATCAGCGCAAAAAGTGGCAGTCAAGGAAGGGTTGTAGCCAGCCGGTGAGGGCTCACAGAACAACCAAGCAAGATCAACATGGTCGAAATAAAAGATGGAATCTCTGAACACGAATGAAAAACCAGCGGAAAAAGCGGCAATCAGGAATGAGCTGTAGCCAGGTCGTAAGGGCTCACGGAACAACGCAACAAGAGGGCGGCTCAAAGAGGGGTTAGGCTCTAGTATGGTGCAAAGAGCGAGCTGGGGCCATTTTCATTCGTGTTCAAAGAGAAGGCCCAGACCAAACAAAAATCAAGAGGAAGCAAATCACGAACAGAAAACCAAAATCGGACTAACACGAAGGGCATATAACAAAGTAAAGTAGAGAGCATGGAAGCAGTTCAAACAAAAAAGTAGCTTTAGCATTAGCATTGGTTTCAAGCCGCATAGATTGATCAGCATGGAACATATAAAAGTTTAAAAGTAAGCTAGAAAATGGTACGCCATATGAGTATAAAACTCTCCTAGGTTAACACAAGAATAACTGCAAATAGTTGCCACCACCAATAAAATACACAGTTGTTAGAAAGAATATCATACCTAAATAGAGTATGGATATCAGCAGCTGTTAGGAATCCCCTTCCATTGAGATGAAGGCATTTAAATAAGTACGCCAAGCCTTCAGGAGTATCGCTGTTTTCCAGAGCCAAAACAAAGTCAAGAAAACTTTCAAAATCGATCTGACGGCTGTTACCTCCTCGAACCTTGCTCCAATGCACATGTTCATCAAATACTGAAAAGTAGAGCAACATTGTTACTCTCTATTTATTATTACAGATTCATGGAAGCCATCCATGATCTGTGTATTAAATACACAAAAACTTTGGAGTAACTTATTGAGATTTTCTGTTTCCTTTTTGCTTAAGGTGGTTTAGAGGAAACAATGATAGAATCATGAGAACAAACAACAAATTCTAACCTCTTTCGATGAAGATCTCTGGCAATGTGTCATTTGTATCTTTATGTAGTGCACGAATATATCTCGCATAAGCATGAGTAAACAATCAAACACAGAGTATATATCGCACTCAAAACAACAAAAGGTAACTTTTGCAAAACACTAAGTCATGGCTACCATACTACCAAAAAAACATTTTTAGCAAAAGGCAAATGAAGACATATTACATATGCATTGAGCCGAGGTCAAGGAAAACCAATTTTCATGCCTCATTAGACGATTACTGCTCTCACTCTCTGAAAATATAGTTGATAAGAATCAATCGAGTACAAAGAGTAGACGCAACAAGATTATATTGTAAAAGTACAAGATGAACAAATATTGTATTAGAAACCATGTAATCCTTGTTTTTACTACTTGATGTGGTTCCATTAGTTCTCAAGACAATTGCTTAGCAATACCTTTTTTATACATGCTTTCCTCAGAAGAACAGTATTACATAAATCAATCCTTTCACATGCATTAGTTTGCACACTAATTCCATCGGCTTTAAAGTTTGGCTTTGTATCTTGTGCCTGTGGATCACAAAAGGAAAAAACTCAGTGCAAATACTATGCGGCAATACATTTGAACAAATGCTAATGGCATGTCGTGCAGTTGTGCCAAATTAGGGATAAGGCCTCTTATATATGCTTCCATTTCCTGTGGACAGAGCTAAGATATGTACGTAAAGCACTTCTAAGGTATGAAGTCTCATTAGCATGTGTTGGGATGTCCTTACATGAGGCTGAAGGAAATCATCAGAATCCTCTTAAGTTCACCCATATCAATTCTTGCTTGAGTAAGAGAAACCTGAACGAAGTAAAAATTAGAAAAATGTTGTGTGAACATATTGTATATTCATATATGTAAGTACAAACAGTAGTATGCATGATATGGCTTTAAGATATAGCCATACAGCTTATTTCAACCAAATTGGCTGCTGGACAGGAGTCTCAAATATGACTTATTTGTTTATAAAGCTTATATCAAAGCAAGGCAAATACTAATACCACATGTGCCCTTCCACAAATATATTGATTATTCCAATGTTTCAGCTTGATTCCTTAAGTAAACACAAAGGCATCTCTGAACATGGAAAAAGAAGGAAACAATAACTGAGATTTGAATTCACTGGGCATGTGGTCCTGGTGGTGCAGACTGCACGACGATCGAACCAAACAAATTTTGTTACCTTCCCAATACTGTCAGGGACCATGCATTCTACGGCTTCAACAGCTATTGGCAAAAATTCAAGAAATATGATGGTTCTTGCTAGTTCAGTGCAGCTGCAATTGTCACCGACCTAGATCCAAGCATGTTTATTATCTGAACTCTGAATAATTATGAGGAGCATCATTTCTTGCAGTTCACTAACAAGATCAAAGATGCAGACCATGCACACATGCACATGTAAAAACACAAAATGGAAAGCTCAGACCAACCCATCACACACAGACACATTTCAGTGAAAAGAAAGAAAGAAATCCTTCATTCATATAGAAAGAAATCCTTCATACACAATAAAAGTCAATTCTAATATTCTGTAGCTCTTTCATTTTCTACTTGTTAGGTCGCAGGAGAGTTTTAGGATTCTAATAATAAGTATGTATCTCATTTGCACATTTAAAAATTGAATCATTCATGATTTCTAATGGTTTTAAACATAAAACATATAATAATATACTTGTTAAATGCAGTTCATACCTCCAATCCTGGAAGAACTCATATAATATTTTTAAGGGAACCATGAAGCCCTACTTTTCCTTTAAATGATACCATTTCTTTCAGATGCAAGCATAAGTAAAAAATTCTAATGGCATGTGCAGAGCTCTTATCTTTGGAATCAGTATGCATCCTAACTCCTCGGAGAAATTAAGCATTGCATCAAATAATAAATTACTTATGTTATCTAAGAACATGGTCACTGTTATTCTTATATCAACCAGTTGATGGCATCTTGCAGGCCATAATTCATGTCAGTTTGAGCTGGCACCCTGAATCCCTCATATGCCGATGGGAAAGCATGAAAAGAACAAAACTAACTTGTTAAGAATCCCAAGAACTGCATTATATTATGTGAGATGAGATGCAGCCACGTTGAGGAACATGTCTGAGAAGTAGTCAAAGAACCGGATTTTTGGATGTTCCTAGATCTAAAGAACTGACGAAATTTTTTTCTTAGATTTGATTCTGGACGAACTGACTGGGTATGTGGTTGATCATTTATATCGTTAGACGGAGTCTTAGATTGAACACAGGGAACGTTGAGGAAGATTAGCTCTGTGTTAGTTTTAGATCGCACAAAGTGAGTTGGGATCCTATAATAGTCGCCACGCTTGCTTAGCTAACATCGCTATGCTAAAAATTGTGAAGATCCCCAAACCCCAAACCTCTTGTCCTCTTTGCCCTTAATAAGATCCCCAACCTAACAACTATATCTCTTTTTTTTTGGCTCAAGATCTAGCTCGAGCATGGCTTTGTAGGGGAGAATGCCTTTTCCTGGCTCAAGATAGCTAGCTTGCTTCTAACCTAAAATATCATGCAAGGAAAGTAAAAAAAAGGCTAGAATTTCCATCTTTAGGTGTTCATAATTTTTGTTAATTTAGACCAATCTGCTTATTAAGAGTCGCTGGTCTATAACATAGATGAGAAAACTCATCCAGTAAGAATCTTTTGCGCAGAAGCATAAATAATAAGCGATGCAAAGGAAACTAAGAAACAAACAATATATAACTACCTTTCCAAGAGGACTATCAGGATGAGGAGAATCATCTAGAAACCTAGACGGTTGCTCTAATAGAATTCCATCAATTTCGTGGAGGATTGTATACATTATCGACCTCATTAGTACTAAGTTGTTCACGTAAGCCACTCCATCTCTAAAAGAGGTAAGAGATTGCCGAGGAGGCGCTCATGGAGAGCACAACCAAAGAAGAATAGCCTAAAACAAATATATCTCATATAAAGAAAAGATAAGCATAGATAAGAATGGAACTAACTCTAAATGGTGCATATGCATCTCTCAAAATTACATGGGTAAAACAGACATGTTCATTTAAAAAGACAAATTGTAGTTCTCAAGAGGAATATATAATCAAACAGCTTAACAAAAGCAGTAAAACTAAAAAGCATAATCTAGAAGCATATTTAGATATGGGAATGTTTATACCATCGCAATTCAATAGACAAAATAGAATATTGCAAAGGATCGCAATTGAATGTTCTCAGATAATGTGACCCAACTTGTTCACGCTACATGTGTGTTAAGCCAGGAAATAGCATGTACCTTAGTATCTAAAAGGTTTTCCATTTCGAGAGTCGATGTTCACAATCCATATAAGAAGAGCCACTTGCATAGATGATTAAGAAAATTTCAAATCATTAGAGAGTGTCATAAATCTCCAAATACAAAGTGAAGACAATAACACGAATCCTCGAAGTTAAAGAAAGGTCCAGTTATTAAGAGAGTGTTCATGCCTTTGCACCGCCCTCAATTGATCTCAAAAACGAGAGCCCGGTAAATACAAATGACATCTCAATCTTTGGATATCAATTGGAAGACCATTGTTAGAAAGCGAATCGACACTGGGACGCGAACCAATTGTAAAAAAAATGAGGTGAGTTCAAATAAATGAGTTTCATACTTCTTATCCACAAAAGTAAAACTTTTAAATAACTCAGATAATTTTTTTCAAGAAATCAATTTTTCAACATAAAAGGGCAAATACCGTCAAACAATTTGTATCAAGTTGAGAATCTCTAGCGCATGCTCCATATCATGAAGATGCTTTCATATAGAATAATGTAAATGATCGCAAATAGAATTAATGCCGCAACACCGTGAACTCTCTTTGCAAGAACTAAACACAAACTACCAGATCACATCAATTCAATATCTTGAAGGAGAAAAGGCATAAATAAAGAGCAAAAAGATAAAGCATGAGACAGAACATCTCGCAACTATTCTTTGTTTGTCCCGCAGAAACAAAACGTAAATAAAACATAAAGCTACAATGTTATATTGTTGTTGCAAAATAATGGGAGTCAGTAAATCTAAATAGCTAGTTATCTCATGGATATAGTAGAACAGAACATAGAACATAGTAGAAGCGGCATCAATTATTGTTTCAGAATCCAACGATGAGACAGAACCTAAAACTTTGCATAGTTCCAAAGATAGTATTTGTTGATGCAAGAGACCGAGCAAGAAGTACAAATGAAGTAGCGCTAAATATCGCTTTTAGAACTAATTGACTGTAAGAGATCAAAAGATTTTTGTAAGTGTTAGTATAAGGTACGGAAACCCAATAAAAGTAGAATGTGAAAGGTACAGTCAATAAAAGATTTTTATGAGGAATGAAGTAAGAACATACCTTGTGAGTTGTAGGAAGCTCTTGGACCACATTAACAAAGACAGAGGAAGAAGATGTGGCAGGTTGAGGGCTAGCAAGTTGCATATCTTTTCATAGGCATTAAAAGCTTGCAGAAACAACATTCATATTGACAATAAAAAATCACGTTTATCTAAAAGAAGAGGCAAAGAAATTCGAAAAGGGCAGTGAACTGGATTTTGAATTTGACAACTGAAGGTCGTCATGGATCAACAGTAAAGAATTACATTTTGTCGGGTTGATTGACTCCGCTAAATAACTGTGAATGTTGTTGTTCCAATATAAACCTATGTAAATCCAACTTCAACAAAATAGCAAATTCCTAAAGATTACATTTAAAAAGTGCACATAGCAATGACATCACTACATGAAGAGATTGTAGCCTACCCTTTTTGGTTGGCACATTTCCTTTCATCGTATGGGCTTGCTTCATTGCCTCACAAGGTACCATTCATTCACCGACCTAAAACATATTAGCGTACCATTCATGCTATAGCGGCACGTAAGGAAAAAATCGTCAGAGCCATACAACTACCAATCAAGGGCCCGATATAGTAGTATCTACAAATAGTAAATGGCGAGCACAATAAGAATGCCATGAAAACAACAAAGGTAGAGTAAAGCAAGGAAGCTTGCTCGCTTGTGTCGGTGTGAAGGCTCTTAATTTGGAGGAGGCGGTGGCGCTTGAATCAACTGACGGAACCCTACCGCTCAGAAGGTAGGGAAAAAGGCTTAACAAACAAGGAATTAACAAAGGACAAAGTGGATTCAGGAGGCAAAAAAATGGGAAGGACTCGCAACCAAGAGGGATACCAAGGCGGGCGACATGAAATGGGGCGGAACGCAGCGGAGTGACGATCAACCGGACGAGCAAAGTAGAGCAAGAGCGGATTGGGCACCGCGGATTGTTGAGCAGATCCGAATGAAGAAGGGAAAAAGGGAGAAGAAAGCAAAGGCACGGGGCAATACCAGGGTGTGGCAGAGCGAGCAGATGCGATGACTGGCCATGGGCGTGGCGCGAGAGAAAAACGAACACCATCGGATGCGAGCAAGGCTCATGGCGGCGGAGGCGCTAGCTAACCGGGGTTTGTGGCTTCATGCGGTGGCTCGAACTGGTCTCCGGCCGGCAAGGACAACGAGCTCCTTGTCGGCAAGGCCAGAGAGGTCCCCGGAGAGACATCTTCGTGGGGCGCAACGCAGGAGCCGGAAGGGGGAGCACCGGCGGAGAGGGCCAGGCGGCTGAAGGGAGAAGCGGCGGAGGGCGCAAAAGGGAAGACATCGAGGCGCGACGGGATAAGCGTCGGAGGATGCGAGAGGGAAGGCGAACGGGGGAGCACCGGCGGAGCGCACGAGACGATGGCGAAGAAGGCCTGGGCGAGGGCGAGAGGCGAGAGCGCGGCGTGGCGATCACTGCGAGAAAATGAAAAGAGGGAGGCGTGGAAGAGCACGCGCTAGGGTTTTGGTGAGGGAGCCGGAGGACCAGATCCGTCATGGGATCCTATCGATCCGCTGACGATGCAAGATCTCGGCGATGTAAGACCTCGAGCGCAGGATCCCGACGGACGGCCGCAAAAATTTCGGATGACGGGTTTCTACCGGTCGCACACCTAAATCTCCCGGCTTTAATAGAGTAGTTATATATATCTGATGAATAGTAGGTTCTTTGATGAATAGCATATAATACCTTATTTGATCTGTCTCCTACCAATTTTGTATAGAAACAGGTGAAGATATCGATCCCTTGATTGTCTAGGTGGTTTGATGTTGTTGTTTACCTCATAACCTATATGGATGAGAATGCGTTGAAAATGATGGGACTTCCCAAAACCAGAAATTAACTCAAATAGCATCCATTTTGTCACTATAACACAAAACAATTGGAGTAAATACAAGAACAAATTCTTTATGCTCGAGTAAATACTAGCGTGAACCGTGCTATCTACGCAACAAATTTTATTCTTATTATCTAGAATTGCCACTTGAACAGGACAAACTCACATTTCTCAGAAGCACAAGATAATATATGCTCATAAATGGTTATTAATTTAACTCAATATGCTATTCCAATTTTGGGGTGTATTCCCATGACATATTATGTTCAGAAAAATTACCGTATTCCTTTACTTAGTACTAGTTGTTTGAGTGTCTTTGCTGTACTGTACTCATCAACTGCGGTTGAAATTACCATATTTTTTTGGAGATGTGTATGCGTATCAATTGTGTATTATCTGATTAGTCTGATATAAGATGCCTTTTCTGCCCCTTGTTAGTAGGTGTCAGTTTGAAACGGTTATCTCGAGACTTATGAAGCAGTGGATATTGAAGGATCCTCAATGGATTTGAATGCACCACCATTGCTTGATGGAGATGACTGTTGTGTTGTGAGATAAGGAAACCTAAACCAAATATGGTTGGGACTCTATCTCTTTTTAATTTGATCGAATCCGAACTCTCTCTCACACCGCTATATATATCGGGTGCCCCCTCATTGTAAACGATTAAATCAATAAAACGAGAGAGAATTTCACCCCTATATTGTGTGTCTATTGTTCTTACTCTCGTGATTGCATCTACTATTGGTGATTGTTCGTTGGCGTTCTTCAACGTTTTACAACACGTTATCAGCACGAGTCTCTATCACAAGGAGGAGGATCGTCGACGACGAACGAACGACTACTACCGGTGTTTGATCGCCCGATCCGATCTGTAATCAACTCGTCGTCACGCCAGCATCCACTCGGATTGCCGAAAAAGTCCTACGCGACTCTATCCTACACGATAGTCTACAGAATTTTTTCTACGTAAGCATCTATATACATGATCCTAGAGATCGTCTTTGCAGATTAATTGCATAAGAAATCACTAGATGTATATGCGTAATGCTAGTATTCATCATGATTAATGTCCATAATCAAACATGGAAAAATCATTGCCATCTTTGTTTGCCCCGGACGTATCGCCGGTGCGTCTCGGCTGCCATGCCCCTTGCCTGGTGGCACGCCCGAAGCCGCGCCGCCGCCGAGCTCGCGATGCGCCGTCAAATTTCGCCGCGCCTGAAGCCGCGCTGCCACCGTGTCTCCCCGGCCCCTCGCCCGAAGCTCGCGCCGCTTCCGGAGCTCCCGCCGCGCCGCCCGTTTGGCCGTCCCTCATGCCGAATCGCCTCGGCCCCGCAGCGCCGCTGCCTCTGTCTCGGCCGAACCCGCTGCGCCATCAGCCTCGTCATGTGGCCCGCAGCCGCCGACCGCATTGGACAAGGCCGTGCCGCCTTGAGTCCCGCCGCTTCGCTTCGGATTCAGCAACGCCGCCTCGATCTCGGCAGCATCGCCCACCGCAGATCCAGTCGCTCTGCTTCGGGTTCCGTCTCGTCGACGGAGCACGGATTCCGCACACACGGACATCTGACTGCAGCGCCACCCTTGGCAGCGTCGCCCGTCGCGATGTCCTCGACTGCGCTGACAGTGGCCGTGCTGCCCTCCGCACCGCCCGTCGCGCTGCGCCGCCAGACGTGCCCGTGCCCATAGACGCACTTGCCGCGCGCCGTCACTCGCAGTGCCGCGCACGCACGAAGGAACCCTAGTGGCCGAGCGGACGGATGGACCTTTTGGCTGAGTTAGTTCATGGACCGATTGGATGTGCGGTGGGTTGGGCCGAGCGGTCAGTAGGCCGATTTCGGTCCGGAAAAAAAATGCCAAATGGGCCGTGTGGACTGATCAAACCTGGTTGAAAAGAAAAATCTCCGAAGATAAACACTAAAATCTGAAAATTGACAACAAATTCTAGAAATCAGTTTTCTAGGTTATGGACTTCCATAAATCTTGATAAATGAGCATTTAACATATTTTGGAAGTTTCAAACTCTGAGTTTTATTTTCTAGCTTTATGCCATGTTTTATATGTGCTGAAAGCTATTTCGTGTTATCTAAGTAATTTCGAAAATTGCTTAGCATTTCATAGAAATGATAGAAAATTCTGGAAATAATCGATCTATCAAAGCAGTTTTGGGCTTGAGGGCATAAATGGTTGGGTTTTTTATTTCTGTTTTGAAGGAACAAATACATGACAATTGGTGTCTAAGGAAAACACACATGAAGCTAGGTTTCTTAATTGGCGCCCGAAATCAGGAAGTGCTCCCTCCCTCATGTGAGCCCTCTGGGCGGGTTAACCTGACCAAGAGTTATGTTGACGGAGGCATTCATTACATGATTTCATACCCAACCAATAAGAGCCACAAAAGATGTAATTAGCATCATGCAAGGATTATTTCACGTTGAAATTTATCCCTCTGTTAATTAGTAATTCTGGAAATTGCTTAATAATTAGCAGAAAATTATGAGAAATGCTAGGAAGATCATGGATAATCCGTGATAATTATCTACTGAATAGATATAGACCATACTTTACTGATTTAATATTAATCATGCAAAACAATATTTTACCTAAAGTAAAATCCCTGTTTGTTTGCATATATGATATGTCTGACATCGCAAAGAAAGAATTTGCTGAGCTTGCCCTGAATGGCAACAATTATCTTACTTGGGCAATAGATGCCAAGATCAACTTGACAGCCCGATCTCTTGGAGCCACAATTTCACAAACAAGCCGGTGCTCCGCCTCCTCGAAATCGCTAAGTCGCGGCTTTGCACTTCCTGAGGCACCATCTCCATGCGGACCTGAAGGTCGAATATATGATGGAGGAGGACCCGCTGGCTCTATGGAATTTCCTGAAGGAACGATATAACCAAGAAAGATCCGCTTCACGCTGTAGCACAACGTGAATGGACACTCCTACACTTCCAAGATTTTAAGTCATGGGCCAGATAACTCGCCATGCACAAGATTGTTGCAAAACTAGCATTTTGTGACCGTAAGATCACGTGGTTGAAAAAATTGACAAGACTTTGTGCACATTCCACCCCAACATGAGGATACTGCAAAGAACAAGATCGCCATGCAAAGTACCGTATACTCTAAGTCGATATGCATTCTCGCTAGAAGGTAAAAGCACGATGAACTTCTAATGAAGAATCATCAAGTCCTACCTAGTGGGAGTCATGCATTGCTCAAGCATATGCAAATGATCAAGAAAAGCAATAGCCGAGGCCGCAGAAATGGTCAAAGACAGAAAGGGGATAAATGGAAGAATGACAAAAATCATAAAGGAAGAGGTAAATCTCAGTGGAAAACAAAAGAAAATGGATCAGGTCGCTTCCAGAAGAAAAGACCAACAAATAATGCTACTGATCCTAAACAACCATGCTATAGGTGTGGATGTACTGGTCATTGGTCACGTACATGTCGCACCCCAAAGCATTTGGTAGAATTGTACATGAAATCCACTGGGAGATTCCAGAAGAATCAAGGGAATAAGGCGGAGGTGCACTTCACTTTTCAACCTGTTGTTGAAAATAAAATGAAGTTGGATGATGATCAAGCCTCCGATCCCACTGAAGAATTTAAGAAGGGCCTCCTTGGTTATGGTGATACTCCCATGGAAGAGGATGATCTCATTGGGGATGAGTTGAAAGAATTCCAGAAGAATAAAGGAAAGTCCCAGGAGGACGATATAAACGATTTATATGGAGACATGGAGTAGTCTCCCAGTTTTCTTTTAGAGTCGATGTCGTGTTATCCTTTTAGAGACTCCTTAAGAGCCTCATTTATCAGCTTAGTCTTTGTGTTCCTGGATGAACAATGGTCTACGCTCCTGTTGAGCGATTATCAGTCAAATTTAATAAAGTGTGATTTTCCCAGGAAATTTATTTAATCATGCTATGATATTTATGTTGCAATGAAAACCAGAAGTTTATGTTGCAATGAAAACCAGAAGTTAAGTTTATGTTGCGATGAAAACCATAGTTAAAACCCCAGAAATATTTAAGATTTGGCATGACCGTCTGAGTCATCCTGGGTTGAATATGATGAGAAGAATAATAAATGAATCTGCTGGCCATAATATAAAAAAATGGCCTTGCAGAGTCATTAATTAAGAGAATAAAAACTTATTGCTTGGCCGCTATTGCAGAATAATTGGCTTCCCACCGCTTGTTGGGGCCACGCAGATCTCGCATCTCGCGGTAATAATTCAACTCGCATCAACGTGATATTACTTAATTTTCCCTGCTGAGATAGTGCGTGGAAAAGAATTAAGTATTTCCCATCTCGAAAATCTGGTCAGGTTGTATACATGCCAATCTCTCCACCACAACAGACAACCATAGGACCTCATCGCCAGCTTGAGGATCCATGTAGGTTATGAATCTCCGTCATATATTAAAATACCTAGAGCCTATGACAGAGGATCTGTACATGGCTCGGTACGTTGATTATACTAAGGACACTTTTCGGCATTAGGGGGAGATAAGTACCACATTTCAGAATGCCTAGTCCTTAGACCCACGCACTAAAAAGACCGAACTTGAAGTTCAAGGATCATAAATCTGAAATAAATAAGCTAATAATCTGCCAAATACATTCACTGGTCATAAGGGAGTGAAAGATCTCATATACCTGAAGTATATGCACCTGAAAGAGTGGAGATACCCTAGAAGGATATTGAACCTACTCTTGACCCTCATGATAAGAAGAGGGGGAGGCCTCCAGGTGTACGGGACTCAATTCCGCGGAGACGTCCGCAGAAGTAGAGAACCGAACAAATGAGAACACTACCTATAACAGTGGAAGAAGCTCAACCTGATGTTGAGAAAATCCCTGAAGTGAGCCATCCTGGAGATGGTAACATCACTGAAGTGATCCATCCTGAAGATGATAACCCAACGTATATTTGCGCGCACAATTCCACGTTGGGAAGTCGGAACACCCAGACTCCATCGTTGTGGGAAATCATGAGCTGGAAGAAATTTATATAGATATATCCCCGAAGTGATGCAGGAGAAATAAATAAAAGAAAAGACTACAATTGTCGACATATATTTGTCCATGGCAGAGTGCCAGAAGCGCTCAGATAGGGTCAAACAAAAGAAGCAATTGAGGCAACGCTCGCTTAATAAGAGGAAAATTTCTGGTCCTGTTGACTGAATATTTCCTAAAGTGATTCCCTGCAGGATCAAATGGGTTTTTCATCCAGAAGAGAAATGAAAATACCTAGGTGGTGAGATATAAAAAAGCGAGGCTTGTAGCATAAGGGTTCACGTAGAGACCCGGCATTGATTACGATGAAACCTATTCTCCTGTGTTGAGTGGAATAATGTTCCGATATCTAATATCAATGGCAGCTGGCTTAAATTTAGAAATGCAGTTGATTGATGTGGTGACCGCATATTTATATGGGTCACTGGATTCAGACATTTATATGATAGTCCCTGAAGGAGTAAAAGTCCCGAATCCTAATAATCGCAACATGTATAGCGTCAAACTGCAGAGATCGCTATATGGATTAAAATAGTCGGGAAGAATGTGGTATAACCGGCTTAGTGAGTTCCTCCTGAAGAAGAGATACTCTAATAATGATGATTGTCCTTGTGTGTTCATAAAGAAATCCCAGAATAGATTCAGTATCATCTCAGTGGATGTCGATGATCTGAACATCATTGGAACCACAGACGAGATAAAGAAAGCAAGTGCTTACCTCACGACGGAGTTTGAGATGAAAGATTTGGGTAAAACCAAATTTTGCTCAGGCCTGCAGCTAGAGCATCTTCCAGAAGGAATTCTTGTTCACCAGTCATCCTATACCCGGAAGGTATTGGAAATGTTTAATATAGATAAATCACATCCCTTGAAAACCCCATGGTCGTAAGATCCCTTGAAGTGGATAAAGACCCTTTTCAGACCGAGGATGGAAGATGAGGAAGTCTTAGGACCTGAAGTCCCATATTTAAGTGCTATTGGAGCACTCATGTACCTTGCGAACTGCACTAGGCCTAATATTGCATTCGCAGTGAATTTGCTAGCAAGAAATAGTTCAGCTCCAACTAGAAGACATTGAGCTGGTGTAAAGACTGTACTCAGATATCTCCAAGGTACTCAAGATCTTGGATTGTTTTTCCAGAAGAACCAAGACTTGACCATGGTGGGATATACGGATGCTGGCTACCTGTCTGATCCCCACAGTGCCAAATCTCAGACTGGTTTTTGTGTTTCTCTGCGGTGGTACAAGCTGTTTCGGGCGGTCTTGTAAATGCACCGTAGCAACTTCTACCAACCACTCGAGATTATAGCCCCGTATGAAGCCTCACGTGAATGTGTTTGGTCGCGACGCAGATTAGTCATATCCGAAGTCATGTGGCCTTAACACTGCCGATACCCCCACAATTATCTATGAAGATAATTCTGCTTGTTTTGCACAAATGCAATTGGGTTATGTAAAAAGCAATATCATGAAGCATATTGCTCCTAAGTTATTCTATCCTCACAAACACCAGAAGAGTGGTGAGATAAGGATCCTGCACACTAAGTCATGTGAAAATCTTGCAGATTTATTCACCAAGTCCTTCCTTAAATCTATATTTCAAAGATATGTTAAAGGCATTGGAATGAAAAGACTTAGAGAGATGCAAAGCTCAGGGGGAGGAAACCCTTAAACCATAACCCTTATTGCGTTCCTGAAGATCGTAATAAAACCCTGAAGGTTATAAGTTGTACTCTTTTTCCCTTTGTGAGTTTTCCTGAAGTTTTCTCACATAAAGGTTTTTAATGAGGCAACTAGTGCAACATAACATGCGAGTGCGATATGCTCTTTTCTCTATCTCCTTTTTCCCACTGGGTTTTTGAGTGGAGTTTTTAACGAGACATATGCATTACGCGGTATTCGACCAAGGGAGAGTGTTGTGAGATAAGGAAACTTAAACCAAATATGGTTAGGACTCTATATCTTCCTAATGTGGTCGAATCTGAACTCTCTCTCACACCGCTATATATATCGGGTGCCCCCTCATTGTAAACGATTGAATCAATAAAGCGAGAGAGAATTCCACTCTTATATTGTGTGTCTATTGTTCTTGCTCTCGTGATTGCATCTACTATTGGTGATTTTTCGTTGGCGTTCTTCGACGTTTTACAACAATGACAAGACTTATGAAGAGCCGATTGATGTTGATTTTGCACAGAACGAACCTGTTGAGTCTGCTGTTGAGATAATGCGAAGGGTACGTAAAATCCCTTCTGGGAATTAACTGTGTGTCATGTACATGCATCTCTATTAAACCCCGTGCTTGTTGCGATAAGTCCTAAATGAGTCTAATATTTGATAGGCTACACATAAAAAAATATTTGACAACACCCAGGTCTGCATGTCAGTTTGGCTTAATAGAAATTTACACTACTACAGCGAGGCTTATATCAGACGCACGATCGCAGACGGTTTTGAAAAACCGTCTGTGATATGGAACATCACAGACGGTTATGTACTCAAACCGTTAGTGTAGTTATCACAGACGGTTTTATATTACAGCCGTATGTGATGTAAGAAATATCACAGACGGTTTCTAAATATAACCGCTCGTGATGGCTACAAGATTATTATAGACGGTTTCTAAGTAAAACTGTTCAGGAAATCACTGCATTTATTATATAACACAACCGCTCTGTAATATCTACAAGAGTCATTACTGCATCGTTATATTTAGAAACCGTCTGTGATATTTCTTACATCACGCATACCGTAATATAAAACCGTCGTGATATCTCACGATAAACAGAGCCTCCACCACTTCGCTTATAGGGTTTGGTTTCTATCCCGAGACTGGCTACTGTGTGGAAGTGAGGCGATTTTGTGAAAGAAGGCCATTGATTTTGAAGGGTGATATTAGATTCATTTGATTTTGGTGATCTAAGGTTAGTAATGAGTTCTAATTGCATGCATCCAATTCAATATCTAGGTTGGTTAGGAGAGAATTAATTTAAAGATTGTTTGATTAGATCTAGCTTGTAGCTGGATCCATATGTTGTTTGTGATATTTGGTTAGTAATGTGTTTTAATTGCATTATATTCAACATCTAGCTTGATAAGGAAGGAATTTGATGATTTTTTTAGATCTAGCTTGTAGAACCATGTGTTGGTTGTTTGATCTAAGGTTAGCTAGTAATGGTTCTATTTGCATAATATTATATTCGATCATGATGTAGCTAGCTAGCTTGGTAAGATATAGATCAATTCAAGTCTTTTGGTGATCTAAGGTTAGTAATGGGTTCTAATTTCATTATTATATTGAAGATTTATTTGAATTGTGTTAATTATTTCTTTGTGATGTAATTAAGGTATGTAATTGCAAAATTAGTTTAAGAATGTGTGCATACGCACTACACCTGGTGCACTTAATATTTAACACTAAGTGTTACATGTGTAGCGTAGATGGATCGAAGCTAGATGTACGTTGAGAACCGTACGAGTGTTGGATACCTTAATGGCGTCTCCACTTTTAAAAGAGCTGTAGAAGAGGATATGTTTAATAAGGGGGTGCAATTCATGTCATGTCCGTGCATTGATTGCGAAAATCAAGATGTTTCAAACTCAAATGCAGATCGGCACACTTGATTCGAGGGGTTTCAAAATGGGCTATACATGTTGGACCACCATGGCTAAGAGCTTAATATACGTGAAGCGCAAGTAGTGTTAATATTGTCGACGAAGTCAATGATATGTCGGATGATCATATCGATTGTGCTTCCGATGAGGACAAAGTTGCGGATGATAATTTGATCAGATGTCTTTGCGCGATGCGTATGAAACCTTGATGACAGGGAATATGGAAAGTTCCGTGGCTTGATGGAGGACTCGGAGAAACCTTTGTTTGCGGTGGTGCAAGTTGAAATACACAAGGTTATCATCTCGTGCTTGAACTACTCAAATTGAAGGCAAGCAACGGTTGGTCCGACAAGAGTTTCACAAATTTATTACGCCTATTGGCGGACATGCTTCCAGAGGGAAACGAGTTACCGACAACCACCTACAAAGCCAAGAAGGTTCTTTGTCCCTTGGGAATGGAAGTAGAAAGAATACATGCATGTCCAAACGATCAGATCCTCAGATCGCAAAGAGTACACAAACTTGCATATATGTCCGTGTGCAACGATCCCGTACAAGCGTAAGAGTCATTCAGATGATGATGGCGAGAGCATTGAGGTGAAAAAGGACCTCTCGCTAAGGTGGCATGGTATCTGCATCTGTAATTCCCGCTTGAAGCGTTTGTTTGCAAACCCAAAGGAGGCAAAACTGCTATGCTGGCACTTTGAGGAGCGAAGAATGATGGAATGCTAAGGCACCTCGCCGATTCCATCCAAAGGAGAAACATCGATAGGAGCTTTCAAGAATTGGTGCGGATCCGAGAAATATAAGGTTTGGATTGAGTACAGATGGAATGAATCCTTTCGGTAACATGAGCAAATGCATAGCACTTGGCCCGTTAATTTCAGATTCACAACCTTCCTCCTTGGTTGTGTATGAAGCGGAAGTACATTTTGTTGTCTGAGGCTTATCCATGGACTGAAACAACGTGGGAACGATATTGATGTGTACCTAGCTCCATTGGTGGAAGATCTAAAACACTATGGGTTACCGAGGTACACCGTATGGGATGCGTACAAACGAGAACTTTACTTTGCACTCGCTTGTTGTTCTTGCACCATAAATGATTACCCTACCCTTGCTAACTCGCTGTGCCGTAGTACAAAGGAACCAAAGCCTGCACTCACTGCTTAGATTATACCGAGAGTGTATGGCTAAATTACTCCCGCAAAACCATGTACATGCGTCACCGTAGGTTCCTTCGGAGGAATCACCCATATCGCAAGATGAAACAACTTTTCGACGGAAGGAACGAAAATGGTTCAGCTCTAAGGCGTTTGAGCGGGAGAGATGTTCATGACATTGTTAAGGATTTGGATGTTGTGTATGGAAAGGGACGTAAATCAACTACCCGTGAAAAGAGCATGTGGAAGAAGAGATCAATATTCTGGGACATACCTTACTGGGAGCACCTAGAAGTTCGCCACTGCATCGATGTCATGCATGTAGAGAAGAATGTCTGTGACAGCGTGATTGGTCTCTTACTCAACATTAAGGGTAAAACAAAGGATGGTATCAACGCACGGCTTGACTTGGTCGATATGGACATAAGACCTGAGTTAGCACCGAAAGAGACTGATAAAGGCCGTACGTACTTGGAACCTGCTTGTTATACTCTGTCAAAGGCCGAAAGAACTGAACTGTGCCAGTGCTTGCATGGTGTGAAAGTTCTATCCGGTTACTCCTCCAACATGAAGAGACTTGTTTCGTTGGAAGATTTGAAATTAACCGACATGAAGTCTCATGATTGTCATGTGTTGATGACACAGATGCTCCCTGTCGCAATTAGAAGTATTTTGTCGGTCAAGGTCCGAGAGACAATCACTAGGCTGTGTTATTTCTTTAACACAATCGCTCAGAAGGTCATCGATCCCAAAAGACTAGATGCTCTGCAAGCTGAGGTGGTGATGACTCTATGTAATCTTGAGATGTATTTCCCTCTATCATTTTTCGATATCATAGTCCATCTCATTGTTCACCTTGTGACAGAGATAAAGATATGCGGGCCAGTGTTCCTACGTAGCATGTACCCGTTCGAGAGGTATATGGGAATTCTCAAGTCTTACGTACGGAATCGATCTCGTCCGGAGGGTAGCATTGTCGAAGGTTATGAAACGAAGAGGCCGCCGAGTTCAAGGCCGATTACATGGCCTGTGTCGAACCGATAGGTGTGCCTCGATCTCGCCATGAGGGGAGGCTCCAGGCATCGGACCATCGGAAGGAAAGCAATCACGCTCGATTCGGTTATGATGCTCGAGCCCATTTCACGGTTTTGCAACACATGGTCAGTAGTGTCCGCCTATATCGCCGAAAGCACAAGCAATGGCTAAGGCAAGAGAATCCAAAGACGGCAGAGTCTTGGATCACGAGACAACATAACCTTCGGGCCAACAAATGGTTGAAGGAGCGATCTATCATGGGAGCTCGCCGATGACACGCCGACATGGTTGGCAAAAGGACTAACTTTTACGCTTGTCACATGGAAAGGATATGACTTAAATGGGTACACATTTTACACGAGAGATCGTGATATGAAGAGCGAAACTGTAACAGCGGTGTCCGTGATAGATGCATTCAATAATACCACTGGTTGACGAGGAGCTCCTACTATGGGTTCATAGAGGAGATATAGGAGCTCGACTCACGACTTTTCAAGATTCCCTATTTCGGTGCCGTTAGGTCCACCTCCAAGACGTGAAGGTTGACAAGAATGGCATCACTCATGTGGACCTCGAACGTGTCGGATACCAAGATGAACCATTCAGATTCGCTAACCAAGTTGTTCAAGTCTTCTATGTAACCAATTCGGCCCAACAAGAAGCGCCACGTAGTTCTTCAGGAAAAAGGAGAATTATCGGAGTTGAGAATGTAGTAGATGAGGAAGAGTACAATCAATTTGATGAGTTGCCACCTATCGGAAATGACATCCTGGTCCCAGAAGAACAACATGAGGAAGCAAGCTACACACGGGTCGATTATCATGAAGGGCTAATTTTCATACAAAAGAATAAGCATGTGGAGTAGTTATGAGAAGGGTGCATTGTCATCATGTTTACTAATTTTCATGTGTAATAATATTACATTAATGCTATTGTAAGGATGATACGACCCATCATGCTTTGTACATATGATTGTGATGATCTTTGTAAGTAGCTTGTAAAGCATCTGAATTATGTATATAGGATTGTGATGATCTTTGTAAGTAGCTTGTGAAGCATCTGAATTCTATCAGTGAAAAGTGAAAAGTAGCTAGAGTAATCTATGAAGTACATCTACAATTTTTTTCAAAGTACCATGTTCTCCCACCGTGGCATGACGGTGACGCTGCGTAAGAGCATGTCGTCCGGGTACTCTGCACCGTGGCACGACGGTGACGCTGCGCAAGGCCACTTCGAATGGCATGAAACAAATCACACACTCCAATTGTATCAGTTCGATCAAGGCATCGAGGTTGCCGCCACCTCCTCGTCATGTTTGCGTATGGTCTTAGTTGATTTATTAGTCGAGTTCCATCAACATTATCATAAGAAGGGAGAAAAAGCGCTACAAATATTTATATTTTAAGTCTATCCCGATCGTATAAACTGTTGCCTCAATGCATATAGGAAGTGTAGATATTCAATTACAACATCTATAATCGGTTGTGCCTTATAAATATTGTTGTAGAAATATTGATGAAAATTTCAACAACACCATAAATAATGGAGGTTCTCTTTGGGGGTGTGGGAAAAAAGGTCATCACAGAGCGGTTCTTATTTGAAACCGCTCGTGATAAGTTCAGATTACGACGGTTATGATTTGAAACCATCCGTGATATTTAATTATCACAGATGGTTTAAAATGAGAACCGCCTATGATAATTAAATATCACAGACAATTTATTAATAGAACTGTCTGTGATATATATTTTCTCAAACGGGTGGAAAACCGTCTCTGATGATCTCCTTCATCACAGACTTATTGTTACTGACGGTTCACAAAACCATCTCTGATGACGTTTATGAACCGTCTGTGATGATGATTCCTGTAGTAGTGTTATAAGCCCCATGCTGCTCTTTCGTCGTGTATTAATAATTACTAGTTCAATGCCCGTGTGTTGCTACGAAAAATAAAATTGGTAACGAAATATAAATACATTTCGAAATTCAACGGTAGCGTCACAAGATAAGCAAGCTTCCAACAATATCAGTTAGAACAGATAGCATTCAACCATACAAATAATCCACACTTCTGCCAAATATACAAAAGCATTCCACTACAGGGAACAAAACAAGTGATATCGTACTCAGTATGCATTGAATATGCAATAGCAGTGGAGACAAGGAAAACTTGCGTTTGACTTAATGTTACGCTCCACTAATATGTGCCCCAAAAAACAAACTTGAAAATAGTAAGGTAAAGAAAAAAAACTTCCAGTTAAGTCTAGCATACAAAGGAGGTGAAATCTATTAACGAGGCAATGACCAAAAGAGACCGTAAAAGGAAAAATATTATGAACATCAAATAGTTGTCTTTAGCACTCAGACTCCTCCCCCGCACATCCTTCGCAAAGAATCAAGAAGACTCTCCTTTGGAAGCAAATGTATGCAAACAGAAACCAAAACAAAATAACATCCTTTTCTGCTCCAAAACCTTCTTGCCACAGAGAATGAAAGTCTTCTTGTCACAGAGAATGAACAAATCCACAAATAAATGCTACCTTTTCTGCTCAAAAACCTCCTCCTACAGCAAAAGGTCAGATTTACACAACAGAGAAGCTAATTTAGTCATGAAATTCTTTATTCTGGAAATGAACCAAGGCAATTCACCAGAGACCAAATTCCCTAAACAACAAAATATTGGTGTTCCCATCCGGAGTTATCAACTGCACACGAATATTATAATGTCATATAATTCATACATGGTTAGCAGTGAGAGATTAGAAAAATATAAAATTAATTTAATCAAGATATGTATACTGAGAGACCAATGCAGACCAATGCAGTTCAGTCAGGGGAGGTTTGAGACTTTCATGAAGCACAGAGTTAAATACCTTAATAGAATTGTCATTTTCAAACTAACATAAAAGCTGGACTAACACAGAAAAGGGTGGTTGATCTTCTTCCTTCATTCCCCAACAAACATATTACCTCATCCTAGGTCTGCTGCTACAGTACCCACGAGTACTGTTCATGTGCATGTGAGCATGTTCTATGTGAGTACTGCCATGTTCTATGTGAACAATGTGCACAGCTTCTCGGTAAGAAATTCATAACTAAAATGAACACACTAAACCTGAGGGAGATGGCAAGTCCAGTTTTAAAATTTATATTTTATGCACACACAGATAGTCCAATAGTCTATTTTGCATGGGAGAATCATACGAGAATCATATGATAAAAAGGAGATATTTCTGTAAAAGGAGTGCAGAACAAATATCCTCCATAACATCAGTCATCATTATACCATATCCATAACACAACAGATATCTTCCGTTTAAGATACTTGGCAAAGAAGCTATGTTTAGATAGCAAATACGGTCAATAAACTGAAATTACAAAGAATGGAATAAACAAAGCTTCCAGCAATAAAACTTTGATTTGGTATGGTCATAACAGATCTTGCCGATCCTCTTTGGTACGAACTGATAACTTCACACAATGCAAATCATGAATTCCAAAGTAAACAAATTATACCATATCCATAATACATATTCATTATACCATATCCATAACATCACCATCATTATATTGATATCCATAAAATTGGTAAGCTAAACATAAATATTTTGTTACCAATTTTACTTGGAAAAAAGGGACATGGTGCAGTCCTACATAATGTCATTTGCAATAATCATACAGGTTTTGGGAGAATTGACTTAAAATTATATAACAGGTTGAATTAAAGTATCGGATTTGAGTCAGACCAATGCAGTTCAGTCAGGGGAGGTTTGAGACTTACATGAAGCATAGAGTAACAACTATCAACAGAACAAATATCCTGCATAACATCAGTCATCATTATACCATATCCATAACACGACAGATTTAATCAGAAGAACAAATTATAACAGTATTACCATATCCATAATACATATGCATAATACATTGACGAGATCAATCAGTTTACTCCATCGGCAATTCTGCACACAGAGTGTACCGGCAATCAACTCATAGTAAATTGCGCTACAAGATCAAGCCTAAAACCTGGGGGGCTAGAATTCGGGCGGGAGAAGGGAGGGGGAGAGGAAAGGGCGCGGGGCTGACCTCGAAGCGAATGCGAGAAGACGACCTCCATGACGTTGCAGTCGATGGTGGGCGCAGTGGTGACGGCCTCGCTGAGGTCGAGCTTGTAGAGCGTGGTGGTCTTGCCGGATGCACCTTCCCTCGACGAACTCCTCGCAACCCTGGATGCACCTTCCCTCGTCGCCAAAACAGCAAGGAGAAACGGCGAGTTAAATACAATCGGAAGATCAATCGGAAGAGAGTCCATAAAAGGGAAAGAGGCCAGAAGATACTCATCTCCAGATCGGATCAGAAGGGCACCAAGTTGAGGAAGGAAGGCATCGGGGAGCGGCAGATCGGGGGGATCCAGATGGCTTGGGGGTGGCAAATCGGGAGCAAATCGGCACGGAGTGGGGATGTCACGCATGCCGTGGGGCGGAGATTACGGCGCGTTGGGAGATTGCGGAGATTGGGGGGCGGAGATCGCGGCTGGGGGGGGGGCGGTGCGAGGTGATTTAGGGGCGGTGCGAGGAGATCATGTCTGTATCGGCGTTCTGTTCGTGCGGAGTGAGAGGGGGGGTTTGGGGGCTGGGGAGTGGGACCCGTGGAAAAACGGACCGCTGCCACCAACTCGTGTTTTATAATAGTAGAGATTGACTATTGCGTGGGCCATTACTTCTTGATAATTTTATTGAATTTTGTACAAAAATTCTCCTAACAATCCGCTCATGGTACGACGACAGTGTCGACATGCCTCAATCATGGTTCCGTCGCCCGACTAGGTCTATCTCATCAGCTAGTCATTGGGACACCAAGCAATTGGGCCCACGCGGTGGCCCAGTGATTATCACTACAGGAAAACGTGGTTGTTTCGTCGGCCAACACTATTTTCGTCGGCCTAAAATAAGCCGTCGAAAATAAGTTTGTAAATTCGTCGGCCAAGGAAGCCGTCGAAAATATCGAATAATTTCGTCTTACCGAAAATAATTGTCGAAAATATTGAAATAATTTCGCTGGTCCGAAACAAATTGTCGAAAATATCGAATAATTTCGTCGTAGAAAAATAGCCGTCGAAAGTAATATTTACATTCGCTTCGGCTTGGCCGTCAAATAATCGAGCCCTAAAACCCACTGCCACCAAAAAGCCCTCGCTCAAAGAATTATCTCCCGCCGCCGCTCGGCGCCAAGGCCTGGCCGCCGCCAACTCGCGACGCCTGCCCGCTTCGCCGCCTCTGCGGTCCCGCCCTCACGTCCACGGCGTCGAGGTATTCGCCTCGCTATCCGGTGAGCTCAAACTCTTTTCACAACCCTAGAATAAACTCCCCAAACCCCACCAATCCGCCGTGTTTATTTAGACCCACGCCGAGGATTGCGACCTTCAAGCGATTTACCTCGGCGAATTGGGACTCATGCGATGTCTTGGGTGGCTCGGAGGAGATCTTCCTCTCCACCTCCTCGCCACCTTCTTGGACAAAGGAGATCCTTTCCTTGTTCTTTCTTGATCTTTTCTTGTTTCTTGCCGATTCTAGGTCAGGAACGAGGATTTTTTAGCAAGATTTTATCCAAAGGAGTGTAGTTGAAGAATCCTAGAGGTGTAGATTTGGGTTCTTTGACGTACATGTCGAAATCTTGAAGCTTTCTTGAGATGTCTAGGCTTCAATGCTATGGATTGTTCCAAGATTGGATTTTTATGTCTTCCTCGGATGAAATCGTGTATGGTTGATTTTTCCGTGTTGCGCCACTTATTGAAAGATCGAACTTCGATGGGTACATCACATCGGTCTCAGTAATTGATTGGGCGTGTAACAAAAGGTGGAAAGTTTGATATTTTGTGCTAAGAAAGTGGTAACATTTGGTCCAGGCTGTTTTTTTTATTGGTTGTACAAAGCAAATAGCTACATATTTGTGCTTTGCTATATCAAGGTGGAACGCCCAACTTCTGGCAATTAAGAATGTGGCTGCTGGTGGCTTGTTCTGTAGATGCCAGTAGTTTCCCAGCTTTTATAATGTTTATGATGATTTGACAATAGATGTTGGATCATAATTCCTAACTATTATGCACTTTGTTCTCGATAAGAGTACTATTGTTTGCATCGCTCATTGTATTTAATGGGAGATTTAGTTGTTGGGTTGGCTAGAACGTAGTCTAATTAAGTTGTATCAATTAGTGTTAAGGATCTCTATGCGAGTTGGCATTTATCGTAACATGGAAGCTTTGGTATGGCATTCTTTATAGCATGATGTGTTTTAATGTGTCAATGTTTATGGATTTAGTGCTCTGCTTCGCTTTGTGTTTCTCTTGTGATGTTGCTTCTCTTACTCTTGCAAGCATTAATATGTCATGCACTTTCATGAACTAGAATATTTATTAGTAGAATGTGTCACGTGAAGTTGTTGTGTTAGTCGTGTGTTGTTTTGTGTCACTATATTAAGCTTATCATTTATAATCTCGATGAAGCTAGTTAAGTCATTATTCATAATCTAGGCTAGCAAACAATTAATTATAGGCACTAGTTCATAAATTAATTTCAAGTGTTGTGGAATTGCTATCGCTGCAGATTATAATTGACTAATAACAGCATAGTCAAATATGAAATTGGGAGAATATGAACAACAATTTACCTTCAACTGCCATACGAAAACTGCCTATTTGTAAGAGAAAGACATTTGCAACTAATTCTTCTGCATATATTGCATTTGACTGTTTTATATGAATTCAGATGCATGCTTGACATCAAGGGTACTTCTTGTTTGTTTGTGCTTACTATTTTATTAGCAACTTATGTATACTCCTGCTTGCAGAGAAACTTATAGTCCTACTATGAGATGGAAGAAAGCTGCTCGGTACCCTCTATTCATTTGATCAGTTTGGTATGCCACAGCGAGATCCCTGTTCCTAATGTTGTTTACACTTATAATGTCTGTCACATCACAAATCTGGTTTTTCTTGACGTTGTTATATACACAGCAAGCATTGTTCTTCAAGGTGCTTGTAACGAGTAATTGTTGGAGAACTGTACTGCGATGTTCCTCTAGGTCTTTATGTCATCCGTGGCGAGAATGTTGTTTTAATCGGTGAATTGGTAATGATCACTTTTGGAGAATACTAAAATAGATGACCCTGGACAGAATTCATATCTCTGTATTCATGTATTTGGTATTGAATTGAGCAAGATCGTGAGAAGGATGAGCTCCTGCTCAACCGACTTGGTTGTGTCGTTGAAACACACACACAAGAAGTGCACCTCTTCACTAATTAGTTTTTCATGCAAACCGAATGGCTTACAAGTGGTGAGTGTTTAGTCGAATGCATGAGGTAGTGGTAACCAAGAGAACATTAGAGGCTCCGTTAAAAAGACTAGTACAAAGGCAGCTGGTGTCACATATACCATCACTGGTATTATAGAGGTTGTTGACTACAAAGAATTTCTTGCTTCTATGACTCCTCCAGACCCTAAGGACAACAAGGACAAGGACAAGCCCAGGGAAACATTTATTGAGGTAGGTAGTTATAAAAAGAATTCCTTTTAGTCGGTTTCGATGTTTCTCTCATATACAATTTTCTTTAATCACAACCAATTTATAGGATTTACAAGAGCTGAAATGGAAATGGAAAAGCGAGGTGAACTTGTTCCAGTTTGCTCCAATTGCTTGTTACTTGTTTGATTTCTCCTGATTCGTGATAGAAAATCTAAGGATCAGACCAGCCTAGTTTTCTCCAATTGCTTTGTTTCTTGTCACCCATTGCTGTTTATTGAGGCTATGACTACAATATCGGTTGGGATCAATGGTTCAACCTTGGTGCAGTTGTAAGGCAATTTGAAGTGAGTTTTCATTATGTGGTTGTAAGTTAGAAGGAAATATGGAGTGCAGAAAGAGATACTGTTTCAATATTGATGCAATAGAATTGTTGCTCTTTGTATTTTCTGTTACTATAGGGTTGTGAAAATATGGTGATATTTTCCTGTTTGTCAACTATCATTTTATTGGTTCGTTATGAGATCCCTAATGAAATTAAGTCATGCTCATTTAAATATTTGGCATCAAACCAAACATTGCCAATACATGATCGTTATGCTTTGCATGTGATGATATCATTGTTGAAAATATAGATGAATCTTCTGTTATTTTCTAGGATTTTTTAGTGAATTTTCTGGGATTTTATATGTTTTTTTTAAATTAAAATAACATTTAGCTAACGAAAATAAAAATTGGCCGATTTAAAATAACATCCGCCGATTTAAAATAACAATTTTTGCCGATTTAAATTTCTGCTTTTTTTTGCGGTTAGGCCGAACGAAAATAGCCAAAAAACCCATTTAAAATAAGTTAATTTAAATTGCTAAAGTTTATTAAAAATACATATGCCACGTCAAGACCGAGCATAGTTCGTGCATCGACTAGTAATTTAAATCGTCCATATAGTCGTCGAAAATAAATTTATTTTCGCTGGGCTGTTAATTTAAATTCACTTTATTTCGTCGTTTTTTACCAAAAGCCGACGAAAATAATGCGGATTCATGTGGGTTATTTTTGTATACGATTGAAACATGGTTTATTTCTGTACATATTTTTGAAATATGTTTTATTTTGAAAAAAAATGATTTTTACCTACCCTGAAAATGGAAGTGGCAACTGGCAAGCCATGCACTAGTGCAAATACGAATTAACTTTGAAAAAAGGACAACAAAAACAAAGTAACGACTAGCAACATGCACTAGCTAGTGCAAGCCATCCAGTCTCCCACTACTACCAAACATGCAGCATGCACTAGGCCAAAACTCACGACTAGCAATTAACATGTACTAGCCATATACTCGTGTGTTGCAATAAAAACTCAATTTACGATAAAAAGTTTATTTGAAAAAAGCACTAATAATGGCAAAGGTGAATAATTAAAGAGCAGTGGCAAAGGTGGGTAATTAAAGAGCAGTGACAAAGGTGAGTAATTAAATAGTAGTGGTAAAGATGGGTATTTAAAGAGCAGTTGTAAAGGTGAATAATTTTGATGAAGTGAGTGAGAAAAAAAACTAGTATAGACTAGACCATGCCATGCTTTAGTGGAAGCCATCCAGTCTCCCACTAAGACGCTGACAGCTTGTTGCGACAACTTGCTGAGGACAAACCTTCAAAAAAGAAAACTTGCAGGGGGAAAAAGTACGTAGCAGCGATATTCAGAATGGATAAAAAGCCGTGTGTACGTAGAGTCAGATCGACGAGCAAAGCCTTGTGGACCGGTCAGCTAAAGCAAATAACTTATATACTCTATATAACAAGCACTGAGAATGCCGAGCAACCGCCGCATCCACCTCTATATAACAAGCACTGAGAATGCCGAGTAACCGCCGCATTCACCTGTCATTGGTAGTTTTTGCAAAAAAAGCCCCTCCGCTTCTTCAAAATTACGAATAGGTTCCTGTGTAATTTTCTGAGAGACAAAGAAAATTTTCTCCCTTCGCGTTTAGATCCCTGGCCCACGGCATTTTACGAGAAGTCTCTCGTTAGTTTCAAATCGCGAACAAGCCCTTTTCTAATTTTTCAGATAGCTAACAGTCCAAAAATAACAAACAGTCCCCGCTTCTTACGCTCAGTCCTTTCTTCGCTTTTTCCGAGAAAAAATGTTTTCGCCATCGAAAAACCCGGAAAAATGTTTTCGCCCTAAAAAACCGAAAAATGTTTTCGCCCCAAAACACCCGAAAAATGTTTTCGCCACCCAAAAGACGGAAAAAATATTTTCACCAAGAAAAAACGTTTTTCCGGAATTTTTTTTCAAGACCACAGAATGTGTGCAAATCTATGTCTAGACTTTTTCCCCAACTCGATTTTCTATCTCGATCTCGATATTTTTTAAACGCATCTTAAAATATTTTCGCCGAAAAAAACGTTTTTCCTAAATTTTTTTCAAGACCGAGAAAAATGTGTAGCTCTATGTCTAGACTTTTTCCCCAACTCGATTTTCTATCTCGATCTCGATATTTTTTAAACGTGTATTATTACTCGGTGAACGCAGATAGTGTTAGGCTCGATAAAAGAAGATTGTCGCCTCTAATAATTTTTGCCCTTTTCCTCTAGACTATTTTTGCCCATTGGGTGGTTTGTCGAACATAAAAAATGCATCCGTCCCTTCTTCACGGTTATTTTGAAAAAAGACCTAGCCGCAAGTTCGACGGTAAAACTCATCTGGGACTGCAGTTTATAAATTCGACGGTAAAAAACTCATAACGGATTTTCATCATATGCAAGATTCGCGATTCTACCTAGTAGTTGCACCCTTTAAAGCCAAGATTGGAGAAGAGCCACCTCCCACGGTCAACTTGCGACATCCGCAAAAACCCTTACATTTCTTCAAAATTACGATAGGTCCTTTCAATTACAAATAGGTCCTTCGTGATTTTTTGTGAGACAAAAATATTTTTTTTCCTTCGCTTAGGTCCTCGGCGCGGTATTTTACTAAAAGACCTCCGTTAATTACAAATCGCGAACAAGCCCTTTTCTAATTTTTCAGATAGCTAATGTGTCCAAAAATTAACAAACAGTCCCCGGTTCTACGCTCGAGTCCTTTCTCCGCTTTTTCCAAAAAATGTTTTTCGCCACAAAAACACGCTTCCGAAAAAATATTTGCGCCTACGTAAAAACACAGATTCGTCAAGATTTATAGCGACTTATCGATTTGTCGATCCGCTTTTACCGAAAAATGTTTTCGCCACAAAAAACGTTTTTCCGGAAAAATATTTCGCCACAAAAACACGCTTCCTCGGAAAAAAAGTTTTCGCCACAAAAAATCAGATTAAATCGAAGGTTCGCTTCCAAAAAAGTTTTCGCCACAAAAAACAGATCCGTCGAAGGTTCGCGTTTTCGAAAAAAGTTTCCGCCACAAAAAACGCAGATTCGTCAAGATTTATAGCACCTTATCGATTTGTCGATCCGCTTTTACCGAAAAATGTTTTCGCCACAAAAAACACGTTTTCCTTAAAAGATGTTTTCGCCACAAAAAACACGCTTTTCATGGATTCACCGATGGGTCCTATCGACTATACAAAACGGCAGCAACAGAAGCGCTATTATTGCCAATAGCTCTAGCAATCCAAAGATTCGCCAATAGCTTCTAACAACCCTTTTTTTAAAAAAAAATTAGAAAATCAAAAATACGCGGAAATTATGCAAAAGAAAAACCAAGAATACGTTTTGATTCATTTGTGTTTTTCTTTAAAAAAAAGGATTCACCGATAGCTCCTAGCAATTTAAAGATTCGCCGACGGCTTTTAGCAGACTTTTTTTTTAGAATAAGAAAAGCGAGATTATCCAATTTTTTTACAAAAATATTCGTCAAACAAAATTTCGCTACAAGCAAAGATCGCGGACCGAATATCTCAAATTTCGCACAACACGTAATGCAACTACAAAATTTTGCGCGACGCGGCGAGCGTGACACCGGCTAGTTATCTATTAA